>CM076569.1:91154178-91630338 GCA_034641835.2 Pinus albicaulis | reverse complement strand
TTTCATCGCCCTCATTCCAAAATTTGACAATCCCCACTCTTTCCATGACTATCGACCCATCTCGTTCTGGAATTGTATTTACAAGATCATTTCCAAAATTATTGCAAATCATATTAAGCCCATCCTCTCCCAACACATTTCCAAAGAACAATTTGCTTTCCTCCATCATCGTCAAATCCACGAAGTTATTGGCACTTCTTAGGAATAATTACACTCCATTAAACAAAAGAACCTAAAGGGCATCGTCCTCAATATTGACTTGGAAAAAGCATTGACTGTGTCAATTGGAATTATATTCACCTCATCCTCATTCATATTGGCTTCCCTCATGAATTCATTAACTGGATTATTGGTTGCATTACCAATGCTTCTTTCAACATCCTGATTAATGGTTCTGCTATTATATTTTTTCATGCCGGGAGGGGACTTTGTCAGGGCTGCCCCCTCTCCCCCCTTATTTTCCTTTTAATTATGGAGGGCCTCTCAACCCTCATGACCCAAGAAAAGCTCATGGGCTCCATTCATGGCATTGATATTAATGATTTTATTCGATTAACACATCTATTATTTATAGATGATGTATTAATGTTTCTGGATGGTTCTTTTCATGACAATTCAAATTTTTACAAGCTGCTCAACATTTTCAGCAGAGCCACAGGTATGATACCAAATCAGAGCAAATCCACCATTATGATGGTTAGATGCTCCATCAATGAGATCTGTCATGTTCTGGGACTATTTCAATATGAGCACAAGGATCTGGATGGTTTAAAATGCCTTGGATTTCATCTTAAACCAAATGATTACCGAATCACGGATTGGCACTAGTTGATTGCAAATTTTGAGCACAGGATCAACATATGGTAGCCCAGATATCTGTCCTGGGCCGGCAGATTGGTTCTCATCAAATTTATCCTGGAAGGCATCCAAATATACTGGATGGCGCTCGCATGGATTCCTAGAGGTGTGACAGCTCATCTCCAATAGATTTGTTGGTAGTTTATTTGGCGAGGTATGAAGGATGATCGTTCATATGCTTGGATTTCTTGGGAGAAAAATGCAAAACCAAAAATATGGGGGGGTTGGGGCCTGAAAGATCTCAATAAATTTGCTGCTGCATTAGCGGCCAAGATGGGCTAGAATTTAATGATTGGTCATAGCCTGTGGCAACAAGTTACCTATTACAAGTATATCGCTCCCATCTCCACTTTCGATTGGATCAGGAGCAATCATCATCAGACTCATGGCACCTCCATCATCTGGAAGGCAATCACCAGATCCATCCACCTGATCAAACAAGGTCTGGCTTGGCACATCGGGTTTGGGGAGCGAGTCAAAATTGGTGTGGATGTGTGGTCCAGTTGCAGTATGGAATACTCTCTCCCCTTGGATATGGGACTTCACTTGGCTCATGCTGGTAGTATGATCCTCTCTCATATTTTTGATCCAGGTAATACTACTTGGGTCTCACAAGCATGGTTATATGCTCATGATTTGGACCTCCCAACACATTGGTGGTCGATCTAGGACATATTCATTAGGGCCCTTCACTCCACCAATATCAGAATTACTGATCAGGAGGATGAGATTATTTGGGCTATTTCCCCGTCTGGCAGATACACTCCAAAAATCAGCTACATCACCCTCTACAATCATCTAGAACCATAGGACAAGGCCTGGTGGTGGCAACATTTATGGAAATTGAAGGCTCCCCCAAAAGCCAGATTACATTTGTGGTGCATTATTTCGAAGTGCACACCCACAAAAGAAAACCTATGTAGAAGGGAGATTCATGGACCATCCAGATGCTATTTATGCCTCTCACAGGGGAAAACTATAAACCATCTATTCCTAGATTATCCTGTTATCTCAGAACTCTGGAAATATACAACTTCCGTACTTGGTTGCATACAAATATGGCAGGGAACCTCAGTTTGCAATGTCTGGTCCAATTGGTGGGATGACTTTTGAAGGCCTAAAGACAAAATCATACCTCTCGTCATTGCCTGGGGAATTTGGCTCTGTAGGAACCATCATATCTTCTTGAATAGACCTGCTGATTGGGATCTCACATTTAGGAACATTGTATCCATTTACCATCTTATTCCTGAGGACAACCTTATTACTCATGACAGGGTAATCATTCATGAGACTATTGACCATACCTTTCCATGGGATTATTTCTACGGTGCATCCAATCCTAAATGATTCGGGGGAGGGGTTGTTCTGCACTTGCATGACACACATTATTTCCACATTAAAATGGGACTTGGCCCGGATATTAATAACTATGATGAACTTCATAGCCTCAAACTTCTCCTTTCCTTTGCAAGGGAACAAGATTGCAACAGAATTCATATTTTTTGGGACTCACAGGTTATCATCAACTGGGTTAACTTGAAGGCACAATGTCACACTCACCTACTTAGAGCACTTATGGATAAGGTCTTATTGCTAAAATCACTATTTGATTTTATCTCTGTTACTCACATTTTCAGGCAACAGAATCAAGTGGCCGATAAAATTTCCAAGGAGGCCTCGCAGCTAGTGTGGGGTCGTTGGCACATATCAGAACATGCTGGGGATATGGCTTATCAGTACTACCATTGCCCATTTATTGAAGATTTTGAGGCACAGGAAGCAGTGAATAATTGACTTCAGTTTGGGTTTTTTAATTGCGACATATATAAACAGTCTACAAGAGTGTTCCTCTATTTATTTTGATACTTGTCACGGACTTTGTATTAATATTTTATATATACATATCTATATTAGTATAGTTGAAAAACCATCACTGATTTATGACATAATCTGACTCTACGAAGAATATGTATTTTTTATTTTATTTTAGCGTAGATGATTATGTTGCTAAATGTAACATGTGATTTTTCTTATTATTAATGAAAAATTATGAATTTTTTCTCTGGAAAAAAACATTGGGAGGGGGTTCCAATGGATTTTATCACAGATTTACCCAAGTCTGAAGGAAATACTATCATCATGGTGGTAATGGTTTTCAAGCTTATGTGGTTATCGCTTATTGAAGAAATCTTTGGATTTTCCACATTGTTATAAAACAATGGTCAACTTTTCAAATCCCAACGGGGATCCATCTTCAAGACGAGAGTTGAATTGAAGAATGAAAGAAGGACAAAAAGGAAAGGGTTTATATAATGAAAAGTGAGAGGAAAAGAGCCGACAATAACTTGATTAATTAATTATATTAAATTATTTAATGAATTTTGTTTTAATAATATTTTTTTTTTATGAATTTTGTTTTAATAATTTTTTTTTAATTAATTATAATTAATTTCAATAAATTTATTTTTAATAATTATATTTATTTATAAAATTAAAAGCATATATAATATCATCTATTTATTAATTTAATAATAATAATAATTTATCTTAATCAATTCTAATAAATGTTTTTAATAAAATTAGAGAGTTTTTTACATAATTTTTTTTTATTTGCTTAATTTTAAGTGATAAAACATAAATGTTACAAATTTTTTTAATTTTTTTTAAAAGTAATTGTCTTGATTAATTTGATAATTATTACTAACATAACATTATCTAATTAATCTGATAATAAATTGGTTTATTCTTAACCTTTATTTTAGTGAAGAATAATTAATAAAAATAAATAATAGTTCACTTTAATTAATATTAACATTCATTTAATCAATAAATGTTAATAAAAATCAATTATTATTTATAATTATTATATAGTAACTCTAATAATCACTATTTATTTAATTAACAATTATTATCATTATTAAAAAAAAATTAATCAATCCTAATTAACCTAATATTAACTATGATCATTATTGAATATAAATATTTTTATTTTTATTTTAATTAAAACTTAAGATACTAACGATAATTATTAATTAATCAATTATTATTTAAAAAATAAAAATTAATTAATAAAGATAATTATTAAAAGTAACTAAATTTATTATTTGTTGCAATTACCAAACCCTACAAAAAATTCGAAAGAGAAGCAAACCTATGATACTATACCCGGAAAGAAGATGAATTGTAGGATCACATTTGTCGAAGTAGAGGCTGCTAACTGTCACCGATCTTGAGTCCTCCATCCCTGTTAATTTTATGCGGGTGCTTCATAATCTCGAGCGCTTCTCTAATTTTTCTTCTTTGATAGTGTTCCTCCTAGGCAATGATCTTAGCATCCTTAAGCCACAAGTGATGCTTAGTTTTCGAGGAATGATTAGCAAGGACCGAGGTGTGAGATCGTTCATGTTTAATATCGACACCATGTTCCTTAAGACGTTTTTGAAGAGAGCGCCTAATTTCACCAATATAACTCTTCAAGGTTCATAGCACTCAGATCCTGTGATAAGAAACTAGTTCTTACACCAAATCAGAGCTTCCTACACTTAGCTTTTGATTCTTGAAATGATTGTTTAATTGTCACAAGTGCTACTTTGCTGTAAAACCAGATTGCATATATGAAAAGTAAATGTTTCTGAATTTAACGAAGTGCAGAAATAAAGAAACATAAACATCTATCCTGTCATAATCATTCAATGAAAGAAAGTTGCAGAAATTAAATAAAGACTTTCTATAACACACCAACGTGCGCTGGTGCAGGTTTTTGTCTCCTACTTGGACTAGGCAGGAAATCCAATCAACCAAAATTGCAGAAAAGAAATGTCACACCAACGTGCATTGGTGTAGGATGATTTATCTTGCTTGGACCAGGCGGAGAAAGCCAATCCAAAATCATGTGCAGGAAAGTAAATTTGCAGGAAAGTAAATTGTAGAAAAGTAAATTTCATGAAAGTAAATTCTGTTTGCTTCACGCAACGGATCCGTTTTCACATAGACAAGAATTTATGCGCTAACAGCTAAATCACACTTTGACAATAAAACATACATTACAGAAAGAAGAGAATGGGGTAAACGTGCTAGGTTGGCTGGGCCCTAACCAACCAACGCGCTTCCCTCTTAAGAGAAAATGCTAATCAGTAATTAATTTAATTAATCAACCAAACCATAAAACACGATTCATGAAGCCGAGGCGAAATTCATTTTTTATTAGATCATTGAGGCAAATACATGCGTGAATACACGTTCAGCCCATAATCTTTGGGCGATAACAAAATAACTTGCTATCACCTCTCTGTTCTGCTCTATTCTCCAAAAATTTCGCTACAAAATCATATTTACAAATTACATTATATAGATCTGTTGGTCGAAGTTTGAAACAGATCGTTCAAATGCTTCATAACAAAATGAAGAATTTAGATTGTTCAGTCTTCAAAATAAAACGGTTTTGCAAAACTGGTCGTAACTAGTCTTCTGCTTCCACCCTTTGTGGATATAATCTTTGGCTGCCTTCGGATTACGTGCTGTCATGGTGGAAACTACTTGAGTCAAGGCGGTGATCGAGAGGGTTTGGATCGACCATGAAGATCTGCTATGCTGGCCACGGTACAGGATCTGATCCTGCACTAGGATCAACAATCACGATAAGCATTCTGACTACCATACAACATTGGAGATATCGATAAGTTACAAAGAATAATTTAAAAGTAATAAATAATGTAATAAATATTTAATAAATGCTAAATCGAATTAAAATATGAATAATAAAGGTTCGTACAAAATATATCACCATGCTTGGACTGGTGCAGGATGAGGGTGCATAAAGGAGGTGAAACAGGGGTAAACAATTATGATTTAGGAAGGGAAAAGTAGTTAAAAGAGAACAAATTAGGGGGCTAACATCCTCCCATCCCTAAGCTATTGTGTGTCCTCACATAACTCTTTACCTTTGCAAAAAAATTCAAAATTTTGAGTGTTCCAGCTCACTCCTGCTCTGACATACTATTATCAGTTTGTAGTGTTTCAGACTTCATATTTTTGCTGCTCTTCAATTTCTTCGTCACCTTTTTAAGCTGTCTGAAACATTGTGAAGCACGGTACTTCCATACCCTAACTTCTCCTTTCTTCTTTTGGATCTCCGCCGTGAACTCTTCCTTATTATGTTCCTTTTCCTCCTGTGTTTTGGCTACAAGCTTCTCTAAATTTTGTACTTGAAGCTCGAGCTCAAGTATCCGAGTAGCAGAAGCTATCGAATCCTCTTCCTTCTCTATCTCAACAGGGGTTGTATTTTCTTCAGGGACCTCAATATCCCTTGTAGTTTCAGTAAACACTTCTTCTTTTACCAGTTCTTTTTCTTTTTCTAACTCTTCCGGTTCTTCTTCTTCTTCTTGCTCTTCCAGTTCTTCTTCTTCTACTTCCACTTCTTCTGGCTCTTCTTCATCCTCTAACTCTTACAGTTCTTCTTCTTCCTCTCCTTCTACTTCTTCTAGTTCTTCTTTGTCTTCTCACTTTCTTTTTATGCCGATTCTTTTGGTTCTGGTCTGTCTTGCACTGGTGTAGGAGGGGACTCAATGTCTTGTGGAGACTGTGGTTCTACACCCGCACCAAGTTCATCATCCTTTTTCTGGCTCTGTTTAAAGAAATCGGCCAACAGTATATCACCTTCGACCTCTACAGATTTTGCTGCATCCGCAAGGACTGACAGCAAATCGTCTTCCTCAGGGGTCTGTTCATGCACTGGTGGAGATTCTTCAACAGGTATACCCACTATCTTCTGTTTCTTTGGAGATGGAACCATTTTTTCTGCTGATTTCCCGGTTCGTTTCCTTCTTGCACTAGTGCAGGAAGGACTTCTCTTCGCATTCTTACTCAGTCCTTTGCTCGTATTGGTGGGGTTCTCCGTTTCCTTTAGTTGTTCCAACAACGTCTCCCAGGTCATGTTTTTAGTCTTCAACTGTTTCTAGACCAAGATCCTGATCAAGTTGTGATGATACAATTTCTTATCGGCTTGGTACACCTGTTCTCCCTGTACACCCTTGGCCATCTTCTCTAAACTCTTAAGAAAAAATTAAGTGAAATCCATCCTCCATCGGACATGCCGGTCAGGTTCAAAGTGTTGCAGCATCTTGAAATGATACACAAAGGTGAGGGAGTACCTCCCCTCACAAGTCACAAATTTCTGAAGAATAAAAAGGAGGTCCCACCATTGTCCCAGCAGGGTGCTACGTGGAACTCCTTTCTTCTAGTTTTCATGCATGTCTTTATCAACAATGAAACACTGTCAATGCTTCCTCTCGAGCTTCTGATTTTTAAAGTATTTCACACCAGTGTTCTGTAAGCCGATCGTTATTGCTATTGATTTTTCCTTGACTTTAAATCTCAGGGGCCCAATCTTTACACCGCCGTTTTTAAAACTTTGTGCGAACTGTAGGGCCACCTCCCTATTGTGCCCGTTAAATTTCTGCAGGAACGAAAGAAAGCCTGTGTCTCACAATAGTGCAAGACTATTGCAAAACTCGGCGGTCTGATATACCTCGCTAAGGGATGATGGTTCACAATGAACAGGAGACATTGTTGCTGATAGTTATGAACAGTCCAATGAATGCTGCATGTAACACCGGAAAATTGAAATTTTTATAAATATGGATCCAACCGTCTCTCGTCCTTTCTGTCTCATCACTAATTCCTTCCACCGAAATAGTCATAGTTGCGCGACATCTTTGAATCGTGTCGGATTGGTACTAGTGGTGGCAGTTTTAACGGCTAGGTAAGGGAATGATATGAGTGAAAGTACATTAAGGTTATGGCGGAATGAGGAGTAATTATGTCTAAGCAATGGTTAAATATTCGCACATTCCTTCATAATTCAAAAAATATTTAGCATTCATTAAAAATAATTATGACTCTTAACTCTTAAAAAACTTTGTACTTTGAAAATATTTCTCCTAGTTGATATGATAGCATAGGTACTTATTACTAAATGAAATAATTTCTCATAAATTCTAGGATGACCACTTTCCTATGGTGTACAATTCTGAAAAGAAGAAATATTATGCTTCGGATGAGGTGCATGCTTGCACTGTTATGCTTACACCACTTGACTAAGCTGTTCTGCTGATATATTTTTACATTTTTATATAGGACAACATACTTGCACTGGTGCAAGAATAATATCTGAAAAAAATAGATAATTTGAATAAAATATAGGCTAAACTTCTGACAGTTTTCTCAATTTTGGAATTTTGCTTCGCCCTTTCTTGATGCTTCAGAGCATATCCTTTTGCTCTGTGTATAAGATTCTGCAATAAATTCATGAGGGAACAAAGAAGTGGGAAAGGGGAATTTTTAGAATGTGAAGGAATTTCATTACAGGGATTCTAGGAATAGTATCATAGAGGGAATAAACAGAAGTGGGAGAGGGAAAAAATTTAGGGGTAAGTGGGATTTTTTTACGAAGAGGATAGGGTAAATTTAGAAGAATATGGGAAGGTAAATTATACTGGGATTTCAAGAAGAAAATTGAGGGATCATTACGAAATGGGATATGAAGAAAGGCATAAAATTTTCTGGAAGGTCTGCTTGCACTGGTGCAAGAAAAAATAATTGCAACAAGAATTAAGCGTTACTTGAAAGTAAAAAATATCCATGCTAATTACCCCAAATGTATAAAGGTTGGCTCTGTTGAACCTGATTTTACTTTGATGGTTACTAGCATATCTAAAGATCAAGCAACATTCTCTTTTTATTAGAAATTTTTGATCTTCTTGCCAGCAAGCTGGTTTTCAGGTTGACCCTTTTGCAATCATGTTAGCGAACTGATTTTCATAATTACAGGAAATTATTTTTTCTTTATTTTTTATTTTTTATTATATATATATATATATATATATATATATATATATATATATATATATATATATATATATATATATATATATATATATATATATATATATATATATATATATATATATATATATCTATATATCTATATATATATATATATATATATATTTCTTTTTTTCTTTTTTCTTCGAAGAAGAAGAGTTCATGTTTTCAAAAGGTGGGTTTTACTATTTACCACTACCATCCCAAATTTCTGTTGGACTTGCTATGTAAAATATTTCTTGGCAAGCGGCTGAAAATACTTCTTTAATATATGCCCATTTACCAAGAATACTGAATCTTGTCCATCAATAGTTTTAAATTCTACTGCTCCATTCTCGAATACTCGGATCACTTCATAAGGTCCCATCCAACGTGTATGGAACTTCCCTTTAAAATTTTTAAATCTAGAACCATAGAGGAGTGCCCAATCACCTGGTTGGAACTTCTTTTTTCTGAATAATCTTGTCATCCCACCTTTTCCGTTGCTATTGGATTAATATGTTTTTCTGAACAACATCTCTACGAAATTCATCTAACTCATTTAATTGAAGAAGACATTTTTTTTGTGCCTTGGAGAGATCTAATCCTAACTAAACTGCAGTTTTGAAGGTTTTGATCTGGAACTCAATCGGTAACAGAACCTGTTTGCCATATACCAGCTCATATGGTGTATGTCTCGTGCTATTTCTCCAAGTGGTTCTGTATGCCCACAAAGCTTCTGGTAATCTTTCAGCCCAGTATTTCTGAATAAATATTGATTGTCTTTGTAAGAATGGACTCGATCACTTTGTTTGTAGATTCCACCTAGCCATTTGCTTGC
Source organism: Pinus albicaulis (assembly GCA_034641835.2). NCBI lineage: Eukaryota > Viridiplantae > Streptophyta > Pinopsida > Pinales > Pinaceae > Pinus > Pinus albicaulis. Next base: position 91,620,776 of record CM076569.1, on the reverse strand, counting down.
AGGTGATACGGTGTGGATTTCCTGTGCCAGATCTTGTATTGATCATCACACCCTGTACCATATTAGAAATAAATTGCAGACCATTGTTAGAAAAAATTTCTCTAGGCACACCAAATCTAGTAAATATTTTAGAAAAAAGAAAACCAACAACAACTTTTTCTGTAGCAAAAGAAACAACTTTAGCCTCTACCCGTTTTGTAACGAAATCTGTACAAACAAAAATATTCTTTTTACTTAAAGATGTTGGATTTATTGGTCATATAAAATCAACAACCCATTTTTCAAAAGGCTCAATCATAACTTGGGGGCATAAAGAAATTTCATTGGTTTGATTAGGCTGGCCCATTCACTGACAGCTAACACATCGCCTGACATAATGTTTGGCATCCTTAAACAAGGAAGGCCAAAAGTAACTAGCACGTAATACTTTATTTGCAGTCCGCTTATCAGCGAAGTGGCCTCCACATGGTTCATGATGAGCAAATTTTAATATGTCAAACACTTCCTCCTCTCTTACACATCTACGGATAATCAGATCTGGACCAGTGTAAAAGACGTCTCCTTGAATCCAGGAATATGAAACACTTTTATGAATAATATTACGCTTTTCATGAGTGGATAAGTGAGGTGGTGTTTTTCCTGTAATCAAGTAATTAGCAATTTCAGCAAACCATGGAGAATTTGTAGACATAGAAAAAATATGTTCATTTGGAAAACCATCATTAACAGGAGTTACTTCGCTAGAATTATCTAATCTAGAAAGAAAATCTGCTACAACATTAAATTTCCCTAGTCTATCAACAATAATAACATTAAACTCCTATAACAATAGTAACCACCTAGTCACTCTACCACTTGTCAATGGTTTTTTCATAAAATATTTAATCGCGGAATGATCAGTATGTACAAATACTTCATATCCTTTAATATAGTGTCTGAACTTATTAATTGCAAAAATCACAGCTAAAAACTCCTTCTCTGTAACTGTATAGTTAAATTCAGTGGAAGACAATTTTTTACTAATATAATAAATAGCATAGGATTTCTTATCTTCCTCTTGTCCTAAAGCTGCTCCAATAGCCAAATTTGAAGCATCAGAGGAAATGTGAAAAGGCAGGGACCAGTTTGGACCTTGCAAAACTGGTGCCTGTACCAACTTTTCCTTCAATGTTTCAAAATACTGTTGGCAAGCTGTGGACCAAGAAAATTAACTATCCTTAGCTAGAAGTCGGAAAAGAGGAGCAGCTATCTTTGAAAAATTTTCAATGAATCTTCTATAGTAACCAGCTTGTCCTAAGAAACCTCTTACTCTCCTTTGAGTATTGGGTGCAGGAAGATGCAAAATGATTTCAATCTTTGCCGGATCAACCTGGATACCTTTGTTAGAAATAAAATGGCCAAGAACCACTCCCGCTTTGCACATTAATCTATATTTATTATCACTCAAAGTGAGATGGGTTTCCTGACAACGAAGAAGTACTTTCTCTAGATTTTTGAGAGCTTCCTGAAAAGAATCACCAAACACAGAAAAGTCATCCATATAAATTTCTACAAATTCTAGATCAGAAAATATAGCCAGGATTGCCCTTTGAAAGGTAGCTGGGGCATTACATAAACCAAAGGGAAGAACTTTGTAAGCAAATTCCCCCCATAGACATGTAAAAGTAGTTTTATCCTCATCCTCTGGTGCAATCTGTATCTAGTTATAACCACTGAAGCCATCCAAAAAGGAGAAATATTTCTTTCCTGCAAGGGTATCGAGAACCTGATCAATGAAAGGGAAAGGGAAGTAATCTTTAAGAGTGGCTTTATTCAATTCTCAATCATCAATACAAATATGCCATCTTCCATCTTTATTAGGTACTAGTACTAATGGAGAGACCCACTGACTTTCGAAAATAGGATAAATAAAACCGGCATCTAAGAGTTTTTGTACTTCTTCCTTCAGAATGTCTCTTAGAGATAGATTCATACGCATTTGAGGTTGTCAGACAGGTTGGGTTCCTTCCTGAATATAGATGTGATGTGTACAAGTTTCAGGAGGGATACCCTTCATATCTTCGTAGCCCCAAGCAAAGGCACTAAGATTGTTTTGCAACAAATTCACAAGCTTCTCTTGCTGAGATGAGTCCAAATATAAACTAATATACAAGGATTTACCAGCGCTAATCTCAAAAAGAGTGGTATTAGGCTCAGAAGTACTTAAGGAGTGGTCAAATACAGTGGTACAGAAGAATAAGAATCATGATTTTCTTGAAAATCTAAGCTAAAAATTTGGCTCAAAGGCTCATAATTAGGCATAATGTCTAGATTATTCAGGGAATCTTGAATCTCATACTCTTGTGAAGACCCAGTATAATGATGGATAAGGGAAATAGACTGAGTCTCCTCATCACTACTTTGATCCAACCATAAGGTATCTAAAAGGTCCTGAATGGATCTGGAAAGGGGTATAAGGTAACTTTCTTCCTAGAATATCCATGTGAGATATACATATCACCAGAACGACATCAGATATATGCATCAGCCATAGCAAGCCATGGTCTACCCAAGATCAAGGGATGTCGTCCTACTGGGTTCTTTGGCTCAAGCACAATGAAATCAGTAGGATATTCCCAAGAATCTAATGAGATGATCACATCATCCAATACTCCTTCTAGCTTAATTTTAGATCTATCTACTAATTCAAGCAAAGTGGGAGTAAGGTGAAGATGAGATAACCGAAGTTGATCCATGGTTTGCTTAGTCATGACATTAATGGCTGCCCCCAGGTCTATAAGAACATTAGAGACAAGGACATTACCAATCTGAAATGTGATAAAAGGGTTTTTGGGATCAGTATATTTTTCCACAGACACACATCCCGTCATCAGCTCTGCTGCCCTACCAAAAAATTGAATGGTTTGGGGTTCCAATCTCTTCCTCCTGGGTTTCTTGAGATAGAGTTCCTTAATAATCTTGGTACAAATGGGGATATATTTGATGGCTTGAAGCAAAGGTATATTAATGAAAAGATTCCGAAGCTCAGATGCCAAAATAGTCTCAGAATTATGCTCACTCCTTTCAATTACTAGCCTCTCTGGGAAGGGAGGCTAGCTAGAAGAGGATGGTAAGGATTCAGAGGGTAAGGGATGCTTAGCGACAACTTTTGGAGAATGGTTGAGAGTTTCCTCTTCTCCTTTCTCTTCAACAATCACCATAGGTTTCTTCTAATTTTCTGATGTTACAGTCCTTCCCAATCTTAATTGAATATCATGAACTCCAACTAGAATAGACTGGTATTTGAATGGTAAATGTGGGTTTTTTATATGGATCATTTTCACTGCTTTATTATTATTAATATTGGGCATAGGTTGAGCAGGCAACTGAGGAGGTCGAAAGGGTGGAGGTAAAGGCAATGGTGGAGTGGACTGAATCGGAAGTTGAGGCATTGTATAAGGTGCATGTGTAGATGGGTATGACTGCATAGGTGGCTGGTAGGAATATGGAGAATGAGTTGGCCCTCTCCAACCTTGTTTCCATGGTTGAGAAGGTTTCCCATGCTAATATTGATTCCCATAATGCCTTTGCTGATAAGAGTTAGGATAAGAATATGCATGTGAATTATAACCAAAATAGTGTGTAGGAAATTCAGAAGCCATACTTGTACCTACCTGAGGCCAATTTCTTCTTGCTCCCATAGCATTCAAGTATTCAGCTTCAGGCTGTCCCCCTGTAAATACAACTTTAATTCCTAGTATAGAGGGGCATTTTTATGTGATATGGTCTTCTACACAAATGGCACACTTATTAGTTTCTTTCAAATTAAGAGGAAACTCTTTAGGGGGATGCTTGTCTCTACATTTAGGACAGAAAATACATAATGAATCTTGTTCCTTCATGAGTTTTTGCTAAAATTTTAAGGAGTCTAACTATTTGGTAATAGTGTTCATTATATCAATTTTCATGTTTTCCATTTTATTTTCTAGTCCAATAATCATAGCATTAGTAGATTCAGTTTTTCTATTTCTGTTTCGAGTTCCTCTACCGGATCTATATTGATTTCTTGAAAATTTCTAGCATAATTCACAAATTTGATCAAAATTTTGCTGAGAAATATTACCTTGTCCTAATAGATTCAAATTGTTTCTAGCATTATTAGTAAGTCCTCTTAAGAACAAAACTCTAATAGTGTTGAGATCAAGCTTAATTTTTGACCTTTGTAAAATATACAGAAATATTTCCAAATAATATTCAAGCATTTCATCATCATCTTGTATGATTGTAAAAATTTCATCCTGCATAACCCAATTTTTGCAATATTCTTGATATTTAGACAAAAATACTCTCTTCATCTGATCCCAATAAGTTATGGTGTTTCCTCCTAACCCCATAAACTAGTGAAGAGCTGATTCTTTGAGGGTAGCAGGAAATAATCTTAATTTCTGAGCCTCAGTTTCATAATCATAACTTCTACATAGAATATCAAACTCAATTAGAAAAGAGTCAGGATCTTCATGGAATTTACCATGGAAATGAGGGAGAGATGATGGTGGAATATTCTTCATATGTGATACAGTATCAGGATCCACAATTGGAAATACAAAAGTGGATTGTCCTTCACTTACCTGGTTGTCACCGGCCCCTTCCAAATGATCTTCTTGGTCCACCATTGTTCCCTTCTTACTTGTACTGCTCTCCACAGGCTGATCCACACCTGAGCTATTATTACCAAAATCCAGGTGGATTGTTCTTGCGTGATGGATTTGAATTGGATTGGGCTTCCTTCTTGCAGAAGGAGACCCAATATGAGAAAAAATCTTTTGGACCTTAGTGGGCTTTGAACCCTTACCCTTCCTGGGCATTGATTTCAAAAAGAAAAAATAAAGAAAAATAACAGACAACTTCTAAAAAAAGTGTTGTCAGAAAGAAATTAACACCAGTTAAAATTCCTTTAAAATTTTTTCCAAACAATGCTGCAGAAATAAGGAAAAATTACCTCTATTTGTCTAATCAGAAAATTCTTACCAAATCAAATCACCTCCCTGGCAAAGATGCCAAAATGTTGGGTGCAGGAATTACACTTAAGCAAACTCCTCAACACTTAATTGTCAACTCGAGGGATTCTTAAACTTAGAGATGAAGCACAGGCAATGCCAGAGATGGTATGAATCTCTCTGATATAAACCCCTACTTTCTTTGAAGGAAATATTGCAGAATTAAATCAAGACGAGAAAAAGATAACTTGAGTCATCAAAATAATCTAAGACTGAAACAAAAAAAGGAATGCATTTGAAAAAAGGAGATCAAAGATAAAAAGGCAATCACTCTAGCTGATTATGCTTAACTATTAAGAGTGTGTTTATCTTTAGCAGATGCCCTTTAGCAGTCTCGTTAGATGGGCCCTTAAATCTGCTTCCTTAGAGATTTCCTTCTTGCATTAATCTGTCCTGCACTAGTGCAGGATCAGAGTTTTATGTAGAAGGTATAAACTGTGTCTTTACTGAAGGTTTTTCTACTTCATGCAAGGGCTCAAACTGTTCAAGGTTCAGAGCACTCATATCCTGTGACAAGAAATTAATTCTTCCACCAAATCAGAGCTTCCTGCACTTAGCTTTTGATTCTTGAAATGATTTTTTGATTGTCACAAGTGCTACTTTGCTGTAAAACCAGATTTCATATATGAAAAGTAAATGTTTCTGAATCTAACGGAGTGTAGAAATAAAGAAACATAAGCATCTATCCTGTCATAATCATTCAATGAAAGAAAGTTGCGGAAAGTAAATAAAGACTTGTTGTAACACACCAACGTGCGCTGGTGCAGGTGTATGTTTCCTTCTTGGACCAGGCGAGAAAGCCAATCAACCAAAATTACAGAAAAGAAATGTCACACCAACATGCATTGGTGCAGGATGATTTCTCCTGCCTTGACCAGGCGAAGAAAGCCAATCTGAAATCAGGTGCAAGAAATTAAATTTGCAGGAAAGTAAATTGCAAGAGAATAAATTGCGAGAAAATAAATTTTATTTGCTTCACGCAACGGATCCGTTTCACACAGACAGGAATTTATGCGCTAAAAGCTAAATCACACTTTGAAAATAAAACATAAATTACAGAAGAAGAGAATGGGGTAAATGTGCTAGGTTGGTTGGGCCCTAGCCAACCAGGGCATTTCCCTCTTAAGCGAAAACGCTACTCAGCACTTAATTTAATTAATCAACCAAACCATAAAAACACGATTCATGAAACTGAGGAGAAATTCCTTTTTATTAGATCATTGAGGCAAATACATGCGTGAATACATGTTCAGCCCAGATTTGGACGATAACAAAATAACCTGCTATCACCTCTCTGCTCTTCTCTATTCTCCAAAAATTCCACTCCCAAGTCCTATTTACAAATTAAATTATATAGATCTGTTGGCCGAAGGCCGAAACAGATCGTTCAACTGCTTCATAACAAAAATGCAGAATTTAAATTGTTCGGTCTTCAATATAAAACGGTTTTGCAAAACTAGCCATAACCAATCTTCATCTTCCACCCTTAGTGGATCTAATCTTTGGCTGCCTTCAGATTACGTGCTATCATGGCAGAAACTTCTTGAGTCAAGGCGGTGATCGAGAGGGTTCGGATCTGCCGTGAAGATCTGTTGTGCTGGTCACGGTACAGGATCTGATCCTGCATTAGGATCAGCAATCATGATAAGCATTCTAACCATCAAACAACATTGGAGATATCGATAAGTTACAAAGAATAATTTAAAAGTAAGAAATCATGTAACAAATATTTAATAAATGCTAAATTGAATTAAAATATGAAGAATAAAGGTTTGTACAAAATCTGTCACCATGCTTGGACTGGTGCAGGATGAGGGTGCATAAAAGAGGTGAAACAGGGGTAAATGGTTATGATTTAGGAAGGGAAAAGTAGTAAAAAGAGAAAAAATTAGGGGGCTAACAATATATTCATTTCTTTGTATTTGATAAATAAACACAATGGGTCAAGTGGTTACCTTTGGCTGAATGGTGGTATAAAATTCCTTCCATACTATAGCAAAAATGACCCCATTTATGGCACTTTATGGATATTATCCACCATCCATCACATCATCTTCAAGTGAAAATTCTAATGCTCAAGTAGTGGAATATCACATCGAGCATCAACAAAAATTTATACAACTCGTAAAGGATAACCTCACTTTGGCGCGGAAGAAAATGAAACATCATGGATATCAACATCGCAATGAAACATGTTTTGATGTAGGCGATTGGGTAATTTTATTGCTACAACCATACAAACAAATGTCCCTCAAGCAAGATAGGAAGGATAATAAATTATCACCAAAGTATTATGGTCCTTAAAAAGTGTTGCAAAATATTGGTACTATGGCATACAAATTGGAGCTTCCTGCATCTTCCTGAGTGCACCCAATTTTCCATGTTTCATGCTTAAATATGGCTAGAGGTGACAAGATCCCAGTTTAAACAATATTACCAGAAATTGATGAAAAAGGAAAAATAATATTGGAACCTGAAATAGTCACAGAAAGAAGAACTTGATAGCTATGAAATTTATGAATTTCAGAATATCTCATCAAGAGGAAGAACTTACCCGTTGAATATTCCACATGGGAGGATGAGAATTTTATACAGAAGCATTCAGAACTACTCAAGCATTGAGGAAAACACTTTTTGAAAGCAGAGGGGCATATTAGGTCCTTATAATACTAGTGTATCCCCTTATTGTTATTGTTAATGTAGCCCCCATATTGTTATTGTTGTACCCATGTAGTCCCCATATTCTTATTATGTGCCCCATAGAAGCCCACTATTGTTATTGTTGTGCTCTTCCATTATTATTTTTATGTTGACTTTGATTATATTGTGACCCCTTAGACTTTTAGATATAGAAAGGAGGCTTTTTCATTTGAATCATCACAAAATTGCTCATTTATGTAATGTAAAGGAGGTTTCCCCCATGAAGTGGATAATTTTTAATTCGTTGATCTCTCTTTTATTCTATTTTGTGAGGTGGTTACATAACACCACGAATATTGGTTCTATTATTTACTTTAAATACTTTTTAATGATAAGTGTATCTCTATGTGGTAAATACCATTGTGTTTTTTTATTAATGGTTGAGTGTAGTGAGAGCTAATGTAAGTTGTTTTGGTTTCTTTAAAAATTAATATTTTATTAATTTTAATTCTTTAAATGTATATTTTATTTGATATATATATTTGTTTGATAATTAATTTAAAATTTAATAATTTGTTTATTTAATTTTTTAGTCAATATTTGTTTAATTTTAATAATTATTTATTTATAATGATTATTACAATAACAATTCTAACTTATAGTTAGAATATCTCTTGTGAAAAATAAATTAATTTAAGTTTAGAATTTCAATTTTTAGTTTAATGCAATAATTTCTTAAGTTATAATGATTACTATAGAAACCAACTTAGTGCAGGGAAAACAAGAAAATTCAAGGGAGGAATTTCCGATCATGAGAATATGAGAGGTGGCATAAGGAAAAACTGACAAAAGGAGCCAAGAATTAATTGGGGTCAAATTGGAAACAACATTTGGCTCCAAATAGGGATGATACTCCCCAGTGGAGGATCAAGAACGTAGACCAGAAGCCTTCATATTGGGCATGGAGTTGAAAAATTAAACCGAAGAGACAAAAAGTAAATAAATAGAAGGAAATATTTTTCATCTTAAATTTCCATTCGATCGGTACCAAGAATGAAGCAAGAATAAATGTGAGGCCCCAGTACATATAGATTAAAAATTTCAATGATTATTTACATACATAAGATGTTTCTTTGTATACTAAGTGTATTGGGGGTATCTATTGTCTTAAGGGGTCCTGATCCAGATTCAGAGTGTTTTGCACAACCAAAAAAACCCTCCAACTACTGGCCCTTTTGGCAGCGATCTACTTGTGCAGACCAAAGTATCACCCGAAGAAATATGGGGGGGTGATGGAACCAGGTTTCCATAACTTGAGGGAGTGTATGATTTGGATCTTATCCCTTCTTAATGGATCTAATGATTACTTCCCTATGCAATGAATTCCTTAACCTAATTCAGATCTAACACAAGAGACCATTAACCTCAATACGGTCTTGCACAAAACAAAAAAATGCCCTTATTTAGATCTATCCTTTAACAAAAAATAGAATAACGCTTGTGCATTTACATAAATCTATCCTTTAACATAAGTCCTAACCAATATGTAATACTTGCGTGAATACAAGGTTCATAACTTCAGATAAATATGCATTCAATAACAACAACAGATCTATATGTAAATTAACACATTAACCATAAACATGGAAATCACACAAATGGATCAGAATTTATCAAAATATTCTCTTTAGTAATAGATCTTCAATCATTACAGTGATATTCTCTTGCACACATAGAAACATGGTCCTTGCACACAACTCAGGACTAGGTCTCTGTGCACATAGCTAGTAGGAGCCTATCCAACCTAGACTAACAAATTTTTTTCCCAAAATTAGATCATATTCACATGATATATTTTTAATAATTGATATGATATTAAACTTTACTCAACTCATACATATTTATAGGAGTAATACGCACAAATACCATGGTTTTAGCCCCATGTTTCCATTTTACCCATTACAATGATAAAGGAACTTTGAACTGCCCCAAATCTCCTTGAATTTCTGCACACAATACGTTTTAACAAAAAATAACAAAAAATGTACTCAAAACTTGACCCTAGGGGAGGGCCTAACCCAATAGGCCTCCAACACAATCTAATGACTCATCCTCACGTCACTATGGTCCAACTTCCTACATTTTGGCCCGCAGTGCCTGGATGGAGTCCTTGAGTGGCTGTATGATATTTATGCTTTATGCTGCGATGCTCTGTGATTCTCCAACAAGATTCTCAGTGGTGGGTCCTTCTACTGCTAAACTGATGCTCCATTACATCTATTGGAGCCCCTTAAGTGCATTGTCAATGGTCTGCAATAGCTGTAGCGCTTACTTGGCCCAAGGCTGCATTCTGGCTTCTAGTAACTGCTCCTGTCGGTGCAACGTATCGATATATGTCTGAATGTATGTCTTGTAGGCGGGCTAATATTTGAGCTGGTACTAGGGTCTACGTAGTGACCCATATTTCATTGAACTGTTTCTCCTTAGCTCGTAAATCCATCCTCAACCGTTGAACCATGGGGACATCTTGGACGGAGGTCTAGATTCCCATGGAATCCTAAAAGATAGTGTTGCATGCTTCTACAACCACAATGATTCTTGCACTGTATTCTTGAATGACTGCAATGCATTGTTCTCTTACTTATAGTGGCATCTTTGACTACAATTTTTTCTGTAAATCTACAATTTTCTGCTCCAATTTAGCGCAGAAAATGGCTATCTTTGACTTCAAATTTTTAAGGGTGGCTACAAGGCTTTTCAAATTTGTAGTGGCCGCGGTAGTGGTATATACTACTAATTTAGGAATCTCGGAGCACAGCCCAATGATGAGGGACTCTAATTGTGCATGCTAGCTCTCTGCAACACTCCTAGCTTCTTTGGCTAACTGCTGCCCCTTATGAAATGTCTCAATCTACTTCTAGGATTCAGAGGCGACCTACAATTCCTTGTACTCCATGTACTTGAGCTCATATGTGATCATTGTAAGGATGGAATGTAGATTACCGCTAGGAAAGATGACTAAGTCAATTCCAACCTCAAGCCCTACATGAATGGTTATGCGCAGTGCTGGATCATCAAGGTGAAGTGTTGTGCCTAGAACCTTAAATAACCGAATCTTTGAAGTAGATGTGTGTCTAATGGTCAATGAACTCGCTTGTCTCGCACTTTCTTGAACCAAGCTTGCTTGTATCTCGCTTACTTTCACTCTCATCTGATGGAGTCCTTGCTACACATCATCAATGAAACATTTGTACTGTGACTCCATTTTTCTCCATATGTCTTCGGTTACTACCTTGATTGTGTAGCAAATCTTGTCAAAATATTTGTCTCTTAATGTCAATGGATCAGTCTCGGTCTTCTTATATGATTTCCTCTTTAGCTGAGGACTCACCGGGAATGAGGTCCTCTCTTGATGCCTCGACACATGTATGTCGAGTGAGAGTCTACGTTGTCTCCCTCACGATACTCCATCTCAGCATCACTTGGAACATCAATGATTTATTTGGGTGGATTCTTTGTCTCTGTCGTTGTGGTATGTTCCTCTGTGTCCTTCTTCAGATCCTTCTTTTGATATTTCTTCGTGTGTGGATTTGATGTAGATGGTTTGGGTGGGGTAGAGGAGGTCACACCTTCATTTTCCATCACGATCAACAAAACAGGGGGCCATCCTGTTGTAACTCGTGCAAGGTGTTCTTATGTAACTAGGTATGGAAGGTCATACCAGACTCCTACCATGTTCACCTTTGCGTGAATGAGGTTGTTGTGGAACGTCGCCTTGAAATCTACTATATGCTTGTACTCATCGTACAAGGTTGGTGACGGGCATTGTTTGGAATGAACCGCATGATAAATCTCAGTATCAAATAGAACCCATAATATTTTTTTCTCTCTAACCCTCGCTAGAATCTTCGTTGCCCACAATAATGCATAGCATGCGACTTTACACAACTCTGGCCTAATATCCGATAGCTAAGACTATGCTGGTGGTTTTCATCCAATTAATGCAACAAGAAGAAATAACCAGGCATAATGAAAGAGCTTACCATATTCTCGCACTTCTTTTATGTTCTCTAATAATTCATGGCAGAGGTATTTAACCCAATTATACTGAACCACTTTTGCGCATTCCACATCCAGTGAAATAAATGGCATCATTACTTCCTTGGCATGACATTTCCTCATCATTTTCCATGCTAGGATCAAAGTGAAATTTTTTACTGTGGGGTCATTTATATCACTAAGTACAAAACCCCAGGTGTTAGGTCGGTCGGTCAGGTCCTCGAGTGGAAATCAAAAACTCTTTCGCATTTCATCGAATCATTTTTGGGTGTCTCGCTCGGTTACTCATTTGAATTCCGGCCCAGAACTTGTCTGATGTGACCAGGAAGGCCTTGTTACTCATTCCCCTCATGCCTTATCCTGCTGGCTTAGGTCATTTACAGTCCTATTTGATGTCTAGGTCAGCAAGGAGTTATTTTGGTGTTTAGGTCTAGGGTTTAATGCCAGCAGGTCAGAGGGAAGTTTTAAATAAGTTTTTATTCCAGATATCTCAACTTCATATTGCTAGACTATGACTTTTCTTCAAAACCCTGTTTTGAAGAAAAAGTCTTCTTTTCATCTTTTGAAATAATTGCCATAGGTTTTTCAGTTGAAGATGTTCACATGCAGCCTTTGGTCATCCTTCACCAAGACATGTTAACATTCCTGCAAAAGACAACAAAGAGATTCATTATTCAGTCCAAGATTAAAACATAGTTTATTGTAAGAAGTGTCAAAGTCTTCAAATAGTGGGTTTGCTAAGTCAAAATCAAAATCCATGCCATGAAAGATGTTTTTATTGTTTTACAATTCATCGGCATAAAAAAAGTCAACTAGGATCCCAGAGAGACCATGGAAAAGTCAGTTGGATGGGCGAAACAGAGTTTAAAGCCGGAACTGTGTGTTGAAGGGTGTGCGCGGCGCATTGGGAGCAAGCGCGGCGCACTGAAGGCGCGCGGCGCACTGAACCAATTTCTGCAGTGTAATTTTACATTGGCGCGGCGCACTGGGAGTGCGTGCGGCACACAGAGCATCCCACGAAAAAATTCATCACAGTTGCAATATAAAATCAAAACGATTTCATTTCTTATGCTCTAAGCAGGTTTTTTGAGTTGGATGGAAATTCAAAACTGCATGTATTGATTATGGTTTTGTCTCCTATGCAAGGGATAAGACCTCAAAGGTCATTTGGCATCAGTCGGAAGCACCGAGGGAGTTTCAGGTGTACAAATATACAATCAAAAGCTTCAACTCCTAGCACACTCCACAAACAAAATGGCAGGATTCCGTAAAATAAATTACAATCATTTCTTGATATACAAATCCTTTTTTATAAAGAAATGTCGGACAATTTCTAAGGGTGGTGTTGGGAATCTTGTTAAGAAACGAGATATGTGGTTTTAGCGGAGATATTGTCGAGTTTAGCTAAATTGCAGTTGGGACCATACATCTTTTCCCTTTATTAAAGGCGTAATCTTAATTTAAAACCATTTTTATTAAGAATTGGTTTTTATTTAACGGCAAAGGGAAAGTGGCAATCAAAGACCGGAAGCCTAAATTTAAACGAAGATATCTATCATATCAGAGAAATAGGAGTGGATAGTCTATTTTTGACTTGGTATTTGCAATTCAAGGGCCTACGCTCCCGATTTTGTCTTTTAATTAGCCATCGAGAGATTCAAGGGGAACGTTGTTACTTCTTTAGAAACAGAGAAGAATGACTCTTTCTCTATTTTTATAAGTTTAGTTGTAACAACTCCCTATTTCCATCGATCTGTTTTCTCACCTGTGAGTTTATTTATTGTATTGAAAATCATTTGTAAAGGGCAGAGTTCTAGGAAAGGTGTGGAAGAATAACTCAGTGCTTCACTATACAGTTTTGACAGAGAATTAATGAAAGGATGCAGCTCTGGTTCATGAGATTCCTATGGTATGAGTTTGGCATATGTCTTTTCTTTCTGTTTCATATGTATCTTGTTATTTTTTACTGTTCATTCATAATCATTTCCAGTTGAATGCTTTTAAGTAAGAAAGGTAGAATCCAATTTATTGCTCTGCCTTGGGAAAGCATTCATTTTCTGTGTGTCTTCTTCTGTTTGTTAAGGATTCATTATAAATGCCCTTATCAAACTCTCGACAGTCTTTCCACTTCATATTATTCCATATTTGATTGCTAAACTACTGCCTATCTTGCCTCATGAAACACTCTGTGTCTTTGATTTAATTTCTCAGCTCATGCTGTTCTTTGTCCCATACATCCCTGAAACCCAGTCATTCATCAAAATACCTCTTTCTATTTATTTACTAGCCTAAAATCAGTATTCATTATAGGTCATCTTAGGCCCTATTGGACATTTTTACTGAGATAGACTCGGAGAGAGCCCTCTCCTATCCTCGTAGGGCTAGCTACGAGGTTGAGCGTGGTTTGGTGTTGTCTTTCTTCTTCCTGATTTCAACCTGAGGTGGATTTGGGAACTAACCCCAGGTGTTTGTGTTTGCCCCATATTTCTTCTTGACAACCTCTGCGACCTTCTTCTCTTGACCCTTTCCTCCAAAGGTCACCGTAGGGTCTTCTCCTCAATAGAGAAAATTAGTAATGTGATGAATAAGTTCTTTGTCGATGGGAATGGGAATTCCCAGCCAGAGGAAGTTGTCGTACACCAGGGCCATCAACTGGCACGTAAAAATATCATTAATAAGGTTGTGCCTAAAGTGTGGAATCATCAAAATATTCAAGAGCCCAAACTGTTGAAATCCTAGGGCCCATCACATTGGTTCAAATTTAACAATGCCTCCATCCTAGGGAACCAGATCCAAGTATTCTTATGGCGCAAGCTCTGGAAACTTTGCACGGTTCGCCAAGTCAATATCCTCTAACTTTAGCACAGGGATATTCACCAACATCTCTCCTTCAAATGACACATTACCTTGTGGAAAGGGCGTAGTTATGTTCCAGTTGACCTTATCTAGGTCCTTTGTCACCTCAATTGTAGGTTTACACGGCACCATGTACTTGGGCAGTCGCAAGATCAGGTCAACCTCCTCAGCAATATTTTTTCCACCATCATCTCTGGTTTTTCTACCATCAGAGGCTTCTAACGCTCTGAGTGGGATGAATTTGTCTTTCGAGGGGACTTTCTGATCCCCAAATATTGTCCCTTCTTCTAATTCAGTGGTTTTGGAGTCTCAGCATCCTGTGGCGCAGAGGGAGTAGGTTTTGTGGAAATCATAGCTCTAGGAATTAAGTGACCTAACCCTTGTTTTCGCAGCATTTCTTCAAATTTTTTAAAAGCCTTAAACATAAAAATCAACATAGGAAGCAAGAACAAAGACTTTAATGTACTCAGGACACTTAAGAAGCAAGGGGATTGAATGCGACCCTTCATGTTGTATTTATAAGGATGGTATGGCATAAATGGACTTATGTTCATTGATGAGCTTCATAAATGATAAAATGGTTCCAAATCTGTCATAATCTCCTCCATAAAATGTAAGTTATTTGCTCCTCCAAACAGTAAATGAACTTTCTTATCCAGATTTACTTTCCAATGACTCGTTTCTGGGTAGTTTGCGATGACAACATCCTCTTGACGTAGTCTTTGCGTTGGCTTCACAAATACCTATGTTTCCTCAAACTTCATTGCACAAAAGAACTTTTAAAACTTATGACAGACTTCTTTACAGTCCTGAACCTTCTTGCAACTATCTAGGGTGATAAGACATTCCTCCAACCATATAGTCATTAAGCGTGTGTAGGGATAGGGTTGTCCCTGTAAGGTTTTAAATGACTGTCATTCACTTATCTAGGAATTGATTCACCAGTTAATGTAGGAAAACGAATCGGTCCTCCTTCAGTGATTTCCGTGATAAAATAAGGCCCAAGCCAGTGCATTTTTAACTTCCCTGGAAATCACGCAAACTTACTATCATACAACAAAACCAATTCCTCCTTTTGAAAAATTTTCTGCCTTATATGTTGGTCATGCCAAGCCTTTTCACGCGCTTTCTATACCTATTAATGAAAACCCACAATGAATATATCTTCTTCCAACAACCAACAGTGATGCTTTCCTCCATAGTTTCTTGATCAACCATGTTGGTTATTGTAGCGATGTGCAAACTAGGAATAATGTATTCCGTCGACATAACAACCTCTTGTCCATAGAAAAACCTAAAAGGAGTTTGTCCTGTTAAATTCTTGCATGTGGTCCCGTATGCCCATAGAATGGTAGGTATGTGCACATCCCAATCATTACGGTTAGCATTGAATATTTTGGTGAGCGCAATCTCCTAATCTTATTGATGGCCTCTTTTTAGTCCCATTTTGTGTGGGTAATATTGTGTACTCTCTTAATGGTGTATCTTGAATTCGAAAGTCTATACTTGAATGGTATCATTCACCCGACCAAACTCGTCGCCTCATCAAGATCGACCCTCACCTTAACTCAAGACATTTTCGCTGTCGAAGTGCACAACCATCTCTATGCTTCCAATCCTTCATAGGTTTAGCCCCTACCCATCTAGTCAAATAAAATGTAGCGATGATGATATAGCGCGCTCCAAAACATTCTTCACCTGAGGGTTTGTTATCACTCGCATTTTCCTTTCTTGGAAGGTGGAAAAGGAAATTAAATCCGAGGTAACCACAAACCAACCTTCAGATACAGAATCTAGCCAATCTGTATCCAGAGAGGGCTCTCTCTTTGAAATTTAGCTTTTGTTCTTTGAAAATATTAGGCTAGTTATAAGTCCAAGAGTTTTGTTTGAATTTGAATGGTGGAATCCGCCAACTAAGGGTACGATTGAGTATTTCAGGCCATTGGGCTATGGAGTCGAAAGGATGGCTTTACTGGATTAATATTCTACACACAAGATGGCTTTGTAGGGCAAGATAGCCAAACAGAGAACAATTTTAGAAATTAAAGTGAATGGAATGGATTTTGAAGGGATGAAAGGAAATTAAGAATATTTCAACATGTTCAAAGAAAGAAAGTGAATGATTACAAATAAAGAGCAGTTAAGAATTCTTTACTATAGTAATCAAAATGTTTAAACCAACAAAACAAGAGCAATTAAGAATTCGTTGCTTATAACCAGTTTAGAAGAAAACATTTAGAATAATCACAATTGAAATCAGAGTACACTTAAGTAAGTTCTGATTTATTCTTTTATGTCAATTATTCAGAAATGGAACACAGTGATATTATAAACAGATATAAAACTTAAAACATAGGATAGAAAAAACTTATTGAACTGTAGTCTGACACATGAATCCTGCAAAAAGTCTTGAGCTTCAAATCATCATCCAGCAAGCCACAAAGAAGTTTCTCCAAAACACTTTTATTCCAAAAATTCAATGTTACAGCAAAGTAGAAGTGTCCACCCAAAATACTTCCAAGAGTGGAGTATTTATACAAATTCTAAACTAAAATATCTTGAAAAAAAATATCAAAATTGGTTCACAAATCTCTCCAACTATTTTACATAAATAGAACTTAAGTAAAATACACTCAAACGAATGCATCTATTTGGAACTATTTCTTATGGATAGGTGATGACAAAGAGGAGAATTCGAATTTGATCCAACTCTT
Organism: Pinus albicaulis; assembly: GCA_034641835.2. Taxonomy (NCBI): domain Eukaryota; kingdom Viridiplantae; phylum Streptophyta; class Pinopsida; order Pinales; family Pinaceae; genus Pinus; species Pinus albicaulis. The sequence goes on along the minus strand of CM076569.1, from coordinate 91,603,471 downwards.
AGTTGATGATGAGGCATCCAAGTCACTAACTGCTTCCTTTCTTTGTGCATTCTGCTCCAACAATTCTGCAAACTTGGGGTCCAATGATATCTTTGTATTTCTCAATCCGTAATATATATGTAAAAAGTGAAAGAGGTTATTGTGGATTAATATGTTGGTGAGATAAACCTCTTTCCGTTTCCCAAAATTCCTCTCCAGCTGTACATAATATTCTCTGTAAAAAATATGTGTAAAACAGAGTTTTACAGAGTCTGAAAAATAGCCTCTAAAGATGTACATGTATCTCTCATTCTGAAATCACTGTGCAAAAAGTGAGATAGGTTTTTGTAGATGGGTCCCTTAGGAACAAAAACCTCCTTCAGTTTTGTAAAATGTATTTCTAATTGGCCACAATATTCTCTGTAAAATGATGACTTGACTGTAATTTTCTGCAAAAAGTGCTTTCCAACTTTGTTTAATATTTCCAAAACCATAATAGCTGTTAGAAACGTGAGAGAGGTTTTTGTAGATGGTACTCTTAAGACAATAAACCTCCTTCAGTTTTGAAAAATTCATCTTATATTGATCACAATATTTTCTGCAAAACTATGACTAAAATATGCAATTTCTGCAAAAATGTTCCTTCTTGTTGTATTTTTCATCTTTTCACTTTTTTGTTCCTTTGACTGTTTTACTTTCACTTTAGATAAACTTCAATGTTGGTGAAGGTATTTTCATCTCTTTTTACCATTTTACTGCCTCTGTAATTACTTTTACTGTTTTACCTTTGACTGCTCTGTAACTTCATTTTAACTTTCACTCTGACTTTTACCTGATACACTTTAACCACTGATACTCTTTAACTGTTCTTTACTGTGTCCTTTTACCTTCAATGTGTAGTTTAGGTTTTTACTGTCTGTTTCAACAGTAAATTGTTTAATATCTTGTTTCATTTTCTTGTCTTTCAACTCTATGTTTTATCTTCCATCTATGTTTGAATAGATTTGATAACACTCTTGGAGTAAACAAGTCTAATGACTAGTATTAAGACTGTTTATCCAAGGATGTGGTCTTCTGATCACTTATAAAACAAAACAAATTGTTAAGAAAGCATTGGTTTTCAGGGGAGGTCGAAAAGGTTTCATTTGATTTTGAGAGGTCTGGCAGTGGTCTTCAGCAAAATTCAGTTAATGGCACTTGACAGTTGATTTTTGAAATTCTTTGCATGGAGGGTGTAGTCGTTTACTGTGGAGGAAAAAATGAGAAGACGCGGGTTCTTTGGTTTTATTCGCAAAGTCAACAGGGTGACGGGATTTTTTATTAATTCATGAGATGACATCAGCACGTACGGGAGATGAGTCAGGGGGGGAAGGTGGTAAGCGGTTTTTTCCGCACCGCTTTTGAGGGAAGGTGGTATTGAGAGAATGGGCAGCGAAGCGATATAGCGCTTGACACGTAGCAATGGCACTATTCAAAAACCACTTTTATTTCGCGCGTTATCTTTCGGATGGGGGATGGCTAGTGGAATCGATGCGAGCCGTTGATCTTGGGCGGATCGATCCAACGGTTGACGAGATATGGAGTTGATGGATGTTTAATGGGCAGAACTGACATGATTTAATATGAATTAATCATTTCGGGAGGCGTTTGATTGGAGGGTTTGGTTATTAATTAATCTTAAGGATTAATTAATCCCATATGGAAAAATGGTCGGGAAATGTTAAATGCACAGGGATGATTTATTTCAAAGTTTAGTTTTAATTAAACTTTGGGTTTATTTTTCTGTTTTAAACATATATACATATATTTAAACCTTTTTCGTATATTTTTAATATATGGTAATTAAATCAATGTGATTTTCTTACCATAGGGGGCGAGAATAGAATTAATGTTATATTTTAGCCAAAAGGGGGTATATTGTGGGTTTTTGTCTTGAATAAGTGGGAATAAAATACTTGTGGCTAAAATAGTTATAATACATGGGTTTTGGGAATATTATATGAAAAGGAATTATATACATAGGAAAAGGTGATTTTCATAGGGAGTTAATATATAAATTAGAGTTAATATGACAAAGGGACAATGTCAACTCAAAATACTTAAATATAACCAAGAAAGTGAAGATTCAAAAGTAAATGGCATTATTATACTTTCATCACTTAGACTTAGAATAAAAGTGATTTTGAGGGCTTTTCATGAAATATTGAAGGATATGGGATTTTACTTAGGAAAATATTTTTGAAAGATGAATGAATGTGATAATGGATGATTTCAAGTACTTAGGTCTTTTCAATTATTGGGCCGAGGGTCTGGTCCCTCCAAAAGTCAAGGAAATGCCTTGAGCCCCTTTAATCTCCAAATACCTTAGTGCTTAGGGAAATTAGTAAAATCTTTGGGGAAAATGAGAGGGGAAATTAATGATTTTGACCTTGCTTTGCTTTGAAATTCTGCCAATGTAGTGTTCTGCCTTTGCACTTGTGATGAAAGTAAATTCTTAACACATTTTAACACCATCATTCATCAAATGAAAATTTGCAACATCATCTACCTACCCTATCTACTTTACTCTACCATTTTTTCTCCTTTATTAGGGTGCACTTAGACTGGCAAACCCTTATCACACTTTTCTTTTTCTTTTACATGGAAAGCCTACCTAAGTCTACACTTATTACATCCAAGGGCTCAGATTAAACTGTTGAGCTCCTTTTATTAACTCTACCTACCTACTTATCTGCCAAGATTAAACTGTTTGGCCAGATATTTATTCTCTATTCTACAACATGAAATTGAAAAATGAACTAGCCAAGCTTAAACAGTTTGACTATTCATCAATTGTGGCATAAAATACAAGTTGCACACAATTTTTTTATTACATCAGAGTAATAAGCAGTGGCATTTATACTTGCACACTTTCCTTGGCCTTTTCTTGTTTGGGGTTCATTTTCTTTCACTTTTTTGGCCATTTTTATTTTTTCACCCTTTGATTTTTCTTTTAGGGTATACCCTCTTTACAATTTTTAAATTTTTTGATTTTTGATTTTTTTGAAAATATGGAACACCTTTGCAACAAGAAAAAGGTTTGAACATATTGCATAGTTCATCAAGTCAATCATGAAAAATGACACCTATTGGTATAGGCTCATAACAGGAGTTAATTGGCCCTACAAAATTGATTTCCCATTTTTCAAAGGCCTGCATAGTTCCTTGGGGTTGTAATTTCACTTCATCTCTACGTGAGGGTCTCCCAGTCCTCTAACATGCATCACAAGTGCAAAAATATTCCTTAGAATCAGTGTGAACCATGGGTCACCACATCCCAGCTTTCAATATCTTCAGCGTAAATGGTTTTCCAGAGTAATGACCTCCTGCAACACAGCCATGTGCTTCTGCTAGGATATTGCGTCTTTTGAATTCAGAAACATATCTCCTCAAAACCTCATCGACTCCCAGCTTGTATAATTGGGTTGTGATCAAGGTAAAATCTACTACACGTGAAACCAACTCTTTCTTCTGCTTAATTGTATACTCCACAAGTGTACTTCTTGTGGTTATAAAATGGATAATATCTACAAAATGTTCATCAACTACCTTAATATAAAACATTTGTGCATCTGGTAATCCTTCCGCCAAATTAGTTGGTTCCTCCCCAGTCTCAATGCACGATAAATTGTATGGTCTGGCATTCAATCTTCCTTGCTTCAAAATTACTTCAAAATCATATTATTGGAATAATAGGAGCCATCTAGAGATCCCCCCCCCCCCCACAACATAGATTTTTTCACTAAGTACTTAAAAGTATAATGATCACTGAACATCTTAAAGTGACCTCCAAGAAAATAGTGACAGAACTTCTTCAGCGCATATACCATAGCTAACCCTTCTCGCTCTGTTTTGGAGTAATTTTTCTCAACACTTGACAGCTTCTGACTTTCAAATGCAATTGGATGATCAATGTCTCCAGCTTTGGGTTGCACTAATACACTCCTAGTGTGATCCAGGATGCATCAACGTGTACATGGAATTATTTCGACCAATATGGGAATAAAAATATAGGCATAGTTACCATTTTCTCCTTATGCATATCCAAACTCTTCTGGCAATCCTCATCCCAGCATAAAGTTGCATCCTTTTTCAATAGTTTCTCCATCGGCACAATGATTAGTGCATATGCCTGAATAAACTTCCGATAATAGCTAGTATGTCCCAATATTGAGATCATCTGGTTCACATTCATTAGAGCCTCTTGGTTAGCGATAACATCAATATTGGTAGGGTCAACCATCAATCCCCGTTGACAAACAATATGGCCCAACAAATTACCAAAAGGAACGCATAACACACATTTCTTGAAATTCAGCGAGATCTGATATTTCTAACAAGTATCTAGAAGTAAGTGTAGGATGGAAACATGTTTCTTCACTAATCAAAAGATATTCCAATCATAAAAATACACTTCTAAAAACTTATGGTTATAGTCTTTAAAATCGAAAACTACTACGTGTGAAAATATGGTTGGTGCATTCTTCAACCTGAATGACATCACCATGTATTAGAATGATCCCCATTCTTTCGCAAAAGTTTTTTTACTTCTGTCTTCAGGTACGATCCTTATCTAATGATACCCTAAAAATTCATCAGTGAATGCGTAGTCCTCTTGCCCTCCGACACTGACCAAGACTTTAGCTAAGAATGGAGTTGGAAAATGATCATGTACATAAGCATCATTTAATTTGCACAGATCAACATAGATCCTGATTTGACCTTTGGTCTTATTTTCTTGGACTACCATAGGGCTTACCAAGTCTGAATCTTCCATTGGTTCAATAATTCCCGCAGCCACCATATTTTCCAGTTCCTCTTTGACCTTTTTCTTATACCTTGGATTCAATCTGTAAGGGCACTGCTTCACAGAATGAGCATCCAGTTTCAAAGTGATCTTCATCAAACCAATATATCCAATAATCCATTTTAACTCCAAAATCATTGTAGGAAACAATTACTAATATTCAGTGAGCAGCTTTGCAACCTTACCCACCGTATCTTCATCCCAATAATCTCCTATTTTGGCAAAATTAGGTTCTTCCTCTGTTCCAATATTTACTTGCCTAGTCTTCAAAGGTTCAGTCACATCTCGTAATTTGATCTAAGGCCCAGTGTCTGGGCGCTATCCTTCAGAATATGAAATATTGATGTTTCTTGGGTCTTCCTCAATATCTTCAGTTGTTACATTCTGAAATTCGACGACATCCATCATCTGTGCATCCCATGTTGGTAAGGCCCGTTGTTTTGATTCCTTTGGCATGTCAAAGATAACATTTTGAATCACTTGTAGTGCCTCATCGAGGCGTTCGAGTCCATTTTAAAAGCTGAAGGTTAAGATGAAGCTTTCTTTTAGCACAACCCATTTAGCAGTGCCACATCACAACTTAGCCTTCAGATACTAGTTTGTGGGTATCCTGCTTTAAGTATGAATGAATATATGCACCCATTCTGGCTTCGACTCCTCTCGCCAAACTACAATCCACTTGGTTAAATGAATGCAAGGATCCTCTTCACTTGTATAGGTTACTTCAATCCAAGTATTAGGGTTTATGAATTGTAGTTGCATCATGCGGTTACATTCTTACCAATTAGAAAAATGTCCTTGTGCATCCCCCACTAGTGTGCTAGGGTTGAGTACAAAACTAGATCAAGCACATGGAATCGTTGTTCCTCTAGAAAAATATTTTAAATTTCTTATAAGAAGAAGTTGACACTTCCTATACCATCATAGTAGGGTAATTCACCTACCTTAGAGGATATACAATGCATAGATCTCACATTCGATTACACCGCAGAGTAGTTACTTCCATGCAACCAAGCTTTTCCAATCGTCTAATTCTAAATCCAAGTATGACAAGAATGTATTATCATTCTCCCAGCTTAATTCTACCATCTAATGTAGGATTAATCCAATCCTCATCCTCACGCTAGTTTGTAGGCAAGTGATCGACATCTTCATCGACATATCCTTCTCGCACTAGCTCTGTGTATCTTGTTCCTTCTATAGGGTCCAGAGGGACCACCGCCCATGTCGCATTATTTTTTGACTTGAGGGGTCTTGACCCAGGTTCAAAGTGTTTTGTATAGCCAAAAAAAGCCTCCAACTACTGGCCCTTTTGGTAGTGATTTGCTTGCGCACACCAAAGTCTCACTCGAAGCACTATGGGGGGGTGATGGAACCAAGTTTCCGCACCTTGAGGGAGCGTATGATGTGGATATTATTCATTCTTAAAATATCTAATGATTGTCACCTCGCACAATGACTTCCTTAACCCAATTCAGATCTAACACAGGGGACCCTTAACCTCAATACAGTCTTGCGCAAAATAGACAAATACCCTTATCATTAGGGGAATTTTGAGGTCTAAAATGGGCCTCCTAATAAAAATGTACAACAAAAATAAACTTTATAAGAACCAATAGAATTCAAAATGATGATGTCAACCATGGGAGATGATTCACCAATTTTTATTTAAAAGGGTAAAAAGATTAAAAAATAATAAAATAATAAAAATACTTTTTCAACACGTATTTTCAACTTATCTCCCAAATTTTTTATTCTAATTTCGAGCGGGAGTACTCGTTGGATGAAAAATTTAATTCCTCATCCAAGGAGTACCCATGTGACATACTTTCGATGGACCCTACTACATGAAAAAAACGTGATTGCAATCACATTTTTCATGTAGTAGGATCCATATAAAATATGCAACATGGGTACGCCATGGATGAGGAATTAAATTTCGCATCCAATGAGTATGTCTGCTCAAAATTTGAGTAAAAAATTTGGGAGATAAGTCGAAAATATGAGTTGAAAAAGTAGTATTTTCTTTCTTCCCTCTAAAATTTGATGATGTAATCAAATATTATTTTATTATTTCCACTAATAGTTTATAATTTCCTTAGGAGGCCCATTTTAGACCTCAAAATTCCCCTAATGTCAGATCTATCTTTTAATAGAAACTGGAATAACCCTTGCACATTTATAGAAATCTATCCTTTAACAAAAATCCTAACCAATATGCAATACTTGCATGAATGCAATGTTCGTAACTTCATAATAGTACACATTCAGTAACAAAAATAGATCTATAATTAAATTATCACATTAACCATAAACATGGAAATCACACAAGTAGATCAGAATTTATCAAACTTTTCTATTTATTAATAGATCTTCAATGAGTACAGTAATCTTCACCTACGCACACAAAAATAGGGTGCTTGCACACATCTCAGAACTAGGTCTCCACACACACCACCAACAAGAGCCTATCCAACCCAAACTAACACAAAATTTTCCCAAAATAAAATAAAATCAAATTCACATGAGATATTTTTTGATACTTGATATGATATTCAAATTGACTCGACTCATACATATTTATAGGACTAATATGCCCAAATACCATGGTCTCAAACCATGTTTTGAGCCCCATGTTTCCCTTTTACGGATTACAATGATAAAGGAACTTTAACTCGCCCCAAATCTCCTTCACTTTCTACATGTAGTTTTAAGAAAAAATTAACTAAAAGAGTACTCAAAACTTGACCCTAGGGGAACTAACCCAAAAATAGCCATGAATGATTAAGGGAAGATGATCACAAATGATAAATGTCTCACCTCATAAGAGCATTCAACACCATAACAAGTCATACCTACTTACAATTCATGATCAGGGGATGACACAAATCATAGAGCTAGTTAAGATCCATAAGATCGACTTCCATTTTAGAGTAATATTTTATTGAAACTAAGAAGGCTAGACCTTAGGGATTTGGTTCCCTTTTTTCCGCATGACATGAGTTTCTAGAATCAGATGTCGCTTGACTACTAGCGAGCATTTATAGCCTCGACAGATTCATCCACTATACTGAAATTAGGAGCTTTCTAGATTCATGTTTGCTCTTCTTTTTAGAGGCCTTTCATTCAATTTATTTAGAAAATATAGTATTCACACGATGGGAAGATTACACATTTGACTCAGTCCAATACCTAACTTGTGCCACTTCCAATAAGCGTTTATAGCCCCAGTGGAGATGTCAACATGCCCAATTATAAGTTACCTCAATAGAAGGAGTGGTAGGATTACACACTATATTTATAGCACTATTGGCCTTTCTCCACTGCCAACGAGCCTATTCAATACCCCGATGGAGATACCAATATGCCCCACCGAAGAAAACATAGGTTCCTATCCCTAAGGTAGGATGGTCATAAGGGAAGGTCTCATGTGTGGTTATAATGTAACTATTACTACCAAAGTTTCAATTAAATTTTATGAAATCTCAATATTATGGTTATAGGTCTAGCCCTTATGACTTAATGTGATCCCTTAGTAGTATTTATGTGTAAGTATTATGAAAAAGAGATTTAGTGAGAAATATTGAACATGAAGTTCACATTACTAAGAAACTGAGATATGAGCCATTTAAATATTGTTACCCCTCAAACATGGTTTACGAACCAAGTATTTAATTAAGTATTAAAAACTCATTTATATGGTTCATAATAAGGACTCATAGATGTGTATTGCATTCTTTTAAGATCACATAAAGACTCTTCAAGATGCAAAAACATTTATTTTTGTATTCCATTCTAAACCTAAGAAGCATTTATAAGAAGAATTTTATTTAAGTACATGGTTTATATACAATGTGTCGCAATAATTTTTTTATCAAAGAAATCGAAAATCCAGTGTAAACAGACACAAATATTTTCAATGGGTAACCTCTTTATTTTGGACTTCATTTTGATCAATAATAATAATATATTTAACTATTGAAAGAACCAGGGGAGAAATTGTTTTACCGGGACATCAAGAAATATATCCATGTCTGATTGAAAATAAGATGAAAACTTTTCAAAGTATGCGCTTATCCACATTTCAATGAAGTCTTTTAGACCTGTATAAACATATAATGAATAAAATATTGAATTATTAGTAAACTATTGTACTATATGATCATCATAAACAGGTTCGTCATCATGTAGTTATGTTAAATTGGTTAAATTATTGTCTTCAACATATTCATTTGCATCAACAGAATTGAAATAACAACATGATTGTAAAATTATACTTGTAATTTGATTGTTATTTAATTCAAGTTTGCGAGAGGAAATTGATAAGTTGTCTTCATATGTATCATATAAGGGTGGTTTTGAAAAACCAACATAAATATCACATACAACAAAATCATAATTACTAAATATATCACTACATGTCATTTCGTTAGATAAAACAAGATCTTCCACTACTCACAATTCATCTACATAATCATAAATATGTGATGGTGATATGGTTATAAATATAATTTATTCTTCAATATTATTTTCTTTAAAAACTTTATAAAAAATACCCTAAGGAGAAAAAGAAAAGAAATTAGATTTATCATTGGTGGTTAAACTATTAGATTCTTTAAGGTTTTCTTGACATTCAACACTAGAAATTACACTTAGTCCATCTAAAATTTCATTTGGTAAACCAATAGAGCGTAAGAATTTTTTGTTAGAATTAACATCTTTCGAACTCACTATTTCATCATTAATATAAGATTCATCTTCCTGAAACCTTGAATGAGAATCATCACAATGTTCATCTAGTAATCAACAAAAATTTCCAATAGGTGAATTAGAGGAATACATAGTTGCATAATGTTCATAAAAAACTGTATCAAAATGTTTTAAAGATAAAATACCTATGATAAGAAGTTTCTTATACCAATGTCAAGCTCTACCTTCCAACGACACCATGAATGGTTTCATTCGTACTTCCTCATGTTCGACCCCCATCCTAGGAAGGGAATCATGAAATAGGAGCATATGTTCAATAAAATCATCATTTTCATCTTCACGAAAATGGGGCATGTAGGTATCCCATATATCTATATCTAGTATCTCATTTTGAAACCCTACAATATGCAAAAAATGTAAAGGAGAAAAACGTGATGCAATCCAAGAAATATCCATTAGTAATTATAAATCAGGGAGTCTTCAGGTGAACAAATAAACAAGAAAGATATGCACTTGAAACGCTTTTATGGCACTGATGTTATGACCTTGTTCACCGACAGGCCACAAACCTAACCATTCAATCAGTTACCAAAGAAAACAAAATCAATCTTCATTCCCCGACAATGGTGCCAAAAGATGTTGGAGTTCAAATTGTCCTAGTAATTGAGGACAACCTGAGACCACATAAATTCATTAATGAAGAATGAGTTAAATTAATATATATCATAATTTACAAAGGTTACTGAGAAATAAAATTAAAATGAAAGAAAAGAAAGAAATTAAAGCACACTAGTGTTAAATATATCTAATTGGAAAATGTGGTTTAAATAACATAACATCAAGTATTATTATTATTTAACCTGCATGACAATTATAATAATTTAATTTAAGAATTTCAAATAATAAATATTAGAGGCTTATTAAATTAAATGTAATGTGTGAAACATTAGAAAATTTGAACAATTCAAAAGATAACTAATAATTTCACGTTTTCTAGTGAGGGAAAATAATGAAAACAAGAATAAATTTAAAAATGAAATAAAATTTAAAGAACTCGTTTTTATGGATTTTGAATTTAAAATGCACATAACCCCAAAGATAATGGATTCATGGAATTACACCAGCAACCAATAAACTCAAAATATGATTTAAAATCCCTAGATATCAAGTATTCCAAAGTATTTAAAATAATTTAATATATTCGAGAATAATTCATAATAAAGTTAAGCCACCATTCAAGAACAATGAACCAGTGTATCAAATTGAAAATAAAATAGAACACAATGGAGGAAATAAAAAAAATGAATTATAATATTATTAATAAAACCTACATGTCATAATGAAGAATATATTTGCAACATGTACAAAATGGTTGTAATAGTTAAAGTCTTCTTCCTCGGAGCTACCATCCTCCAACCTGCCCAAAATCTCACTGAACAATATTTTACATCTTCTTTTAAATGTCTTGAAATTCATTTCATTTTTAGTCCTCGTAAGTTCCAGATTGAAATTATATTAATGATAATTATTTTGACTATACATATTTCATCATATAAATAAATTCCCACTCAAATCCTTCACGTTAAAAATCCTTTAAATAATATCTACTGCATTAAAATAAAATATATAAATTAATTCTCAAATATAAAACTTTATAATAAATGAAATTAAACCATAAAGTTACATTTCATAGCGTTCTACACATAATATTATCTCATGTACATTATTAATGAAATTCAACTTTGACCTTAGGTGAGACCCAGTAAAATTTTCCCACTATATAAAACATAGGTCATAAATTATGTATTTGACATGGACATATTTTCCAAAAACCCAAGATAGAATCCAAAACATAAAATTTAATATGGTTTTCCTTTTAAATGTTGAACACTTGCATTTCTGAAAAAATCTCCCATAAAAACTTAAAACCCCTCCCATGCTAAATTGATGTCTGCACAATTTCTTCACCCAACCATTAGAAATAACAATTTTGAGTTTAAATGAAAGACAATCTGAAATGTGTATATGTTTTCAGTTTCAAATTTAAAATTAAATTAAATTCCAAATTTCTATTTTGATATAGGTTTCAAATATTTTTTAAGTATCAATGATAATCATATACAAATAATATGATATATATAAATATAGAATATCATTTTGAAATAATATATATTCTATAATATATATATACCAGTTCATAGTTTCAAATGAATATAAATAAATGTATATAATATATATAATAGATTTTATATATATATTGAATAAACACCATTTCATATGTATCATCAGAAACCTGAAAACTCATGTTACTAATCATCGGAAGTTTGGAGGAGAGAGAAACCTGGTTACAACGAAAAACTGATGAAATGTTGAGCATTGAAGTTTTGTGACCAAATGGTTGTCATGTGAAAACTTGTGTGGAAGTTAACCTTTCTCAAAGCCCCGATGGGTATTAATTGCATGAAATTAGTTATTCGCATGGTCTAAATCATCAAACATTCATTGGCATTCAATACTATTCGAAAGCATAAACGTTTACAAGGGGGATCTCTAAAATTCGTTAAAGAAGTTATGTTGGCACGGATATTGGTTCTATTATTAGTCCCTGCCTTCAGTAGGACTATAGTGATCACTAGATCATTTGACCACCCATTAATTCATCCATTCACTCGTCTTTTTCCATTTTCCCCATTTTAATCAAAGTTTAATGCTCCCTATTTTATTAACCCAAATTTTAAGAAAAGTTTTTGGGTCTGACAACATCCTACCTCTTATTACAAGCCTCACGTGGCCTAAGGCACAAATATTGGCAATATCATTTTAATCAAATTCTGGTGGTTTTATATACTGTTGCCAATTTATTTATATGCAAATTTTTTGCAGCCAATGTTTTTGGAGGCCCTTTCCACATGTCTATCAAAGTATTTCAAAATCTCTTTCAAGGCCCTTTCCACATGGCTATTAGCATGAAACTCTGGTACTATAAAATATATTCATGCAAAAGGAAGCAGAAACTAAGGCCACTGCCTCACCATTTCGTAGCTGCCTGAAAATTAGGGCCAATGCTTCACAATTTCGTAGCTACTTGAAAATCATTTCGTGTTGGCCTGGCCGGAGGAACACAGGAACATGGATTCTGAAATAATTCCACCCTTTGGACGTGCTCTAGTATATACTTACCCATAATTCCACCCTTTGGACATGCTCTAGTATCTACTTACCAATAAGAACCTTATCGCACATATACTTTCCTCCATTTACGAACGAGTCTTCCTTTGTCAGTTCCTTTAACTGAAAAAAATATGTAGCGATACCATGCATGATTGTGATGGTTTTATAGAAGGTGAAAAGGGGAATCTGATGATTATATTTATCTTCTCTAAGCCCAAAGGGAATATCCTCGTTAGGGAATAAGAAAGTGGATGAAAAGAAGAGACTAGATGGTTAGGGAAGAAGAAAAGTCCAGCTCGGAATAAGAAATGAAAAGGAGTAATAGAATGAGGTGATCATATTGATCTACATTGCTTACCTGAGCATAACGTAAGTTATATCCTTCCCAAAGCACTCTTCTCTCTTCGCTTACTTTGTTGCTTTTCGCATTGCTTCCATGTTTGTTTCTTGTCATTGTTTCTAAGCCCTTGTCATAGCGAATGAGCCCTAGCCCATAGGTTGTTGAAGTTTATTCAAAGTTGATCCGACTTCTAATTCATGTATTTATTCAAATCCATCTTCTTTGAAAATAACACATGGGTGGCCAACAAAATTAGAATTCCCACATATTGATAAAATCAAATCCAACAAAAAAAATCATTTCCATTGAACAAAAATGGAATAACATATGGCTACAGTTCATCTTGGAAATCCTCCTCTTATTGTTAGTTACAGAAAGCTGAATTGTCTCGAACTTCATCGAAGGCAGAATCCTCGACATAGTAATAGTTAAAACACCAACCTAAAATTCCCTCGACATTCGCATCCCTAAGTAGAGTGAATTTGCTGGAAAACATAGAGCTTCTTTTTCTTTCCATTTGTAGATACTTGCAACCCTCGACTACATTGTGATTCCGCTTGATTTCCTTCGCATTTTGTCACAAACACCTTCTCCTCTTCCACATAAACCTAAATTTTGGACTTGTTCAGGCTCGGAATGTCAGCTTGGAACATGTAATCCTTGGGAATTTATTTAATGTTTTCCGTTGCAGATTCCACGCCCTTGTTCTCCTCATGGCGTTGGTTATATGACTGTTCGAATGGAATTGTGATCTTCTCCAGCTCCTCCAAGAAGTGTAGTAGTGGTTTCATGGCCAGAGCGTGATCCAGGTAATTATTCACTGCCCAAATCTCAATCTGAAATACCACTGTAAATAATAAATGAACGAGGGATATCTATGAAATGGAGGGATATGGGAAGCAGAAGTAGCACAAAGCAAGAAGAATTCACAATAAGGCAATCCATGAAATCAGGGGAGATGGAAAGTGGAAGCAGTACAAAGAAAAAAGAATGCACAATATATCAATGGCATAATTCCACTAGATAGAGGATAAGAGTCCTTTTTAAAACCGTCCTGAAGCAATGGATTCCAGGACATGGGGGCAAGTGAGTTGGATCTATGTCCACATGTCACTCTAATTTTATTTTCTTTTTTATTTCAATTACTTTTAGTCTAACTGCAATTTTATTGTTTTATTTAAATAAATAAATAATATAAATTAAGTAATTAAAAGATAAAATAACAAACAAAAACTAATAAGGTGTAGGCATTATATGCATGCAGTGCACTTGTCCGCGCCATGAGGTAATATGAATAAAAGTTGAAGTCTGTATTTGCATTAGAGATACCCCTCTACCAATGTTTTATTATTCTTTGTCACAGGGTTGTTGGTGGAATCGATGCATGGGTCAATTCCCAAGTATGATACGCCAGCTTGGTCAAAGGTAGATGAGTTTGATGTTTTTGCTTGTTTGTGTACTAGCCATCAAGTTGCATCCTTTTTAGTGGTTGGATTCATTGCGAGCAATATTTTGAAATTTTCTGGTTGGATTCTGAGTGTGTTCAATTGGAGGGGAAGTAGACCACTGAGTACCTTGTAGTTTTCCTTAGGATCCCCATTCATGGGCATCATTTTTCAGTTCGTCAACCTTGGCCCTTATAGGAGATGCTTCATACCTGCATTTGTATGTTTTTCTTGAAGCCTTCGCAATTTCTCATTACATTTAGAATATTGCAAAATGAGGAATGTCAAAGAATTTCCACCCTCATTAAAATGACCTCTGAATTACCGTTTCTAACTTTTCTTGAGTCTCAAATATCTTCCAAAGGTGGAAGATTCATATTTTCATAATCATAATCACTGAAGCTAGAAAGGAGAAACACATCAGCTGGTGAGGTACTTCCTGCAAAAACATCATAATTATAAGTAACAAAATCTTTTGATATTTATTCTTTCAAAAGCTTCTATGGTGTGCTAGGCACGATGTATGAGTTATGGAGGAGTGGTAGCGGCTTATAGCCCTTTCCTCATTGTTAGCCACCTATAAATTCTAATATGCTAAATGGTGGCTAAATTTGTGTTCAAGCCTTCAAGAGATTTATTTCTTTGAAAATCTATCATCCTTGAAGTCTTATGTTTGTCCTATCCTGGAGGTTCATCTTCATTGTTTTTTCCATCTTAAATCCATGATGATTCACCAAAGAAAGTTGTTCCAAAGGCCACTGAAAACTGCCCATGTCCACTTATTTCCCTTCATTTTCATAAAAGCCTTCTTCTCATCTTTTAACCCTCCATTTAGCCTCTTAAAGCCTTTAATCCCCCTTAAACCTTCAAATATTTATTTACAAGTTTAAATACCCTTTCCTTTCCTCTCTACTGAAAGCAAAAAAAACCCTCAAAAACCTTCATTTTTGGCCTAAAACCCCATTTTTTACACTAAGGCCTTAAGCCCCTTTCGGCCTTAGCCCTGGCCCCTTTTCCGCATGTCACCCGGAGCCATAACAAGGTGCTAGCCCTTATCGCCAATCACAAATCAGAGTTTCCTTTTTCTGACTTTTCCTTTATTCTTTCCTTTTCTCTGACGCGATGAGCCCCTTCTCCTCCGATCGCCGATTTGATCTAGACTGTTGAATCCACAAGAACCAACGGCCAGGATTCAATCGCGCTTCGCATGTCCCTTTCTCCTTTTCAATTTTCCACTGGTCGCTAATTAGATCTCCACCATTGATCTTTTCAGATCCAATGACCAGCGTTCCATCGCATCGCTCCATTGGTTCTCTGCTTCACTCATCACTCGCGCCTGTAGATTTGATCTGGACCGTTGATTCCACAAGAACCAACGGCTAGGATCTTGTCGCACTCCGCCCATAGCCCTCTGTCATCACACCTACTGATTCAATCTTGACCATTGATCTCTCATACTGATCTGACGGCCAACGCTTAATTGCACATTGCAAACTCAAAGACCACTATGCTTTGGCCTCTTTCCTTTTCTCCGTTGTGATGTAATCCCAGATGTTCATTCCGCCGGATTCGATAGTTCATGCTTCATCACATCGCGCTCATCCATCACATGATCCTCCACCGTCCCGACCTCCGATTTACTCCACCATCGATCTCTCTTCAGATCGGATGGCCCACGTCGCATCGCTCCATCACATTGACAAAACAGAAAGACTTATTCCCTTTTCCTTGTCTCCTCTGATGTTGATTCCCGATCTAATCCCAGCCATCGAATCCACAAGAACCGACGACTAAGATCGTATCACACTTCGTTCATAAGCCCTTCATCATCGACCCATCTTTAATCTCCACCGTTGATCTCTATCATGATCCAACGGCCCTCATTTAACCCGTCGATCTTTTCCTCCGTACTCCCAGTCTCGCCACCAACACCCTCGTTTCCTCTCATTTTCACCTTTTTCCTATGTATTTTCCCACGCATAAACTTTTACATTTTAACAGTAAAGGTCATTTTTTCCACCTATTCTGTTTAAACCTTGGTTTTCATGGTATTGCGTCATGAAACCTTTCTCCACCATGGGCCCGGCATACACTTTACCCCGCAGCTCTTCATCCATTGCATTCAACCTGCACCGTTGGATCTGGAGCCTCCAATCCAACGGTCGACGATCAATCTCACGTAATTTTTGAGTTTTTCCCACAGTGCATAACTTTTACGCGATAAAGGTGGTTTTAGAAATCCACGTGTCGAACGCTATCCTATATCGCGTTCCAAAAGCTAATACCACCTCCCCCCCATTTTGTTGCGCAAAAACCATTCCCGATTTCCACCATACCACCCTCCGCAACATAAATTCCTCTTTTAATCCTGGCCATCAATATCTGAGATCGCATGGCCCACATTATATCATTGTAACATTTCATTTGCTTCCCATCTCCCTCCCAAATGACTCCATAAAGATATCTCCACTGTAGATCATCCTGATCTAATGGTCCACGTTCATCCTCACAACCAAACTTCCATTGACCTAGTTAGCTGCTCTACTAGGGCTTTTTCCGATTTTCCACTGTAATCACATTCTTCCTCACTACTCGTCCGCCACCTCAGAGCCTCTGCAAGCAGTCTAAACCATGCCCGCAGGATTTCATAACATGTTTTCTCATGTTCACAGGTTTTTTAATGGCTGATGAGGGAATTAATGTTTTACAGTCACAAAGGTGACAAAAAGGCTTAGATGGCAATCTTAGGGCCACAAAACAACTTCAAAGGGTGTCAGTACAGAAGCAGTCCAAGAAATCAACAAATTGAAAGCATAAACAGAGTTAAAATAGGTTTAAGTACAAGGAGATAGAGTAGTTATTAGTGCAGAATGTTGACTGACACAGACATAGCCCATCTCCATGCTCAAAGGCTTGCCAAGCAGTTATTACACCAAAGAAGCTACTACAAACTGTCAGAAGTAGTTATTTAGAAGTATGGGAGTTCTCATAGCCCATTATTCCACTTAACTCACACCAAGAAGATAAATATACCACTCCAGATGGTTTTTCCTCTCAAGGACACTCTGTGGGTGATTTCTATCATATCAAAATGGTCTCAGCAAGCTACAAAGTTATCGATCTTGTCTAGAATTTAATGTTATGTTTATGACATAGGATGGAGCATCCGAATGCTTTCTCCTACCTTTGATGTTCATTAAAACTTTCCTCACCTACTTTTCCTCATTTTTCCTATAAAGACTTTTTGAAGTCTCATTGTAAAAGGTTGGCATTTGGTGATTTCTAAAGTAATACATATTGTTTCTTTGAAGAAGCATTGGTGTTCTGAAAGAGTGTGGAAGCCTCTGTGTTTTTTGTTGATGAAGGAGGCTGGACCATCGGATCCCTGAGCCTGGTTATGGTGAATTAATCTCTATTGTTAATTTTATTTCCCATTTATCACTATGTTCCATTTTTCTTTGACTTATAGTAGGATAAAAATTTTAGGCAGAGAAATGTATCTTAGAAGCACCTCTGACCTGTTTATCCTTCACTGTTTATATGTTTTCTGCTACTAAATTATGACAGGGTAATCTGACAGCTCTCTTAAATAATCAGTTTGTTTTATTTCATAAATGTTTAATTCAGTTGTGTTAAATATTGTTTAGGCGTTCCCTGTTTCTTTACCACTGAATATTGTATCTGAAATCTCCCTTTGGTTATTAATGCTTGTTGTTTGACAGTGAGGTATATTTCAATCATACCCTTTGTTTCTTATTGTAATTATTGTGTCAAAGGTCCCTATAATTGCAGCCCTAGATGTCTAAGGCATTCCCTCTTCTTTGAATGCAATTGTATGTCTTTGTTGATCGAGCCTTCAGCAGTAAACTTGTAGGAGGAAATAGGGCGTTCCATGAATCCTATAATTTATCAAAGAAGGTTTAGTCTGAATTTCTCTTTCCTCTGAGTGTTTATATTGATTAATTCCAAATAATTTGGCCTACTAGAGGAAATAGGGCGTTCCCCAAAAATTTTAAGCCATTGTGAAAGGGTTTAGCTTGTTATTCACTCTTAGTCCTTAATGTTCATCCCATTTCACCTATATTATTCAACAGATCCTTGACCAAGTTAGATTTTCCCTTTGGTTTCCCTTCCTTCTCAGTCAAAACATTTTGGGATTTTCACATGACTCCATTGCCCAATGGCTTGTAGATTCCCATGCTCTATTTATACCACCTCGGTCACGTTTTTCCAACCAAACAAACAAAACAAACCCTTGTGCTCTATAAATATCCTAAGACCTTATATCGAAATTTAAAGATACATTATTCTTTACCTTTATAAAGATATCCCTCTCTGGATTCAGGAGGGCTAGATCCTGAGATCCCAAAGCGGTTTTGATGTTGTCTTGTCTTTTGGTTAGACAATCTGCCAAAACACAGGAACCCCAACGTAATGGAAATCATGGTGGGACTTATTGAGTATATGATAGTTTAGCTAACTCTTGTGCACTCTTTGGTCCTAAAAATCTCTAAGAAAATCAGTTAGTAAGCCATAGAGTAGACTCTATTTGTTTGAGAACCTTAGCTAAGTGTTGAGATCAAACATAGGACAGTCTCATAACCATAAAATTTTACAAAATCAAAAAATATCTTAGATTGGCTTCATGAGAAACATGGTGGTGGAAACATAAAACAATTTTACCTTCAAAAAAGGCTAAAAATTTTCCACTAGGTGACTCCATTAGCCCCAGTAGGCCTATTACCCATCCAGGTCTCCAGACCCCTTTAGGACTGTGTTAACTAGCCTCGAATAAGTTGAAGAGCCTAGTCCCACATTAGATAAGACATTATGAGAGACACAACTTTCAAAACAGTTCCTACAAACTTCAGCCTCTCTCAATTTTTGAAAAGCAGTCTGGCTGCACATAGGATCAAAACTAGATCCCATCCAGACCCTAATCCTCCTACAATAGTTGACAATATAGAGAAAATTCTGTGGCAGAATTATAGAGCTTGAAAATCAGCAGCTGATAGGAACATTCCAAGAACAAAATTTGTCCCTGAAAACCTTGCTGTCTTGGAGGATTTACACTTTGGCTTGCATCATACTAAGAACATCTTTAGAACCAGTTCTCAAAGTGATTTAAACTAAAATGATCTTGAAATTTTAGGTTTGCAATAGAGCTTTAGTAGAGAAGCTCCACCTTCTACTCCTCCTGACTCCCAGATTCTTCACCACTTTAGCCTTTTTCATAACCAATCTGCTCAAAACCAGTTTTCTAGCCCCAGTGTTTCTTCCACTCTGATCCATACCACCACTGTCCAAAATACTCCATTTCAGCCCACTTTCCCTCTTGTCAATCCACCCATTGTAAATACACCTTTCTTTCCAGCCATGGCAGCATGGTATGCCACATTAGTGTTACCATAACCTATGGCTCCCTTGCCAAATGAATATCAGTCTAAAATTCCCCATTTCAGTGGAAAATAATCTACCATAGCTCAACAACATGTAGATCAGATGGAAGATGCTTTTGATTATATGGAAATAGAAGATGAGACCATAAAGATGAGAATATTTTCTCAAAGTTTAGGAGGAGAAGTAAAGAAGTGGCTTAAAGGCTTAGCTCCTAATAGCATCAATGACCTTCCCTCTTTACATCAAACATTCATAAAAAAATTGGGAAATCAAAAGCAATCCTCTCCAAATATTAGCAGAGTACAAGAGTCTTAAAAGGAATCAGGGAGAGAGTGTTCATGAGTACAACTAAGGAGAAATTCTGTTGCTATAAGACAGGAAAGGAGATCAACGAGTGGAGAAGAAAACTTAATTGAGAAAAGAGCTAGGTTAAGATCATAGAAGAGGGTAAATTATAAAGATGATTCTGCACCCTCAACCTCATCCTCTAATACCAAAATTGACAACCTAGTGAAGGTAATTGAGAGAATGCTTGAAAAGATAAACTTGAGTGATAGAGTGCCACCAAGAGAACCCCAAAACAACCTCCAAAATAGAAATAGAAATCAGAACTTTAGAAGAGAAAACAATTAAGATAGGCAAAGAGATAATGACCAACAAATTAGGCCTCCCTTCCAAAAAAACTATGTAGATCAAGAGGAAGAAAGGGAGATTAAAATTTTGGGAGAAAACCATGTAAACTTGATTGGATCAGACATTGATGGGGATGATGTTTTCCTCACTGAATAAGAAAAAGGCTTCTTCTCCTCAGAACCAAAAGAAGATACATATGAGGAGTCTGAAGATTATAGATTGGGGTTTGAGAATTCAATCATGGAGATACACAAACACTATGATCTAAGAAGCAAAGGGAACATAGATAGTCCAAATGACAAATACACTAGCTTTGTTGTTAAGAAAAGTACAGAAAAGCAGCCTAAGAAAACAACATAGAAAACCAACATTTTGGCTAAGAAAACAGATTTAAACAAAGAGAAAAGAAACCAACCAAATCTTGAACAAAGTTTCCCTAGTACCTCTGCTAGTGGCCCTATTAAAACAACTCAGATTGACAGTTTTAAATAAAATCAGCAAGTCAAAATTGTTGAAAGAAACATAAGTGAGAAAACATATGTAAATACAACAAAAACAACGATGCCTTTCAGCCTCGAAGGTGAGATTTCAAAGATCAAAATTAGCATACCTCTGGCTGAATTAGTGACCTAGGAAGTGTATAGAGACCAGGTCCTAAAGGCTCTGAATATACATATTGATACTGCTACTCTGAACCTGACAGATGACAAGCCAGAGTTGTTGTTTGGTCCTAAAGTTGAAGGAAAATATCAGGAAGGGGTTGTGCCTCCCTTCTATGTTAGCCTAAACATACACAAAAAAATATTACAGAATGCCATGCTAGATTCAGGAGCATCACACAACCTTATGCCCAAGGTAGTAATGGAAAGCCTAGGCTTAGAGATTACTAGACCATATAAAGAATTGTATTCCTTTGACTCCAGAAGAGTAAAATGTTTGGGGTTAATTAAATATTTGTGTGTCAATTTTTCTCAAATTCTTGCCAAGAATCTTGTAATGGATGTGGTAGTGGCTGATATTCCCCCAAAATATGGCATGCTCTTGTCTAGATCATGGGGAGCTAAGGTTCAGGGAAGCCTTCAAATGGATATGTCTTATGCCATCATACTAGTGCTTGGTCAAACCATAAGATTATATAGGGAAACCCTTATGAAATACATGGTGAGTAGCAAGGACAAACCTCACAACACTCCTATTTATTCTACCCATTCAGATCTAGATTCCTTTATTTTATACAATGAAGATGAAGTCACCTAAAAAAAGGAAGAAGATGAGCAGGACATTAGTGCACCAGAGCATTCAGAATTGTCTTCCTCTCAACCTCTAGATATCTCAACTTCCAGAAGCCTAGAGCAACACAAAACATATGAGAATGAAACAGAAACACTTTGGAGAATGAGCTTTGATGGCTCTTGCAACAAAAATAGTGTAGGGGCTGGTGTATGGATACACAACACAAAAAAAGGACATGCCTGCAAATTATATTTTTCATGCACTAACAACGTTGCAGAATATGAAGCCCTTCTCCTTGGCCTGCACATACTTAAAGAGTTAAAGGCAAAAAAGATATCAGTGTAGGGAGATTCTAAGTTAATCATTAGACAAATCAAAGGGGAATACTCAACCAAAAACCCTAGACTCGGAGAATATAGAAACACTATTCTAGATCTCCTGAAAACCTTCGAAAAATATGAGCTTATGTTCATACCAAGAGCCCAAAATCACCTGGCAAACGAACTGGCTTTTGCTGCTAGTAATTTCCAGATACCAGAAATCGATGAATAGCTCATTATAAAGGTGAAAAATAGACTAGAAATTCCTGATAATGAATATCATTGGCAGGTTTTTAACAGTGATAAACATATAGAAGCTTTCATGCAATCAAAAAATGAGTTTTCCTCAGCATCACCAAGTTCCATCCATGAAAAAGAATGTTTAAACAAGGAAACAATCCCTGAAACAGAGTCCTCCTCTCCTACTGATGTAAATCAATTTGATCATCTTTTCAAAGAAAAATTATCTGATGATCCAAACCAAAAGGACATCGAAGTTCTAGAATGTAAAGGTGATACCATACCCAAAGGCCTAGCCCCATTAGAACAACTTTTTGATTTCAACGATGTGGCTAAGGAACCAAAAACAGAAACCATGGAAACTAATGTGGAAGAGCACAACATAGGCAGCCCAACTAAGCCTAAAATGATTAATTTATCTAGCACCCTTCCTGCCCACATCAAATAGAAATACATAGCACTCTTCAAAGAGTTTATAGATGTTTTTGCATGGGACTATAAAGATTTGAAATCTTATGACACCAGCATCATCTAGAACAAAATTCCTCTTAAGGAAAATCAGAAACCTTTCAGACAGAAATTAACGAGGATAAACCCTGTTTTACTGCCTGAAGTAGAAAAAGAGATTAGGAAGATGTATGATGCAGGGATCATTGTTCCTCTCAGATACTCAAACTGGGTTTCCAATCTAGTATCCGTCAGAAAGAAGACAGGGGAGATCAGGCTGTGTATTGACTTCAGGAACCTGAATAGATCCTCTCTGAAAGACAACTACCCCTTGCCAAAAATGGACCACATTCTTTAAAGGGTAGTTGGGTCAAAACGAATATCATTACTAGATGGGTTCTCGGGTTATAATCAAGTGTTAGTCCTCCCAAGTGATCAACATAAAATTTCTTTTACTACACCTTGGGGGACATTAATGTATGTCAAAATGCCATTTGGTTTGATGAATGCAGGGGCCACCTTCTAGAGGGCCATGGACATAGCCTTCTCAAAAGACATAGGCTATTTTATAATCATTTACCTTGATTACATTATTGTTTTCTCCAAAACTGATGAAGAACATTTCGAACATTTAAGGAAAGTTTTTGAGAAATGTAGAAGATTTGGCTTGTCTTTAAATCCCAAAAAGACACTCTTTGGCTTCAGGAAGGAAAGCTTCTTGGTCATATAATATTTGAATAAGGGATCAAAATAGATCCTGAAATAATTGATGGCATATTGAATATCAGCCACCCTAGAAACCTCAAATAATTACAGTTTTTCATTGGAAAGATAAATTTTTTAAGGAGGTTCATCCCCAACCTTGCTGAGCTGTTAAGAAACATCACCTAAATGATCAGGAAAGAAGTAGATGTTAAATGGACAATGCAAGCTAAACAATCATTCGAACTGGTAAAAAAATCCCTTACCCAAGCGCTAGTCCTTATCAGTCCTGATTTCACCAAAGATTTCTATATCTTCTCCTTTGCATCTGAACATAAAATAGCTGCAGTATTGTTGCAAAAAAATAACTTGGGGCAAGAACAACCTATATTATTCTTCAGTAAATCCTTAAGATATGCCCCACTCAAATACAATATCATGGAAAAGCAAGCCTCGGTACTGGTAAAAGCATTAAATGACTTTAGGGTGTACATTTTACATTCACATATCATTGCCTTTGTGCCACACACCGTAGTCAAAGATATTCTAAGTCAAGACCACGATGGTAAAAGGGGAAAGTGGATTGCCACAATCCTCGAATATGACGTGGAAATCAGGCCTACTAAACTCATTAAGGGACAAGGATTAGCAAAAATCATGGCTGATTCTAATTTCAAAGCTCTAGATATGAATATGGTTGATGCCTTAGAAGAAATAGAAGAGTTCCCAACACCATTTACTGAAGAAACATTCATGAAATCTCAATGCTATGTTGATATCATTTATGTGCTACTTTATTTAAATGCTCCTCCTTCTTTGTAAAAAAAAAAAGCCAAAATTTTCAAACAGAAGGCTTTAAATTATTGTATGATAGATGGCGTTTTATATTGGAAAAATGTTGTTGGGATACTACTAAAATGTTTAATTGAGAATGATGCAGGAAAAATCATGCATGAAATGCATGAAGGAGAATGTGGAGGGCAATTAAATTGGAAGACCACAGCAAACAAGATCCTCAGATCTGGTTACTATTGGCCCACACTTTTCCCAGACACCCACAAACTAGTAATGTCTTGACATAAGTGCCAAATTTTTTATGGTAGAAGAAAGCTCTTGCCCTTTCCTTTGAAACCTATTAGTGTTGAAACACCCTTTCAACAATGGGGTTTGGACTTCATAGGGGAAATCCATCCATCTTCCTCAGCCCAGTAGAAGTGGATCCTCACAGCCACTGACTATTTTACCAAATGGATAGAGGCCATACCCACTAGGAATGTTATTGACTCTGTCATCATTAAATTCCTTGAGACCAACATATTGTCCATATTTGGCTGTCCTAGGAAAATAATCACAGACAACGTTGCTGCTTTTAAATCCAAGAAGATGGTTTATTTCTGCCATAAATATTAGATCACCCTGGGACACTCCACAACCTATTACCCCCAAGGGAATAGACTTGCTGAATCCTCCAACAAGAGCCTGATCAACATCATAAAGAAGTTATTGGAGAAGAATCAGAAAGCATGGCATAGTAAGCTTGTTCATGCCTTGTGGGCTGACAGGTTAACCACCAAAAAGTCAATCAACATGTCCCCTTATCAGCTGGTCTATGGCATGGATGCTGTTTTCCCAACATCCTTAGGAGTTCCAGTCATGAAACTCCTTCAAGAAGTCCACGTTGAAGAAAATTATATGCAAAGGAGGATCAATCAGACCATCCATTTGCAGTAGACCAGAGAGGAAGTTTACTAGAGAACTCAAGTAGTCCAAGAAAACATCGAAAGGAAATTTGACAAAAGAACTAAAGCAAATGACTTCCAAGTGGGAAATGTGGTTCTGAAATGGGATTCAAGGAGGAAAGAGAAATGAAAGCATGGTAAGTTTGAAAATTTGTGGAAAGGGCCCTACATTATTCATTCCATAAGAGGGCATAATGCATTTTTCCTGCAAGAACTGAATGGTGAGGAAGTGTTGGGAGTCCTGTCAATGGCAGGATGCTTAAACACTATTTATGTCAAAAGTCTTAAGTTCAGAGTTTTTATCCATTGTACATACCATTTGCATCAAGAAAAATGAAAATAAAAATACAAAAACAATAAAAAATAGAAAAGAGGGCAAAAATAAAACAAGAAAGGTATAGACCCATACCAAAAAGAAAGGAAAATAGGAAAGTGTGCAAGCTCAAATGCCACCACTTTAAGGAGCACTACTGTCCAATCATACAGCCTAATCATGATTAGGCATATTTCAATTTACTGTTGATAGGATAGTGAAGAAGATATGCCAAACTGTCTAATCTTGGCTTATCAGTAGAACAGATTAGGATAGAAGAAAGAGAGGTTTAAACATGTTGAAAATCTGAACCTAGAATCATAAGAAAATATGGCTCTAATTCTCTCAAAACTTGAGCCAAAGTGAAGAAGAGAACTGGTTCTAACATGCTCAAAACTTGAACCAGCAAAGAAAAAGGATACAGCTCTAGCAAGATCAAAACCAGAGCTGAAATGAAGAAAAGATGACTCTAAAAAGCTCAAAATCTGAGTCACAACAAGAAGGAAGAGTGTTTTTGAATTTCGGATCTTCAAACCTTCCAATATTTGTTTTAATTTCTGCGACTTTCAGTTCATGTGTAGTTTGTATTTATGCCATGGAGCCACAACAAACCATACAATCTAATCCTGGTTTGGCTGTGTTTCAATTTTTGTTTTAGAATATAGTGTTAGAATTTACGCAACAATAAAATATTTGCGAGAGGAATAATAATTGTTGAGCCTCAAAATTGTGCTTTCTTTCATTCCATTTTACCTCATTTTCCTTTGTCCATTTCTATCCTAGACCCAATTGATCAATGAATTTAGTTAAAAATTAATTTTCGACAATTTACATGGTGACTTGCTAAGTTTTGTGATTTTTGTCATTGTAAAGCATTTTGACCGGAACTAGCTACGAGGTACGGACATTCGCCAGCTAACCCGACGATATGAAGACATGTACGTTTGGGTATGTTCTAGGTGGCCTCTCAAGAAAAACCGCATATGGGCATATTCCACGTCATGTCTACATGGTTCGTTGCTCACCATGAAGGAAGAAACGAATTCTGTGTATGGTTTTGGTACGTGGGAACACATTTAAGAAGACATACTTCTAATAGGACTGTCTTAGTCCAGATGTCCATTTCCTTGTTACGCAGCCACTTCAAGAGTCCTAATGTGATTCCGATAAGGAAAGACAATGTTCTTGAAATTGTTGCAAGTCTTGTTATTTACATTTGTTATATAAACACTTGGGAAACCGAGAGCTAGGCTAGATTTTGTTCTAGATTTTGCTTAGATTCTGTGCTACATTTCTGAAGACACAGAGTGCTCTGTTCAAGTTATTTCACTTTTAATGAAGCAGACAGTGTTGTTTTGAAAGCATTGATTTGATTTGGAGTTAGATTCCGTCAGGTGGTAGAGGGCCCCTGCCTCTTGCACGGATTTATTTGCGTAATTTAGATAAGTATTCTAGCTGCCTTTACGTTTTTAAAGTTGAGTTCGTAGTTGCTTTCATTAGCTACTGTAGTTATACTCATTCTAAAAACTCTTCCAAAAGAAGAAGCTCTTCCAAAATATTATAATGATGAATGGGAATTGGCTATAGTATTGTAGGATTTAATTGCAATCTCTTTTATTCACCATCACAGTTATACTTATGCTAAGCACTCTTCCACAAGAAGAAACTCTTCCAAGAAATCTTTATACTGTCTTAAGCATGATTGTGATCTTGAACGTTTTAGTTGTGTGTTTTCACTAAGTACCATAGTTGTTCTTGCTCTTAAACGCTTGTCCAAAATATCATAATGATGAGTGGGAAATGGCTATGATATCTTAGTTTTTTTCAATGCTTTCAGTCTTTACGTTTGCATAGCATAGCTAGGATACTACGGAGTTTAATTGCACTTAACTCATGCTCAGTTGTTCTATTTTGAGTTTGATAATGAATTGTAGTTCAACATTGTTTTAGATTAGTGACATTTTAAGTTCAGTTTTAGTTCAACTCATTGCATTTGCACTTCACATTCAGACTGTCATTCACTGCACATTAGATTACTTCAGTTGTTAAACTTAACAAAACAGCCTTCATTATTCACAAACCTCTTCTTGTTCTAAAATCCATAATTGATTCATAACCATATGAACAGAAGACAATATCATTTTAAGGCCTGAAGTACTTCTGCAACTTCCTGATCATCTTACAAACAAAAATTTCCTCAAAAGACTATTTTAAAAATCTCTAACCTTTGAGTGAAGTGTAGTGTTATCAAACTAAGTGGCAGAATAGAGTTAGGAACTAGCCTTAGAGTAAAAGACCTTATGATGGTATCAATATTTTACTCCAATTATGCTTCAACAAATCTCTAATCAAGGACAAAATGTTGCATCATTATAAGTTAGTTGTTTAACTGTTTAGATAGGATTTGCATACTTAATTGACCATGTCTCAAGCTCTCTCTCAAAACACCTTTGATGAAAGCATTTGACAAGTTGAGTTTATGTTTTGAATCATTTGTTTAAAATTCATTATCAAGCTTTGTTTCTGCTTAGTCATAGTTTAGATTTGATTCTGTTTCAGTGTTGCATTTGCATTTGTTTACCATCATAGTTTAGGCTTCACTCTGTTTTGACCAATAGTTTCCCTTCATTTAGCACTTAGTTCTTTTCCTTTTCAAAATAAAACCAAAAACATCAGAAAACACTAAACACAACGAAGTAGGAAAAAGGTTACTTAGGCACATATGGTGCACTTCACTTCAGCAGTTTACCAACCCTGGTTGACAATTAAATGAAATCAATTTAGGAGACTAGGTTGAGACCAAACAATAATCATGAAAAAGAACCAGCAACGTTCACATAGACACATATGTTTATCCGGGAAAACCCCAAATCCGAGGAAAAACCCAACCAATGAAATTTCATTAAACATTGACCAAAATCCTGGCCAATCTAGCCAAGTGAGTCTTCACCGCTCACCTCCAGGCCTACATTACAATGAAGTATTCCCAGCCTTTTATAGGCTCCATTACATGCAATACCATGGGCCAAAACCATGGGTGCACAAAACCATGTGCCCCAAAACCACTACTATTTACCCTAGTCAACATTGACTCTACCCCGAGTCATGTTTACCTAACAATTCCCCCCTTAAACTTGACTTGGGGATTATTGACTAAATCCAACCAAACCTGCTAAGTGAGACAACCCCGCTCACTCTAGCTCTTCCCCCCTCAAATTTTTACCCAGGGTAATTGTTAACTTGACATCCCCCCTATCACCTAGGTCTAACCTAGACTTTACTAGTGATTTACCCAGGGGTATGCATGCCATACCAAGTCTTACAGCTATATGCCCATTTACATGTAATACATTAACTCCATAATTTTTTGTTTCATTGTTGCTGTTCTTTGTATGACCATTCTCTACATTCATACATGATGTCCTCTCCAAAGAGGACATCATATTTGTACATCAATCTGCCGAATGACATCAATGTCCATATAAAAAGAATCCATCTACTGGATTACATGGGTCACGGGGCCCTGCGGCAACCGCCCCCTATCCTACAGGGTTCTCTTCGGCTACGCTAGTTCATCAATTAATTAATCCACGTGCACATATCCTCTCTCATTTTGACAGACTTTGCTCTCCTAGCATCGCTCCACTCTTTGAGCCTCATGATCTTGAGCCATTGTTGCTTGAACTTTGATGCTACTTTCCAATAACATATCTTCATAGCCACAGGCTTTTGGCGGCACCACAAATTCACTCCATGGCATCAATATACCTACTCATCCACCCTTGAAATGACTTATCTCTCGAGATCATAGGAATAAACTATATACGATATTATCCTCTTAGATCGAGTTTGGGCACGGTTTTTAAATCCCACAAACCACACTATGACTATGTTAGAATCAGTGATTTGGGCCGTGATTGGCAAGCCGAATGGCAGTGTAACATCAAACCAAGCTTTGGAGCCCAAGGACTGGCAGCTAGGACTGGAAGGCTCTCTATGTAAAGGATATCTATGTGTTTGCTTATCGTGTTCTGATTTTAGGCTAGTTATGGAGTATGTTTTTTTGGTTTTGGTTTTTTAAGTTGTGAGGGATGAAACTGATCAAAGATATGAAATAGGTAACAAGATGTTAGATTAACTGGGCTATGGGGTCAAAAGGTCAAGAAAGCTATTAGATGACGATACAAGCCTGTTGAAGGGCCGATTTGATCCAAGGTAGAAAGGATCTTTGGGCAAAATGGAGTAAATGGACATCAAGTTTGTGAACGACAAAGAATTTCAAGCATAACTAGTTTAATAGCAAACATAAACATGGTAGGGCAAACCATTAATCATGCAAAACTCTTTTCTCAATAAATAATATGAAACTCAAGCAGCCAAGCTACATACATGAAATATAGACCCTCTAACTTTGAAGATGGCTATCTAAAAATTTCAAATAACAAGAATGAATTAACTCAAACACACTGTCAGAATCAACTATGGTAGCTAGTTATTGAGCACACTGAACCACAAGTTTTATATAGATTTTGAGCAAGGAGGCCAGGTGAAACCAGACATCAAACCACAGTTCAAATAAAAATGGCCAATCAATCAAACAAAGAAAGTTTGTGGATGAATATGGCACTAGCCACATAAATCAAGCAGGTGTATATGGTCTTATGTGTATAAACCACTGATGAAACCAAGCAGCAATCTCTCAAAAATATTTAAAAACAGATCAGGATGGCACCAACAATGTTACTTGGGAAAAACAAAGAGGCTATGAAGAAACAGGAAATTTGAGGTGCCTCCATGGGCATGTCTCAAATTTGTTCTCTACTGATCTATAGCAAGCAAGAAACATGTATTCATGAATGAAAACTAGAAGACAACAACAAAGCAATAGACACTATACCATTCTACCAAGTCATGGAATCCATCAACAATCCTTCATCATTCATCCAAGAACATCCAAGAGGCAATCCAAAAGCATAACACAAGTATTTCCTTCCAAAGATCATATGACCATATATTGCTTCTCTTCTCAATTTCAGCCTTGTTTTACAATGAAAGCCTTTGGAATATATAGGCTCAAGTGAGGAAAACCTCATGGTTCAACTTCCTCTCCTATTGGCCTAATCAAAATATCTAAACTTGTCCTTAAGGCTTTGGAAAGCCCTAGGCACAAAAATATCTCATAAAATATCTAGAAAATGCTAAAAAAGGAAAAATAATTGACTTTGCATCATTTTCCATGTGCAAAAATAGCTAAACTCACATTTGGAAAAAGCAGATTTTAGAGGTTCAAAAATTACAAAAATATCCAAAATTTATATCAGCAAAAGGTCCCCTGACTTGCCGGAAACATTTGGCAGCCTTCCTAATGTCGAAACGATGCTCATGATAGCTCGTTAGAAATATCTAAGTGTCTAATTTTTTCTGCAACTGAAATTTCCCAAATATGATGCCTAGAAGTCCTCCAAATCTGCACCTGTGTGTAAAAAACCAAAAATTACAGTTTGCTGATAGACTGGTCAGAGTGTGCAAAAAGCGAGCATTTTTTGCTGTTTTGAGGGGGCAAATGATTTCCAAATGTTCTGAAAATCACTGAGGGCATGCTCATGAAATTATGGCATCCAAAGATACCATTCTCCTCCCTTGACGAATCCTGAAAATGAAATGGTGAATTTATGAGTTTTTGACCAAAAACTCAAAAATGCCAAAAAACCAGAGCATGTCAAAATTTGCCCAAAATCGGTGTGTATGACCCTCAAGGGTCCCTAGCAACATGTTCTGAAGCAGCCAAAATATGAAGTCCTGATGTGTCTTTTCTCACTTTCCGTGTCGGGCGCTTCTCTTTAGCCTCCTTGTTCATCACTGTCATGCTGCTACTCTGTCTCAACTTCTTGCTCATTCTGTTGTTCAAACTATTGCCCTTCATCATAAGCCTGTTCAAATTGTTTCCCTTGTCATCAGTTTGCTGTTCTTCATCCTTTCTTCATGCTTATGTCCTTCTCCAAACAAAGATCTGTCTCATCCTGTTTACTTACTGTAAGCAGTAATGGTCTCAAATGTAGTGTGAAAAATTCCCTTTGAACACACCACTCTTTGCCCCTTTCCAAAACAATGCCTTTCACTTGGTATGTCACTTAACAAGCAAACTTAAGAACAAAACACAGTCAGTGAAAGATACACAGTCAGAGTTATTTTTTCTGTGTTTTTGTGGTAAGGTCATCCTACCCTTTGATGTTTTGAGGACATAAGACACCCTTGTTTTTGTGGAAGAAGGAAAAACAAAAACCCTTTTAATCCAAAAACACTGCTCTCTTTTTAGGCCACTCAACCAATCAATTCCACACCATAAACACAGCCAATCAAAATGCATAGTCAGAAATCATTGTGTTAAAGGGATAATGTGACAGAGCATGTTATGTTTTTGATCTGGTAACAAAACTCCTATATATTTCAACA
Source organism: Pinus albicaulis (assembly GCA_034641835.2). NCBI lineage: Eukaryota > Viridiplantae > Streptophyta > Pinopsida > Pinales > Pinaceae > Pinus > Pinus albicaulis. The sequence goes on along the minus strand of CM076569.1, from coordinate 91,571,500 downwards.
ACAAAATTCCTCACAATCAACACTGCCTTCTTTGAACTCTATTGTCCCTCATATTTCAGTTGGACAACACCTCCGCATGAAAATAGTAGTTTTACTTGCTGGTTATGCTTCACTGAATGGGAGGTCACAACATTGCTTTTTGTCCTGCACAAAAACTCATCTGATGATCACTGTGTTGAGAGCTGGCCTATTGTTTTGCCCTTTCCAAAAAAAATGCCTTTCACTCACATATTTTTACACATGCCTACAAATGGTAATGACAATTGCACCTACTGCAACTTGTTTTGTGGTCAAGAGGAAATAGTGGTATTTTCTATTTTTACCTCACAGAGGAGATTGTTTTTGAAATGGCAAACATTTACATCATGATTTTCTGCTCTTTGAAGATAGACCCATTGTTTCAACTTTCAAAACCCTATCTCTCCTTTCAATACTGATTGAGGCCAGTTTAATGGGCTTTTCTCATTAATAAAGTTTCAACACCCTTTCAACAAACAAATTTAACATTCCTAACCGAGACCCTCACCCCTTTCACCAATTATTTAGCCTTTGATGCACGAAGCATATGATTACCCTTTAGAAATTTGAATATACTGAAGAGGCACTTAAATACCTTGAAACACAATGGCAGCCATTGTTGACAAGTTTGAGCAGCTCTGGAAAAAGATTTGGAAGGTTTTTAGGTGATTTTTTGATCAATGCTACAGGAGCACTGCACAGCAGTGCATTCCTTTGAAATTTTTCTTCCTGAAAGCGTTGCGCACTGCTAAAGGAGCACCGCGCAACTTTGCACATAATTTTTAAGGCGTTCTCGGTGTCAGAATTGCACACAAGATGGCTCGTTGGAAAGCTGCGGAAGTCTAATTTCCATAACAGCTTTAATTTTTTCATTTGGAGTCCATTTGGTTGTTCAAAATTGCATTCTCCCAACACTGGTCAAAACTGCTGAATTCTAGTGTAGAAATGCGTAGTGCTGTTTGTAAGCCACTTTTGGATGCCTTCCCTGTGTCGGAATTGGGCTCGAGATGGCCCGTTGGAGATATAGAGAAGTCTACTTTCCAAATATGCTTGATTTTTTTCATTTGGTGTCCATTTGGGTGTTTAAAAATGACTTTCCCATCACTGGTAAAAAATGATGAATGCTGGTGCAGAAAAACATAGCATTGATTTCAGGCAACTTTTGGATGCCTTCTTATTGTCAGAATTTGGCCCGAGATGGCTCATCGGAAAGATATGGAAGTATAATTTCCATAAAAATTTGAATTTTTTCATTTGGAGTTAATTTGGTTGTTCAAAATCTTACTGTCCCATCACTGGTCAAAATGATGAATCCTGGTGCAGAAATTCTCCCATGACATCTGAATTTTTCACATTTCTCACAAACCATGGTACCTATGTAGAAACTGAAGGAGGTTTTTCTTCTTGAACCTATGGGGGACAAAAACCTCTCTCACTTTTGTAAATTTCATCTCTGTTTGGTCATAAAATCATTTTTAAACAAACTTCCCAGGCGCTCCTTAACCCTAATTTTACTGTGGCAGAGGTATTATGATTCAATAGCCATGCAAATTTTACTATCCCTTTATATTTGCTGAGATGATATATTTGAGCCTATTTTTTACTATGGGTATCTTAATTCAGTGGAATTCACTTAAACTCTTTCATCCTCTGTCTATTAAGAAGGGCGCTTCTTCTAACACCCTTCCTCTGCTCAAAGTGTACTAATATGGTGTTTCTGTCATTTAAATAATGAACACCTATATTTGTCTTAAGATATTCTCCAAGACCTGAAAATATTTCAAAGCCTCCTTTTTGCATATCATGAAAAATTTTTTTCAGTTGTAATGCTTCTTGAGGAGGTCAGCCCATATTTTCTTTGTCAACCATGATAAACCCATTTGAAAGGCACCTTTTCATGAATGGAGCAGACCAGTACTTTGAAACATAATCACTATTATGTCCTTCTGTCTGTGCAATGATTCATCTTATCACCACTGTTCAGAATTTATTTTGTTGGAGCTGTGGATTGTCTTGAGATAAGTTTGACCCATTTGATTACAGTGGTACCCTTGCTTTCTATTTGGTCTCTTACCTTGTTTCTCAGATCAAACAAACCTTGAAATCAATTAATGCTCTGGCCATCTGCTTATGAATGGAGGCCTTTTTCTCTTGGAAAAATATCTGTGCTTTGTCAACCTTCTGTCCCAGCCACAAGTAGGCTGCTTGATGAACATATTGACAAGTTTTTTCTTACATATGATAACAGGAAAACAATAGTGAAAACATTGATGCTTTTACCTCAGTCTCCAATCATCACTGTTCTCCATAAAATTTGTGTCGTTGTCTCACTGTTTATTTACAAACTTTGATTACAATCAGTTGCAATTATTTAAGTCAAACATTGGCCATCGCCCTCTAGTTGTAGATGAAGGAGGCGCCTTAAAACCCTCTGCTTATAGATGAAGGAGGTTATTTTTGGCTTTGACAGATCAATCAGCCTTTTGACAGTGTTGCTCTTTCTTCTGTTTTCCTTTCAGGCTATGAATGAGGTTGCAAGAGTTTGATGAATAATTCTTTTCCCTATAGATGCATCTCAGGCTCCTGATCACGTTTAGAAGCAGTTGTCTTCTCATGTGGAGCCAAGAATTGTCCTCTGAGATGCTGACATGTTTCTTGTCCTTGTAAAATCCATCAATCACTATAAAACTCCTAAAATCAGCTTGAGATTATGGTCTATGTATTGCTGAGACTTAAGCGTGTATCAGTGGCATGACTTAGGGCTGTGACCAACTTTATTAGCAGAGTGGGAGGTCTGTTATGACTGGTCTATAGCAGATGGAGGTTTTTTGGCTCTTGGATAGTTTTCCAAGGGTGAAATGTCTTAAAGCGCCACTTCCTAACTTAGGGGAGGTTGTTTGAATAGATTTGGATTGTTTCTTTAGAACTAATGGTCAAACTAGTATGGTTGAGGTTAAGTAGGATTTGATAATGAGGTTTCATCTCGTCATGGGCAGACTGAAAAGGTAGGAAGGAAAAAATTTTATGGGGGTTTTCTAGATGACAAATTGACATATGGAGATCAGCTTCTAGAAAACTCAGCTAGAATTTAGTCATCAACAACAGGTGAAAAATACTGATGACTAACAGTGGCTCCATTTGGGGAGGGCAGCTCCTTTTTAGGAGGTGTCCAGAATCTCAGATCTTTGGCTTATGAAGACCAGTGCCTTACCCATTGGGGCAAATTTCAACCTTCTTTGATGCTGCTTCTGAAAAGTGATAGCATGATTAGCATCAATGATATTTCTACCTACCCCACTATCTTTCCTAACATTTTTTCTTCCTTTTGGCACATTTGAACTAGCAGCCTTTTGAATATATATTTTTCTTTTTGCAAAATGAACCTATCTAATTCTACACTTATATCTGCCGAGAGTTCAGATTAAACTGATGAACTCCTTCATTACTCTACCTATGCTAGATCAACTGTCAAGATTAAGCTGTTTGACAGGATTTTGTTCTCTAATCTAAAACATGAAATTTAAAAGATGATCAAATCAGGATTAGACAGTCTGATTTGTCACGCATTTGCGGCATAAAAGACAAGCTGCACACAAATATTATTTTGCAAAAGGGAAATCTAGAAAAACAGGGCTAAGATGCACAATTTGTTTTTCATCCCCGCTTCCCTCTTTGGTTCTGTTTTGGGCGTGTGGAACCAGTATCTTTTCCTAATCTACTCTCTTTGATAAGTCAATCTTACACAATGTTGACCATCTTTTTCACTCACTAACTTATCAGCAATTAAATTTAAACATGTTCAACTATGATTAGGCTAGATAGCTGAACAAGACACTTGAGTACTAGTAGCGGCATTTAGACTTGCGCGCTTTCCGAAGGACTATTTTTTGGAACATGGGGCTTTACCATTGCTTTTTAGAAACTGCCCTCTTTTCTACTTTTTACTGTTTTTTGTATTTTCTGCTTTTTCACTTTTTCTTCAAACAATCTAAAAATTGGAAAGATGCTCGTAAGGCTGAGATTTAACTATCTACCTATCCTAGCCTAAACTATACACATCATACACATTTGGTGAACTCTTCTTTCCAATGTAACCAGTCAAGTAGATGATTACATGGGTGATTTTGGTTTAGTTTTTTCATGATGCAGAAATAATGAAAAGGCCACTCCCATTTGGTTTGTTTCTGGACAGTAGTGCTTAAGTTTTTTCTTGTTCTTGGCAGCAACTTGTTCATGATAGAAACCACTACTCTTTCAGACTTCTTAAGGAAAATAACAAATGGATCTTGGAATAATACCTGATCTAGAGGTTTTGAGATATAGGATTCATTCAAGACTACTCTTTCAGACTTCTCAAGGAAAACAACAAATGGATCTTGGAATAATACCTGATCTAGAGGATTTGAGATATAGGATTCATTCAAGACTACTCTTTCTTCCACTTGGCTATATTTGGGACCCCCCTGGTAAAGCAACTCTTCTTCATGATCACTCGAACTGTCAGACTCATCATGTATTGCAATGTAGTTTTCTTTCCAAGCTGATGTGTTCTGATTAAGTTGGCTGAAAACTATGTGAAGGTCATCAGGTTGATGAACAAGGATACACTTTGACAGTAAATTATCTTGAAAGGACAGTGTGACAACTCCCATGTGTTTATCAACCTCTACTTCTTCATCTGCAATTTGTAACTCAATGGAACTTGGTGGCTGCAAATCTGGAGTTAAGGAAGATTCCATGTCCAAAATGATTTCTTCAACTATTTCAGGAAAAGGCTTCTCATTTACAACTTGCTCGAGGATTTCATCATCTTCCTCAAACTCATCATCAAAGCTGAAAAACTGTTGATTTCCAATCATGTGCATGTTATCTATGACGGGCTGAAGTGAAGTAGAGCAAAGAGTCCAAGACTCTTCACTTACTTCTGAACTCTCAAGGTTCTCCTCATGAGTGTCATAGATGACTGGTAATGGATGCTTACTTTTCTCAAATTTATGAAACTGAGCTTCCTCCCAAAAATCAAAAACTAAGTTTTCTGCAAAGTTAGCTTCTGTTTGGAAATCATCATCATATTCAAAATATTGATCAAACCTTGGAAAATCATCATTATAATTAATTTCATCAACCATGCATATTGGACTATCAGATTTCTTTTCTTCAAATTGATTTACAAATCTACTTTTTGACTTATGATATGCAAGATAAACAGGAGAAAGATTAGAAAAGTTGTGGCTATGTGAAGATTCAGAGGTTGTCTGTATGTTTATAAGTTGATCTATTTCCTCTTCAGTTAAAAAGGGAGGCATTTTCCTCTCTCCACAACAATCCTCTTTCTCTTGGGAAATATGATTTAAAGGATGAATGTCTTTTTGGGCTTCACCTATGAGAGATGATGAATCATCACTCATGTCCTTAGAGAGATCCTGTGGGTTCTCTTTCATTTCTTGCTTGTTTTCATCTTCAACCAATTCTTTGTGATGTTGAGGATAGTTAGCATGTAATTCATGAGTTTTTTCTGATAGATTTTCAGGAGGCCAATTTGCTTTTATGAACTCAAATGACTCCCAGCATAAAGGTAGAGATCCTACAGGTTTTGATTTATCTTCTATTTCGGATCTGAATTCATCCTCACTCAACTCTTCTTGATGCTTGGGATAATAAACATGGGATTCATGAGTTTCCTCTGATGGATTCTTAGGAGGCCAATTTGCTTTTATGAACTCAAATGACTCCCAGCATAAAGGTAGAGATCCTATAGGTTTTGATTTATCTTCTATCTCAGATTTGAATTCCTCTTCAATCAACTCTTCTTGATTTAGGTGAGAGTTAACTTGAGCAGGGTTTTCCTGAATAACTGCTGAGAGATCTTTAGGATGCAAATTTTCTTTCAAAGTCTGGAATGATTTAAAGCATAAGGGTAGAGAACCTAAAGGTTTTGATTCTTCTTCCATTTCAGAATCTGTGATTTCAAAATGGCTTATAGTATCTTTAGAGCATTCCTCTATGTTTTTATTTGCAACTTTCCCATTAGGCACATGTTGTTTATAACTCTTGTCTTGTAATAGTCGAGTGTGTTCATTCTGAGGAAGAAGTGTAGGTTGGTTTGAATAAGCAGTGTTAACCTTAACTTTGTGTTTTTCTCTTTTCCTGTCAAGTAGATGCTCTAGTTTTCCAAACATACATACCAATTTTTTCAACTTTTCCTCTGAAGATATTAGTCTCTCTTGATTTGCTTTGTCTTTCTCTATTATTCTTAGTTGTGCCTCCCTATTTAGTATGTTGAATTCTACATCAACTTCTATCCTTTGCATTTCTTCTAGGGTCAAAGGATCTTTGTTTCTTATCTGGAAAACCATCTCTGGGTCAAAAGAATCTGGGTAGTGCAAGAGAGCACATCGTAGGGGTGGCTTTAGATTAGCAAGCATTGCATGGTATACTTTATTGAACCTGGCTGAAAAGTTTTGTATTGTCTCCCCTGGTTGTCTTTTTAACTGATTTTACTCCTTTATGATGAGAACTTTATTACCCATGACCACCCACCTATCTAGGAATATTTGAGTGAACCGATGAAAATTGGTAATGCTTGCAGCGGGAAGGTCTTTAAACCAACTCTTAATTTTTCCTTGTAATGATAAGGAAAACATTCCAATACGCACATCATCTTCTTCTATGTCATAAAGGTCAAGTAAATCCTCAAGTTTTTGGGCATGCTCTTCAGCGGTGACTTTGGAGCTTTCTCCATCAAATCTAGGTAATTTATTTTGAAGATTTGCAGGAAGGGCTTGAAAGATGGGAGGTAAAACCAGAGGCTTGTATCTTTCTGGGAACTTTGTGGATATAGGTAGTGTAAAAAGAGGTTCGTGACTGTTTGAGGTTTCAGCCAGAGTGGGAAAGGTAGCATGAGGCTCATGTTTTGTTAGGTTTTCCATAGGTGAATCTGGGGTAGGCATAGGTGTACAAGCCTGCTCATGGTCTGAAATTTGAGGCTTAGCTTTTTGAGGTTTGAGATCTTTCCAATGATCAATGTAGATCTCATCGGTGTATTCCTGATCAGGCTCAAAGTAGGATAGAACATAGTTATAGATAAAGACAATAATTTCTTGAATCCAACTAAGGCCTGAGTGCTTTTTCTTTCTAGGATGACTGGTCATGTTTTAGGTTCTTCCTCCAGTGGAGTATTTAGGTCTATTAAGAGTTGTGGAGTCGCCAGGTGGAACTTGGTTGTTTTTGTAAAGTTGTAGTTATGGTCCACCACCAGTAACTAGGGAAAAAGCCAATCTAGGAAATTTTTTGGGGTTTTCTGAGTTTTTATGTGCCTATGAGGTTTGGAAGAGCTTCCTATAATTGAATCATCATTTTTCTACGATGGTGAAAGAGATAGCTTCTACTCTTCAAACAACACTTAAGTTTTCTAAGTTTGATTGAGACTTCGAGAATTCTAAGGTGCACTTAGATTGTCACTAACTCGGAAGGTCCCACCGTGATCGTTACTATGTTAGTCTCTGATTTGAATATTGAAAGCTAAATGATGTTGTAACATCAAACTAAGCTTAAGCCCAAGGACCTAGCTCTTTCTCGGACTCGGGGAGGGCTCTCTATAAGTGTAAGATATATGTGTGTTTGCTTATTATGTTATGATTTTAGGCTAGTTATGGAGTATGTTTTTTGGTTTTGGTTTTTAAGTTGTGAGGGATGAAATGCATCAACGATATGAAATAGGTAACAAGATGTTAGATTAATCGAGCTATGGGGTCAAAAGGTCAAGAAAGCTATTATATGACAATACAAGGTCGTTGAAGGGCCGATTTGATCCAAGGTAGAAAGGATCTTTGGGCAAAATGGAGTAAATGGACATCAAGTTTGTGAAACTTACAAAGAATTTCAAGCATAACTAGTTTAATAGCGGTATATAAACATGGTAGGGAAACCATTAATCATGCAAAATAACTATAAGCTGTTCAATACATAAGTATAAGACCCTCTAACTTTGGGAAATGGCTATCAGACTTTGGGGAAAACACTTAAGGAAGACAAAGAACTCAAAACACTATGCCGGAACGCCTAGACACAGTACTTCAAGTTATTGGGCACTTTGAACAACAAGATTTGCATAGTTTTAGGCAAAGGGCTAGATCGAAACTAGGCCTCCTTGGTTCAAACAAAATGATAATCTAATCAATCAAAATGAAGTTTCATGGATGGAACTATAGCTATCCATTGGTAAGCAGGGTGTACCGTAAGTCCTTCTTAGCATGTATAAAACCATGAATGAAACAAGCAACAATATCCTAAATATTTAAAGAGTAGTCAAGAATTATTTAATGTTACTTAGGAAGAAGAAAACAAAGAGGCTATGAAGAAACAGGAAATTTGAGGTGCCTCCATTGGCATGTCTCAAATTTGTTCTCTACTGATTTGTAGCAAGCAAGAAACATGTATTCATGAATGAAAACTAGAAGACAACAACAAAGCAAGAGACATTATACCATTCTACCAAGTCATGGAATCCATCAACAATCCTTCATCATTCATCCAAGAACATCCAAGAGGCAATCCAAAAGCATAACACAAGTATTTCTTCCAAATCTTATATGACCATATATTGCTTCTCTTCTCAAGTTTAGCCTTGTTTTACAATGAAAGCCTTTGGAATATATAGGCTTAAGTGAGGAAAACCGCATGGTTCAACTTGCTCTCCCATTGGCCTAATCAAAATATCTAAACTTGTCCTTGAGGCTTTCTAAAGCCCAAGGCACAAAAATATGTCATAAAATATCTAGAAAATGCTAAAAAAGGAAAGATAATTGACTTTGCATCATTTTCCATGTGCAAAAATAGCTAAACGCACATTTGGAAAAAGCAGATTTTAGAGGTTCAAAAATTACAAAAATATCCAAAATTTATATCAGCAAAAGGTCCCCTGACTTGCCGGAAACATTTGGCAGCCTTCCTGGTGTCGAAATGAGGCTCATGATAGCTCGTTGGAAAGCTCTAAGTGTCTACTTTCCGGTGAAACTGAAATTTCCCCAATATGATGCATGGAAGTCCTCCAAATCTGCACCTATGTGTAAAAAAACCAAAAATTACAGTCTGTTGATAGACCGGGCAGAGTGTGCAAAATGCGAGCATGTTTCGCCGTTTTGAGGGGGAAAATGATTTCCAAATGTTCTGAAAATCACTAAGGGCATGCTCATGAAATTATGGCATCCTAATATACCATTCTCCTCCCTTGATGAATCCTCAAAATGAAATGGCGAATTTATGAGTTTTTGACCAAAAACTCAAAAATGCCAACAAACCAAAGCATGTCAAAATTTGCCCAAAATCGGTGTGTATGACCCTCGAGCGTCCCTAGCAACATGTTCTGAAGCAGCCAAAATATGAAGTCCTGATGTGTCTTTTCTCACTTTCTGTGCCGGGCGCTTCTCTTTAGCCTCCTTGTTCATCACTGTCATGCTGCTGCTCTGTCTCAACTTCCTGCTCATTCTTTTGTTCAAACTGTTGCCCTTCATCATAAACCTGTTCAAATTGTTTCCCTTGTCATCAGTTTGTTGTTCTTCATCCTTTCTTCATGCTTATGTCCTTCTCCAAACAAATATCTATCTCATCCTGTTTACTTACTGTAAGCAGTAATGGTCTCAAATGTAGTGTGAAAAATGCCCTTTGAACACACCACTCTTTGCCCCTTTCCAAAACAATGCCTTTCACTTGGTATGTCACTTAACTAGCAAAATTAAGAACAAAACATAGTCAGTGAAAGATACACAGTCAGAGTTATTTTTTCTATGTTTTTTTGGTAAGGTCATCCTGCCCTTTGATGTTTTGAGGACATAAGACACCCTTGTCTTTGTGGAAGAAGGAAAAACAAAAACCCTTTTAATCCAAAAACACTTCTCTCTTTTTAGGCCACTCAACCAATCAATCCCACACCATAAACACAGTCAATCAAAATGCATAGTCAGAAATCAATGTGTTAAATGGATAATGTGACATAGCATGTTGTGTTTTTGATGTGGTAACAAAACTCCTGTAGCTTTCAACAACAAAATTCCTCACAATAAACACTACCTTCTTTGAACTCTATTGTCCCTCATATTTCAGTTGGACAACACCTCTGCATGCAAATAGTAGTTTTACTTGTTGGTTATGTTTCACAGAATGGGAGGTCACAGCATTGCTTTTTGTCCTTCACAAAAACTCATCTGATGATCACTGTGTTGAGAGCTGGCCTATTGTTTTTCCCTTTCCAAAACAAATGCCTTTCACTCACAGATTTTTACACATGCCTGCAAATGGTAATGACAATTGCACCTACTGCAACTCGTTTTGTGGTCAAAAGGAAACAGTGGTATTTGATCTTTTTACCTCACAGAGGAGATTTTTTTTGAAATGGAAAACATTTACATCATGATTTTCTGCTCTTTGAAGATAGACCCATTGTTTAAACTTTCAAAACCCTATCTCTCCTTTCAATACTGATTGAGGCCAGTTTAATGGGATTTTCTCATTAATAAAGCTTCAACACCCTTTCAACAAACTACTTTAACATTCCTAACAGAGACCCTCACCCCTTTCACTAATTATTTAGCCTTTGATGCATGAAGCATATGATTACCCTTTAGAAATTTGAATATACTGAAGAGGCACTTAAATACCTTGAAACACGATGGCATCCATTGTTGACAAGTTTGAGAAGCTCTGGAAAAAGACTTGGAAGGTTTTTAGGTGATTTTTTCATCAGTGCTACAGGAGCGCCATGCGCTGCTATAGGAGCGTCGTGCAGCAGTGCATTCCTTTGAAATTTTTCTTCTTGAAAGCACCGCGCACTGCTATAGGAGCGCCGGGCAACTTTGCACCTAATTTTTAAGGCCTTCCCGGTGTCAGAATTAGGCGCGAGATGGATTTCTGGAAAGCTGTGGAAGTCTAATTTCCTGAAAAACTTGAATTTTTTCATTTGGAGTCCATTTGGTTGTTTAACAATTTATTCTCCCAACACTGGTCAAAACTGGTGAATTCTGGTGCAGAAATGCATAGTGTTGTTTGTAAGCCACTTTTGGATGCCTTCCTTGTGTCGGAATTGGGCCCGAGATGGCTTGTTGGAAATATAGAGAAGTATAATCTCAAAATATTCTTGAGGTGTTTCATTTCGTGTCCATTTGGGTGTTTAAAAACTGACTTTCCCATCACTGGTCAAAAATGATGAATGCTGGTGCAGAAAAACATAGCGTTGATTTCAGGCTACTTTTGGATGCCTTCCTATTGTCGGAATTTGGCCCGAGATGGCTCGTCGGAAAGCTATGGAAGTATAATTTCCATAAAAATTTGAATTTTTTCATTTGGAGTTAATTTGGTTGTTCACAATCTTACTGTCCCTTCACTGGTCAAAATGATGAATCTTGGTGCTGAAATTCTCCCGTGACATCTGAATTTTTCACATTTCTCACAAACCATGATCCCTATGTAGAAACTGAAGGAGTTTTTTCTTCTTGAACCCATGAGGGAAAAAAAACTCTCTCACTTTTGAAAATTTCATCTCTGTTTGGTTAGAAAATCATTTTGAAACAAACTTCCTGGGTGCTCCTTAACCCTAATTTTACTGTGGTAGAGGTATTATGATTCAACAGCAGTGCAAATTTTACTATCCCTTTGTATTTTCTGAGATGAGATATTTGAGCCTCTTTTTGACTGTGGGTATCCTGCTTCAGTGGCATTCACTTAAAATATTTCATCCTCTGTCTATTAAGAAGGGCGCTTCTTCTAACACCCTTCCTCTCCTCAAAGTGCACCAATATGGTGTTTCTGTCCTTTAAATAATGAACACCTATATTTGTCTTAAGATATTCTCCAGGACCTGAAAATATGTCAAAGCATCCTTTTTGCATATCATGAACAATTGTTTTCAGTTGTAATGCTTCTTGAGGAGGTCAGCCTAGATTTTCTTTGTCAACCATGATAAACCCATTTGAAAGGCACCTTTTCATGAATGGAGCAGACCAGTACTTTGAAACATAATCACTATTATGTCCTTCTATTTGTGCAATGATTCATCTTATCACCACTGTTCAGAATTTATTTTGTTGGAGCTGTGGACTGTCTTGAGATAAGTTTGACCCATTTGATTGTAGTGGTTCCCTTTCTTTCTATTTGGTTTCTTACCTTGTGTCTCAGATCAAACAAACCTTGAAATCAATTAATGCTCTGGCCATCTACTTATGAATGAAGGAGGCCTTTTTCTCTTGGAAAAATATCTGTGCTTTGTCAACCTTCTGTCCCAGCCACAAGTAGGCTACCTGATGAACATATTAACAAGGGTTTTCTTACATATGATAACAGGCATAAAACAGTGAAAACATTTATGCTTTTACCTCAGTCTCTAATCATCATTGTTCTCCAGAAAATTTGTGTCACTATCTCACTGTTTATTTACAAACTTTGATTACAGTCAGTTGCAATTCTTTAAGTCAAACATTGGCCATCACCCTCTACTTGTAGATGAAGGAGGTGCCTTAAAACCCTCTGCTTATAGATGAAGGAGGTTATTTTTGGCCTTGACAAATCAATCAGCCTTTTGATGGTGTTGCTCTTTCTTCTGCTATCCTTTCAGGCTATGAATGAGGTCGCAAGAGTTTGATGAATAACTCTTTGCCCTGTGGATGCATCTCAGGTTCCTGATCACATTTAGAAGCAGCTGTCTTCTCATGTGGAGCCAAGAATTGTCCTCTGAGATGCTGACATGTTTCTTGTCTTTGTAAAATCCATCAATCACTGTAAAACACCTAAAATCAGCTTGAGATTATGGTCTATGTATTGATGAGACTTAAGGGTGTATCAGTGGTGCGACTTAGGGTTGTGACAGACTTTATTAGCAGAGTGGGAGGTCTGTTATGACTGGTCTATAGTAGATGGAGGTTTTTTGGCTCTTGGATAGTTTGCCAAGGGTGAAATGTCTTAAATCGCCACTTCCTAACTTAGGGGAGGTTGTTTGAACAGATTTGGATTGTTTCTTTAGAACTAATGGTCAGACTAGTATGGTTGAGGTTAAGTAGGATTTGATAATGAGGTTTCATCTCGTCATGGTCGGACTGAAAAGGTAGGAAGGCAAAACGTTTATGGGGGTTTTCTAGATGACAAATTTACATATGGAGATCAGCTTCTAAAAAACTCAGCTAGAATTTAGTCATCAACAACAGGTGAAAAATATTGATGACTAACACCATTAATCCTCGGGGATTAGAACATAACAATAGTTTTTGACCGATCTACAAAATACCCGTGGTCGAAAACCATCGTCCCCAAAACCATGTAGAATACTCAACATTCTCCCACTTGTTGTTTTCTTCCACAGGGGGCCACAAGAGAGCTTAGTCATTGGCCTAATTATTCAACACCCATTGTTTCTCTACACTAAGAGAAATTTTAAGTGCTCACAGACTTCGTCAATGCATCTGCAACATTCTTCAAAGTGTCCACCTTTACCAGCAAAACCCTTTTAGCCTCAACCATATCTCTAACAAAGTGATATTGAACATCAATGTGCTTTGTCTTTGAATGATAAGCAGGGCTCTCAACCAAGAAAATTTCACTTTGGCTATCACAGCATATCCACATAGCCCATCAACCATCCCCATACTTGAACATAATCTTTGCAACCAAACTACTTCTGTTGCATGAGTGGCTATCATGTATTATGCCTCCGTAGCTTGAAAGAGCCACTACAAACTGTCTTTTACTCATCCAAATGACTGCATCTCCAAATAGGATAAACACATACCCACCTATAGATATTCTTTGGTCCAGATCTCTAGCCCAGTCTGCATCAACAAAACCACGAATGTCCAAAACTCTTTCCAATCCTGGTATTCACTGGTAGCACAAACCATAATCACTAGTGCCACGTAAATATCTGAAAACCCGCTTCATTGTTGTCCAATGCTTCTTCCTTGGTTTTGATATAAACTTGCTCAATACTGCCACTGCATGTGCAATGTTTGGTCTAGTACATACCATTGCATACATCAGGTTACCCACTGCACTTTCATATGGAACACAGGACATATCCTCCTCTTCTTCTTGTGTCTTGGGACACTTCTCAGCAGAAAAAATTACACCTACAGGAATAGGAACCTTCACCGGTTTACTATCCTTCATATTGAACCTCTGCAATATAATTCCTCTGGTTTAACCAAAGCTTCATCTTTGCCCAATATCTATTAGTTTCCATGCCAAAAATATAGTTTCCAACACCAAGATCCTTCATGTCGAATTTGGAGAACAATTGTGTCTTCAAATCTTGGATGATTTCTTTGTCATTTCCAATCAACAACATATCATCTACATACAAGACCAAATAAATAATATGGTCACCCATTAGGGGAATTTTGAGGTCTAAAATGGGCCTCCTAAGGAAATAATAAAATAATAGCTAAACCAATAAAATAATATTTACGAATTTTCAATTCCCTTTTTGCACCAAAATCCATGTAACCATAGTTAAATTCAATTCAAAAGTTGTACCAAAATAAAATTAATAATAAAATTGCACTGATGTGACTATAAATAAGAATGATCTTTTCAAGAAAAAATCATTATCATTGAACAAATAATGCATTTGTCCTTTGTACTTAAATAAGTTAAAATAAAATATAAATATAAATTTATAAATTCTTAATTATATTATATGCTATCCATTAAAATTTATATTATTTAAATTGTATAATAACATGTATTTAATATACTATATAAAAATAATATAATATAATATAATATAATACATGTATAGGGATATGCATTGTTTCTTTCAAGAAATATGAAATGACAATAATATTATTTTATTCAAAAAGTGTGAAATGACATTTATTATGAGTACTTTAGTTTGACTTTAAAAGTACTTAGAGCACTACTATAGTTAACCATGAGTTTTTATCCACCATTAAGAATGTGACAAGTACATTTAACTCAAGAAATGCCACCTCAACCATTAGGGATGATGTCATCTCCTAAAATGTGATTGGTTCTCATAAAGTAAATTTTGATTGTACATTTTTCTTAGGAGGCCCATTTTAGACCTAAAAATTCCCCTAATGAATTAATTTAAAATAAACACAATGATCCTCCTTACTTCAGGTGAAGCCAAGTCCCCGTATATAGGTATCAAATTTCTGATACCACATCCTTGGTGACTGTTTCAACCCATACAGAGACTTATTTAACCTGCATACCAGTTCTTTCTTACCTTTTACCATAAATCCTCCAGGTTGCTTCATGTAGATCTCCTCTTCCAGATCCTCGTGAAGAAATGTTGTCTTCATATGCATCTATTCTACCTCAAAGTCAAATGCAATAGCAACAAATAAAAATAATATAATAGAAGTAACTTTGGCAACAGGAGAAAAAATATCACCAAAATCAATTCCTGACACCTGGGAATAACCTTTTGCTACCAACCGAGTTTTGTATTTCTCCACCTTTCCTTATACATTCATCTTCTTCTTAAACACCCATTTTCTCCCGATGGGCTTCCTTCCAGTCGAAAACTCCACCAAATCCCATGCCTCATTTTTATGCAAGGATGCCATTTCATTAACCATGGCCTCCTTCCAGGGTTTTCCATCCTCTTAATATACTGCCTCCCTGACAGTTCTGGGATCATCATCAATTATAGTTAAAGTAAAATTTGAACAGAAAGCAGATGGAATATACATTTCTGGTTGTCTTTTTTCCCGAGCTGATCTTCTCACAGTTGGAGTTTGTGGCTCTTCCTCTTCTGAGTCTTCTTATATTGTAGATTTTGATTCATCCTCCTTTAGCTCAAACTCTATCTTCTCAGGTTCCTTTAGTAGGAATTCATGTTTAACAACATATTTCACCTCTCTAAACACCATCCAACCCAGCACACAACCTTTCTTATTTCCTGTTCCAAAGCTTGTAACCTTTTAAAACCATCCTTATACCTAATAAAGATGCACCTTTCGTATTTATTATCCAATCCTGGTCCTTTTCTCCTTTGGAACATGTACATATGCATCACATCCAAATACCCTTAAATGTAGGCTAGAGGGTTTATTTCCAAAATTCATAACTCATGTGGAGTCTTATCCTCCAACGCTGATGAAGGTGATATGTTAACCAAGTAACATGTAGCATCCACTACCTCTGCCCAGAATTCTTGTCCTAACTCGGTACCACTGAGCATGCTTCTTGCCTTTTCCATCAGCGTTCTGTTCATTCCCTTCTTCTGCACTGCTCGGAGTTCACTCCCGAGGTGCATGGGATTAGTCTTATGTCGTGCTATGGATTAGTCTTATGTCGTGCTATACCACACTTCTTACATAATTCTTCAAATTCCTTGCAAAAATCTCCACCATTATCTGTCCTCATCACCTTTATCTTCTTCTTTGTCCGGTTTTCCATCTAGCCTTAAATTCTTTAAATATGTCAAAGACTTCAGATTTCTTCCTCACAAAATATATCCATGTATTCCTTGAGAATTCATATATGAATGAAACATAGTACACATACTTTCCCAGTGATGGAACTGACACAGGTCCAAACACATCAATTTGCACAAGCTCTAATATCTTGTTTTCCCTCTTAGCACCAGAAGGAAAACTCACCGGATTCTGCTTCCCATATACACAATGTTCACAGAAATTGAAATCAAGAGAGAAATTAGACATACCTTATACCATACCATTTCTATGTGGTATCCGAAGACCCTTCTATCCAATATTTCCAAGCCTTTGATTCCATAGCATGGTCTTTTCTCCAGAGACCACTAGAATTTCCGCTCCACTTTTAGGAACCACAAAACTGTTGCACCCATAAATAATAGTGCTAACCTGAAGCTTGTATAGAGTTCCAATCCAAAATCCCTACATTAATAATAGTGCTCCTCGAACCATCTTGTATGTACCTTTCTCGAACACTGTTTTTACACCTGCATCATCCATCTTGCTCATAGAAATCAGCTTTCTGGCCAACGCAGGAATATGAAAAACACCAGGAAGTGTTCTAATCCTTCCACCTTACAGCTTCAGCTTGAGTTTTCCACGTCCAACGATTATAGCCTTCCTATCATCCCCTAAGAATACATCACTACCATCCTACTTCTCATACCCGCAGAACCACGCCCTATGGGGAGTGAAGTGAAAGGATGAACCTGAGTCAATCAACCATGACTCATGATCTACATGTGTATTTGAAGAAGAGGCCAAATACACATCCCCACCTTCATCCGAGGTGGTTTTTTCCTTTGCATTAGAAGCATCCTCATATCCCTTTCCTTTCTCATAAGCTTTAGATCTGTAGTCCTTTTTGTAGTGCCCTTCCTTTCCGCATTTCCAGCACACCTTTACAAACTTTCCTGGAGATTTAGATCTCCCTCTAGATTTAGATATCCCACTCAAAACCTTATTCTTGTTTCTATTCTGTATCATCCTTGTACAAACAAGGAATCTCCATTATGGCCCTCCATATTTCTCTACCTCATTTCCTCCGACAGTAAGGCTGAGACAATGTCATCAAAATTCAAGGTAGTTGTATTGCTACCTATTGCAATAACTAGACTGTCCCATGAATCTAGTAGAGAATACCACAAATTGATGCACTTATCTTCATATGAGATTTTAATATCAACAGATAACAACTGACTTACCATAGTATTGAATTCATTCAGATTCTATGTCACCAAGTCTCCATCCTTCATCCTCAGGTTATACAGCTTTTTCCGCGGGAACAATTTATTCACCAGAGACTTAGATTGGTACAACATCCATAGCTTGTCCCACAAAGTCTTCATCGTAGCTTCCCCAGATACATTCAACAATACTAAATCTGAGACACACAATCATATTTTGGTATTTTCCTTCCGATCCAGCTTCTTCTAGTATTCATCTGACATTGTAATTATTTTAGTACCTGGATCTACCGTGATCCACTGATCTTTATCCACCAACATATCCTCCATCTTGAGCTTCCACAACTCAAAACTCTGACCATTAAGTTTCTCGATATCTATCTTTACACCACTCACCATCTTCTTTCAACACAAGAATCAATCCCGCAGATCTCCCACTGAACAGGGTCTACCATAGGCTCAAGCAAAAAACCCCTCAACAACAAAGGCATCCCCTTGAAGCCGAAACAACTCCGATACCAAATGTAGGTTTTAACCTTGTACATAAATTATCTAAAAATGAATCTTAAAGATAGAAAATAAACAATTGCGAGAGCATAAAACATAAAACAGATATACACACATATTTTCCCCTGGATCCCAAATCTGGACTACCAGCTTAATTATTAATTATTTTCCTTTTAGTGTTACAACACATATATATGCATGTCGAAGAATTCATAAACCCCCATCCATTAACCCTGGATTAGAACATAGTCATAGTTCTCTTGATAGGATCTACAAAATACCAGGGGCCGAAAACCATCGTCCCCCAAAACCATGTGCAAACCCATGCACAAAACCATGGGTGGGATTAATCATGGAAAGAATATAGCACATACCCAACAAGAACCTAGTCCCTGGTGAACCACTTTCCCTGGTGAAGTAGTTGGTATGCTTTGAAAACTCGATATAGCTAGATCCTCTGCTAGAAAGTGTTTTTGATTTATGTTTCCATGATCTTATCCGTTTTGGCCTATTCAATGTAACTTGGGTTGGGATTTTTTGGTGTCATATACTCAACAACGTCGGATGTGTCCAGTAATGGGGGAAAATATGGTCACAATCGGTCCACATTAAATACTGGGTGCAAGCCAAGGAACGGTGGAATATTGAGATCGAAGGAATTTTCTCCTACAACCTTGGTGATGGTGTAAAACCCATACCGGAGCAGAAAAATCTTGCAATGGGGCCAAGCGGCACACAATTTTGATCATGACATTGCTTGTACTTGGCATTAGCTCTATCCAATATCTCATGAACCTTTTAGCAGATGTGCTGAATGCACTCAATGAAGTGGTTATCCCTATCATCTTCTAACTCAACATGAGTCAAATCTACACGAGTAACTGCAAATGGTATGGCCTCATCAATGGGACATAATGGTTGGAATCCCAACCCCACCTGAAAGGGGATGTGGCTAGTTGAGCTATGCAGATATTTGTTATATTTGTGCTAAAAATAGGGGAGGCTTTCATCCCATGTCCGTGGATGCTTCAAGTTGTACATGCACATAATTTCCATGATCATCATTTTGACAACCTTAGTTTGGCCATAAATTTTGGGGTGGAAGGTTGTGGAATTAGTGAGCTTGGTATCTAGCATCGAATAGAGGCTTGAAAAAATGTACTGAAGAACCTGTTGTCCTAATCTGAGATAATGGAATGTGGGATCCCAAAGTGTACCCACACTCATTCAAACAAGATCTTAGCAGTGGCTTTTGTTGTGATAATCTTCTTGCAGGCTGCCAGAATGGCCATATTAGATCATTTTTCAATGACCATGAAAAAATATTCATTTCCACGCTTAGTAGAAGGAAGGACCGACATGTAATCCATGGATATTGATTCCCAAGGTCTATTACGAGTAATAAGAGGATTATATAGGCCTTGCTTCTTGATTTTAATTTTGGAAATGGTGCAGGTAGTGTAGGATTAGATGTACTTCCCAACATCTTGTCAAAGGTTCAACCAATAAAAATACTTCTGCAACACTGCCACTATTTTATCTAATATGAAATGTCCAACGACCTAATTATAATGAGCCTCATAAATCATCTTGGCACGCTCGCTTGAAGGAACATAGAGGTGCCCCAGGTGGCATAACATTGTGCCCTGGAGGTGAAAATATAGAACTTGCTTGCCTTCGAGGAGCTTTTGGTAGGTTTTTTGGGTACTGGATCACTCTTGTAAAGATGCAGCCACCCCGAAGTCTTGTGTCCACAAGAGTCGAGAACAGTGGTCAGTGCCATAACCGGTGGTTGACTGATATAGTCTACAATATTATTTGTGTTGCCCTTCTTGTACTTGATGTTCAAATGGAACAATTGCAGATATGTGGACCATTTTTTATGGTGATCATTCTTCAACTTTCCTTGTGTCTATATGAACTATAGGGGTTTGTGGTTTGTGTGGATGACCATTTCCTTCCCCAAAATGTTATGCTTCCATTGTAGGTAGGTCTGGAAAATGGAATAAATATGTTTATCATAGGTGGGGTTATTTTAGACTGTGTCTGAAATTATCTCACTATGATATGCCACGAGATGCCACTGTTGAGTAAGAACTTCCCTGATAGTATATTCAGAGGCATATATCTCAATCTCAAATGGTTGTTATAGGTCTCGTAATGTGAACAATGGTGTAGAGAAAAGGTGATTATTTAACTCGGGAAATTCCTTCTATTGGGATTCAGACCAGAAGAACTTTTCTTTCACCCCACCCTTGGTGACTTGAATCAAAGACCAAGTGATGTGAGAGAAACCCAACATGAACCTGCAGTAGAAATTGGCAAATCCGAGAAATCTATGTAGCTTTATTAGAGTGGTTGGGGCTATCCAATATCGAATGACTTGTATCCTGGTTGGGTCCACATGCACCCCCCACTCATCAATGATGTACCTCAGATATTGATCCTGGATCATACCAAGAGTGCATTTCTCCAAATCGGCACACAACTTGTGGTGATGCAGGGTTTGGAGGACTTTCCAAATATAGTGTAGGTGCTCTTCCTTACTATGGATGAAGATCAGAATTTCATCCAAATACACTACCACGAATGATTTGGTGAAGCACCACAGGATGTTTTCCATTAGACTTGTGAAGTTTGCAGGGGCATTCGTCAACCTAAAAGGCATGACCAACCTTTCGAAGAGGCCCTCCTTGGATTTGAAGGTAGTCTTCTAGACATCAAAGGGTCCAATTGGCACCTGGTGATAACCTAACTTCAAATCAATATTGCTGAAATAATTGGCCCCCTTGAGTTGGTACAGAAGGTCACCAATGAATGGGATTGGATACCTATTATGGAAAATGATCTTATTGGGTGATCGATAGTCAATACAGAGTCTCCATTTGTCTTATTTATTTTGCACCAGCACGATCATGCTTCCACAAGGGGTGAAATTGACCTTATGTGCCCTTTTTGAAACAACTCCTAAATCTACCTCTTAATTTCATCATTCTCTAGAACAAATAATTAGTATATTGGTCCATTGGGTAGTGGTGCACCTAGGGCTAGAATGATGGATTGCTTGACCTGATAGTGCAGGGGTACCCTTGTGGGTGAGGTGAAGATGTCATTATATTCCTCCATAACCTTGTCAATATTCTCCTGTTGTGAGGAGGAGCCCTATTTGGAGGTTGTGGATGTGGCTGCAGTATTACTCTTTCCCTGAGGGAAAATCATAAGGAAGAAAAATCTCCCAGCCTAGGAAATTATCTTGCTGCATTTATTCACATAGATCAAAGAGATGGTGCTAGGCAGTGCTACCTCTAGTATCCCATATAAATTATTTCTCAAGGAAGTAATAAAAGTACAAGGCCTAGACTCATACATAACATGTCACTTCAACAAGTATGGTTTGCCTAGTAATACATCACAAACTTCAAGAGAAGCAACATCAGAAAGTACCTCATCTATGAATGGATGGATACTATAGGGAAGTCGACACTTTTGGCTAACGCGAATATCTCGTCCTTCATGAAGCCACCTGATGGTGTATGACAGTGGGTGTGGTTTGTTCAGTTGGCCCAACCGCTTCATGAACTATACTTATTTGGGGTTATCTTGGCTTCCATTGTCGACAATGAACTACAGTGGAGAACCCTTCAACTACATTTTTGAATGGAAGAGTCACTCCCCCTCCTTTGGATCTTCAAGCTCAATATTTTGGATTTTTGTGGTGGCAACGGTGGAACTAGGCTCCGAACCAATAATTTTTTTCCATTTTTCATCCCCCTTTTCATTCCCTTTGTCATGTTTTGACTCAGAGTCATAAAATGCATCTAATTCGGAAGCCTTCATCTCGACCACCAGTGAATTCTTGGCTCAACACTCACTTTTTTGTGAATGGGGCTATTAAGGAACTCACACCATTTCCCTATATTCCTCTTTGTCATCATGATGTTGTTATTTTCTTGTGGCTTTGACGCGTTTTTCTGGGCTTCTCTGCCTTGGCTTTGTTCTTTATTATATGTTTTGGGGGTGCCTTTCTCTTTCTTTGGATTCACAGATCCAAAGTCTCACTTCTTCTACTTAAATTTCTGCTCAGTCTTGGAAGCATAGTGGTATGTTACACCAAGAAAGGAGATTTCCAAGAACTACATTTCCTCCTGAATGTATTTGTGCAATCAACTGTGGTACTTGAGAACCATATTTTTTCTAAATATTTGATACCCAAATTTGTGCACAAGGTATGGAAAATATTTGTCAGCTCATGCACATCTTGATCTCTTTGTTGGAACAACGTTGTCCATTGTATGTACTTGTCCTCATAGCTACCCATGCGGTAATATTATTCCTTGATGGAATCTTGGAATGAATTACAAGTGGGTGCAGCTGAAAACAGTGAGGCTTCTCTCTCATCCCTGTGTTCAAAGTAGGTTTCCCACTAGTCCTTGACATGGGGAGTGACTTTGAGGAGTGAAAAAGTATTTTCCCGATTGGAAAATTCATGAACCGAAAAATATCCTTCCAACATATTTAAACATATATCTACGATGTTTGCATCTATCTACCCTTTAAATATGGTAATGTCAAATTTGACTTGTACCTTAAAGGTAGTGGCATCCCCAAAGTGGTTGCTAGATGAATATGCATTGTTGTTGGGTAGTTGTCGAAGGATCTAGGAAAATCTATCCATCACTACATTCCTTTGTCACTCGAGGGATTTCTCAAGCAATATTTCGAAAGGATGTCCTACTCCCTCATCCTTCTTTTCTTTAACCATGGGAGGCCGTTGGGGTTTGCGATGCTGGTCTTGAAAATATTCAACCAGTTCGAGGCCTAACTCCTTATACCCTCATCCCATTTGGGACATGCAAAGAAAAATAGAGAAAGAGAAGACCAATCTAACACCAATGATCTGGAATTATGCAGGAATGCAACAAAATATAGATGTAAAAATAAACATAGAGATGTAGCATAAATAATTCTTCATTTCATTTATTAAAGAACTGCAAGAAGCTTACAAACATAATGGAAATAAACCAGCTCGAGTGATGGTAGCTTGCCTTTGAGGTGAGATGTGGGAGATATATGTCTTAGAACTATGTTGCAATTAGGCTCAAGGGAATTTTTATTACTGACCAATAAGGGAAAACCCTAAATAACTAAAAACCTAACCTCAGGACATGGAACGAAAAGAGTTTGTAGGCCCCGTTTGAGTTAGTTGGGAAGTCAACTTCTCGGGTTGTAACTTTGTCATATGATCTTTGTTTGTCACATACAAAACCTTATTAGAAATATCTCTTTGAGTACTATAGGATTTGTCATAAGCCTTTTCCTATTTTTAAGGCCCTGTTGCAGACCTCAAAAAAACGTCGTTTATGGGGTCAAAACAACTCCTGAGAAGTTCAGGACTCGAAAAACTACTAAAAATAGTAAATGATACTATAATCAAGAAAACATATGAAACAAAATGGAAGTCTAGGTGCAATAGGCATTGGCCACAAATATCCACCTAGATCAAACCTAGACCTTGTGCTCATAAATGAAAGAAACTTGCAAAATTTCAAGCATATTATAACATGTGTATATAACTTAACAAATACAACAACATCCTCCTCTATCTTTCCTCCAATTTCCCCTAGCAGAACAATTCCTAGGAAAATTCCATGAAAGATTTTAATCCATTCTGCAAAAATGCAACCACTACCACAATAGAATATTCTAGAAGGAGAGGTTTCTCAGAAGGGAATATTCTACCATTTAGTGTCTGATGATAGTGTTCTAGAAAGTGAAAATTTTGTTTATAGAAAATGATAAGGACTAGTTACTAGAGTCTTATGCAGAGGAAAAATCATCAGTCCCTCCTTACAATGACAGGTTCACCTCAATGAACTCTAGGAGCATAGTAGGATGCTACTTGGAGAGGAATTTTAACCAATATTAATATTTCCTTGGTAAAATAAATTGATTTGAGGGAATCACGTGATGAAACACATTACTAACCTACTTCCTGATCAACTTAGACATAAGTATTTTTCAAAGACGAAACACCTATTGGAAAAAATCCAGCTTTGTTACATTTCACTTCAATTGTGAATTTTGTTAACGGATATTTTCAAAGATATATGAACAAACACATTTTTCAACAACACTATAATGCATGTAAAAATGGTATAGTTATACTAGAGTTATAAGAAACCTTGTTTTTAAAAATTTTAATTTTTTTTTACCTAACTAGTGGCTTAAAATAAATACTTGGTTGGAGAAAGGACACATGAAAAAAATGGATGCGGTTTCTCAAGAAGTTCCAGTAGAATTAGTGAGGTATCTCTTCTTTCCAGGTCCAACTATTCCAAATCCCAAGGGAATTATAGATGCCCACCTATATTACTCGAATAAAGGGACTACCCCACCTTCGGTTATTCAGTCTGATAAGTTGAGTTTATGATATTCAAACATGAAACTATCTATACAAATGAGTTTCAATTTGGACAATAGGGTAGGGAAGCTCCTTTTTCCTACACCCAATACCACTTTTTCTATTGTAGCCATAAGCCCTCGGTGAAGAATGTGTTTCCCTCCCGGTCGGAAGTATTGTAATGGAATCTAGCTCCACCCAGTTGTAAGTAATCTAGCTCATTTGAGAGATGGAAATTTTCTTATTTATTATCATCCCATATTGTCCTTAAATAGGTATGAGCCCCTAAATATTCCATGATCCATCACTCCACTATATTCAGTAGTCACTTTATAGCTTACATTTTCTATTTGGGAAAAATTCCCTAACCACGCCTCATACTAATACTTTGTAATTTGTCATCAATTGTATGGTTTTGTGGCAGTATTATAATTCCCTGATGGATGATAGTGTGCACACATAAGTGTTTCATAAAACCTTCGTGCCATCAATCCAATCATGTGGTGAAGTTCGTTGATTCAAGAAGCACTAAACGTTACTTGGGTTGTGCAAAATAGGGTGTTGTTGTCTTAATGAATCGAAAGTATCATATCCTCTACTTGAAGCAAGAGGTTTGGGCATCCATTACTATGGTGATATAGGTGGATATTGGTGGCCACCCACCTATTCCATTTGGACAACCACCATCAGTTATTTCATTTTTTCATTTTTAGCACAACTTACTATTTTTAGCAATTTTTCGGGCCCTGAACGTCAGGAGTCGTTTTGAGGCCCTAAAAGACGTTTTTTTGGGAAAACCGGGAGCAACATGAAATTTCCTTCAATTTTTCACATGTCAAAATTGTTATTCCTCGAATATATATTTCCAACGAGGTATTGAGCGTGTCAAACGGACATGATATGCTAAAGTTACGTCCCTGGGAAGTTGATGTACTAATTTACCCAAATGGGGCCCATAGTTTTGGTGCTTCATCTCCTAGGGTTATTTTTTTGGATGTTTAGGGTTTTCCATTATTTCTCAATAATAAATAGGCCTTTGAGCCTTATTATAACACAGTTCAGCCTCCACATCTCTTCTTAGAGATAAGCTACTAGTGACCTAGCTAGTTTATTTTCATTATATCTATAAGCATAATTGTGTTATTTGATATTAATGAAATGAAGTATGATTTCCACTGCATCTATGTGTTTAAGTATATTTATTTATTTTATTGCGTTCTTGCATAAATTTAGATTATAGGGTTGTTTAAGTGAGGAGGTAAATAGAGGTTGATAAATATAATAAGCTGGGGGTTTTGGTAGAGTGTGGGTGAAAATTATGTAAAATAAAGTATATTATCCCATATGAATACACTCATGAGACTGTAATAAGGGATAGGGATTTCCTTCCTGGAATAAATACAAGCCCAAAACTCTCATGAGGTTTTTCATGAGATTGTTCATGAGGATGTAAGAATACAATAACAAATACGCTCATGAGTTAGGCGGCCTCGGCCCCGCGAGGGAACTCATGCCCACTATAAATGTCAAGGGTGTCACAAATGCTACATTTACGTTTCCTTTCCTTCCAAAGATAATGAAGGATTTCCTTTCCTTCTAAATATAATGAAGGATTACCTTACCTTCCAAAGAGTGAGAGAATAATGTAGCAAATGTTGTTGTTTTCCCTAAACCTGTCTAAGCCAACCTGATCAAATGCCTACCCGAAATAAAAAAACAACACAATAATTAGAAATTTTCAACTCAATCTAATAGATAATGATCTGAAATGTGTGAACAAAATATTACTTATACAAAGATAGACAGTAGGGGATTTTACTTGTTATTTCACCTTTACTAGAAAGGATGAAACCAGAAGCTTATGGCCCTCTTACTGGCTCTGCCTAAAGAAATATGAAGAAAACACTAAATCGATCTGGCAATGAAAGTATTTGTTTATGTTTGCAAAGTATTCATTAACCAAATTCTATGTGTGAATAAGCAAGTTCAAGTATTCTGCAATCGAAGTAATGTGGTTTGAAGTGAATCAAATGAGTTTTGATCACTGTATAAGTCTCATTATGAAAAGGGGACTTATTAAAAATTATTGTTTAATGTAGTAAACTCTGGAAAATAGCAGCAAAAATGCACAGTATAAGAGTAAGAATTTTTTTAAGCAGTTCACCCCTCTTTTGGGCTACCTCTGCTGGGTCCAAAAACCTCCAAATAAGCTTTTCCCTCTTTTATTAATGCTCAAAATAAGTATTACAATGTGAAGAAAGCCTCAAAAGGCTATAATAGCTACAAATTCAAAAACAGAGTGCTGGAAACAATAAAAATTGACTATTCATTCACCTCAAATGGATGAGTATAGCCCAATACAGCTGATCTTTCACCAAGCCCTGGTGGCTCCACAAGAAAATTCGCTGATAAAATCACTAACAGAGTGCCCTGATGGCTCTGCAACCTATTCCAACAACTTTAGAATGCTTCAATACCCCTAAATCAAAAAAAAATTCGCTTCAAAAGGACTTCCCTAGCCAAAGTTATGGCTAACTGAAGTTTTTCCCAGTGTCCCCTTGAAAAGCTCCACTAAATGTGGAGCAACTCTAGATAAGCCCGACTAAACTGGAGACATGCGCTAAATTTGGGGGGTCCGCCAAATTGACCGCCGAATATGAGGTGCTAAAGTTAAGGCCCCATAGGACCGCACTGATCGGAGTGTATTAAATAACTTGGAGTTTTAATCGGCTTTTTATGAGGTTTACAAACCGCATAATAAAACGTGGTCTACCCTGGGCATGTGTCCATGGGACCACGACCCATCAAAGCGTGCCGACGATTTAGGGGACTGGTTCCAGACCATTGGTTACATGGTGAGGGGCTGGCCCATAAGGGCTGGCTCCTTTACTAACCCGCCCAAACTAATTTGAAAATTCAAATATCATTTCGTTGCATTGTATAACAAGAACCACTGTTATGTCCCAACGGTTAGGCCGCCTGACTTTGTCTGCCCCGACCCAGGGTCGAACCCTGCCACGAACACAAATTTTTGCAATGCAATTTCATTCAAATTCTTGGGGCCACGTGGCGGCCTCCGGGCTGGCCACGTGGCGCCCACTGATTGGCCGCTTCAGGAATATTCCACAGAATATTCTGTGGAATATTCCATGGAATATTCCTAGAATATTCTGTGGAATATTCCATGGAATATTCCTAGAATATTCTGTGGAATATTATTTTTTTAATAATTTTTTTTTTGTAAAGTCCATTTGGCCATTTTTTTTACTGAAATTGGCAAACTTCAATGTTGAATAACTTTCTCACACAGTGTCGGTTTTCAGTGTCGTTCACATCTACAGGATCGTTTTTTCGAGCTCTTTCCTGTCATTCTGGTTTGGACCAATTCTGAGAAACTAATTTTTTGAGCATTTTTCCATCAAGGACTTGATCTCCGGATCAGATAATCAATAAAAAACACTAGCCTTGGAAATTTATGGAATACAATCATATTTGACACCAAACCCTAAACCCTTGCAGAACACCTGTGCAAAATCACAAATCTGTAAACATATTTGCCTCAATATAAACCCTAAACTCAAACTGAAAAATTTCTCTGAGAAGAAAAACCTTATAAGATGATGGAAATGGATTCTACATGAATTTCAGATGGTTTCTTCCATTTTCTTTCATCCCAAAGCATTATAGGCTTTATGTAGTTGTTCACGTACGCCTGAGGGACTAGTACTTAGTAAGAAGCTACTGTCTCTATAAGATATATTTAATGTCGTGGCTCCATGACATCTTATGGTGTTCAACATTGCTCCTCCTTAACCAACACACAGACTTGACACCCACATGCCTCTCTCTATATGACCCTAGCCTCATCAAGAAACTATGTATCATCTTGAAAGAAGGAGTTAAAACCATCCAACAATCCATGCTCCATAATTTTCTCCATAATTAACTAACCCCGAAGTCAACTGAACCTTGTTCCAACCTCTCCAAAGCACCACAGAGTGAAAGGTTTCTTCATCATAACAAACCTCGAAATCCAAAGTGCCTACATTTTGAAAAAAATTTGTGCTCACATAAGTGGCCTTATTTTATTCCTTTCTAACTTTGTTTTTCTGTAGGTCAAGGACATTGATTTTGTTGGCATGATCCTGATTCCATTAATCTCCAGTGTGATACCCATGGTTATGTGGTGGTGTCGTAAGGTAAGGGACTATGAGCATCCTTTTAGAGGGTGTTATCACTCAAAAAATTCAAAACATATTTATGAAAATATTACTTATGTTCATGGCTCAAAATAGGGTTTTAGGAGTCATTTTAAGTTTGACCAAGGGAAGCATTAAATTTTTTATAGTTTGATCCTACCCTAAGGTTTAAAACAAACTCATTTTTAAAGCCCTTCATGTCAAATCATTCATCATTTTAGGATTCATTTCATTTCCTGAATTTTTTGTGCCAAAACTGCCTAATAAGCCAAGAATCCCTACTTTCATAGCACATTCACTGTAAAGAAGGCAAAAAGCACTACGAAACTACTGAAAGTTTCGTAGCAAAATATGAAGCAAAACTTTGTTTTCTGGTTTTGAGCAATCAACTTCAAAGGAGGTTTATAAGAAAATAAAAAGGTATTTTAAGAAATGGAGAGAATTCATTGCTATTACTCAGAATTCATAACCATATGCTTTGAATTCCTTTAGTAATGAAATGACTGTGTTGACCTGTGTTCTTGAGTGGATTTTATTTGTTAAAAACCCCTATTTTCCTTAGCTTCCATGTGAAGAAACCTTGCCACTGATCCTACTGATTTGTTGACTCCATAAGACCAATGGTAGTATTAGCCTTCATCTTTTCAACCTGCAAACATAAAAAACGAAGACACAAATAGTAGAGTTAGCCATCTATATATATCTTTATTCAATACCATTAACCCTTGAGAGAGCCCTCTCAGACTGAGGAGGCTAAGCCTCAGTCACAAGATTGGCTTGAAATAGTTACACTGAAGTTGTATGATCAACAGCCAATCAGGTATGATTTTGGTGATAACATTTTGGAGTTGTTGTCGAGGAGTGAAGGTGTAAATTTTCCCTGGGAATAATGATAAAGTTTCAGTTCTAAGGTCTGAGAGCAACAGAAACTTAGGAACATATTGGCTATATTTCTTCTCTGGCGACTCCACACATCAAATAATAAATTGGAAGGTGACTCCACTGCTTGAAGATCAGTAGCTTGATGAAGTTTCAAGATGAGTTCCATTGCAAGAATAAATGCCAGGTATGCCCCTATGAATCGGTATCATATCCTTGGTTTTCCAAATCCTATGCCAATGGTCGAATGGTTAACTGATCTTCCTATATTTAAAGATGAAAAGAAATAAAATGTTGCTCTTCATTTTGTTAGATTCCATATGCATGTACATAATCTTAAGGTTTAGTTCCATGAGGATTGTCTCGTGAAGATGTTTATGGCCAATTTAGAAATAAAAGCATGGTCTTGGTATGAAAGCTTGCCAAATGGTTCATTATATTCTCTTGTTGATTTCCATGTTGCATTTTATGAGATGTATGAAAGTGTCATCCCTCTTTATTGTTGGTTAAAGACTGTTGTAAACATTGTGTGAGTTTTATTAAATATTTGGAGAATTGTTATGAAGATGATGAGTTTGTGGATGGGGAAATTTTAGAGGCCCTTCATGACAATCCCTTTCATCACCAAGAAGAAAGGATATCCTCTCTCTTGGATGAAAATGAAACCCAGTAGGACTTTATTTATGATAATCATGTTACATCCTCTGAGTTTGATGAAAAGTTGCAACAGACTTGTCAGTATTTTGATCATCATGAGTATGAGAATAATTGCAAACAACAAGAGGAAATATTAGAAGATAATTACTGTAAATCTGAGGTAAAGGAAAAATTTGATTCATCATGTTATTTCTTGCATCAATCCACATCAAATAATGATCACACTAATGAAGAAGAGGGTGAAAAGTTTTCTTTATCCTTGTCTTCTAATCTGAAGTCATTTGAGTGCAAGTCAGAAGTTAAGATTAAATTTGTGGATGAAGTTGCTAAGAATATTGGGAAAGACATTGAAGTTTTAGAAGGTCAAATTCAATCTTATAATCTTCATGATCAAGATCAGTCTTTTCAAAAGCTTTTTATGCCCGAATATAAAGAGAGGATGTTTTTTCCTATCTCTTTTAAGCTTGAGGAAGAATACACTCTTTTTGAAAATCAGTTTGAATAACAGTTTGATAGCACACTATTGAAATTTGGTGTGGCTGAGAAAATCATATATGAGTTGTCCAAATTTGCAAAATTTTTTGAGAATCACCAAACAAATCATGTCTTATTTTATCCTATAGCCGAATACATGGAAGAGTTCTATAGTCCAGATTTTCAGTTATATTTTCATTATGAGGATTAGATACATTATATGTTGCCTTGGTCATTTCAGTATCATGCTTACTGTTGGTTCAAGTGCAGTCAATAGGTTTAAATGTCAGATCAGATCAATGACTAGCTTCATTGGAAGTTTCATGTCGCTTGAATTAAAAATGGAGATTGCAGCTGATAGGGTAGGTAGTAGTGTGTGAATAAGCTCAAAGTTGACTAAGCATATTTTTAGTAGGTACAGATTTGGTTCTTCTACAGTGATCATCAAGCTTGAGCCCAAGGTGAAGGCCATTAGAGTTTGAGGAGAAAGCTTGCCAATTTCAAAGTTTTTTCTGTTTTTCAAGAAGATGAATAGTAGCACTGGAACCACTGGTTCTTTAGTGTACCACAGGGGCACACTATCCCAAGTGGAGCCACATTGTTATCACTCAAATAATTAAAAACATCATTTTGAAAATATTACTAGTGTTCATGGGTCAAAATAGGGTTTTAGGAGCCATTTTAAGTTCGACCAAGGGAAGCACTAAATTTTTTATAGTTTGATCCTACCCTAAGGTTTAAAACAAACTCATTTTTAAAGTCTTTCATGTCAAATCATTCATCATTTTAGGATTCATTTCATTTCCAGAATTTTTTGTGCTAAAAATTCCTAATAAGCCAATATTCCCTACTTTCATAGCATATTCAGTGTAAAAAAGGTAGAAAGCACTACGAAACTGCTGAAAGTTTCGTAGCGAAATATGAAGCAAAACTCTGTTTTCTAGTTTTGAGCAGTCAAATTCAAAGGATATTTATGAGAAAAAAGAAAGGTATTTTAAGAAACTGAGAGAGGTTAATTTCAAAAAAATATCCAATAAAAATAACCTCTCTCACGTTTCTCACAAGAGTTATCAGTTGGGAGATACAAGGCTTTCTTTGAAGCCCTATTCTCAGAAAACAAAGTTTTCTTGTTTTACACACGTTTTTCAAAGGTCGTTTCAGGACAGCAAAATATGTGTTTCAAACACCCAAGAGAGTTTTTTATTAAAGACATAATAGCCTACAAAAACCTCCTTTAGTTGCTCAAAATAAATCATTGATTAGGATATATAGGCTCTGTCCCAAGACCTATTTTTCAGGAAAAAAAAGGAGAAATCTGCAAGAAATGCCTCAAGGAAGCTAAAATGAAGCGGGTTTAAAGTTTGTATGATTTTTAAATACTGAAGACGGGTTATTTTTTGAGTTTTTGAGGTAAAAAAAAATTTCACTCGGAAAATTTATGAATAATCTGCATACTCAGCACTTTCATAGCGCATTCATTGTAAAAAAGCATAAAAGCGCTACGAAACTGTTGTAGATGCTTTTCTTGCTTATTTTGATCATATTTTAAAGGGTTGAAGACTGAGTTAAGAGATGAATTTTTTATGGAAGATGTATTAACGGGTAATTAAAATGATGCAGAGGAAAATAATTGATTTTTTGGAGGATAAAGACTTGAAATGGCAGTGCTACAAAAAGCGCTACGAAACTGCTCTGTTTTCGTAGCATAGGACATTACAGCATTTGAGCAGTGTTTAAAGCGGTTTTAGATAGCTGGAGTCTAGGAAGGATTTATGGGACGTGTTAAGCCAACTTCCAATATCCAAGGACCATGAAATGAAGAGTAAATGATGGTCAGAATGTTCAAATAATGCAAAAGATCTTATGCCTACAAAACAGGGTATTGTTTCCTATTTTTGTGGAGGTCAACAAAGTGGTCATGAAGAAATGAAGCCCATCATCCAAATTTGACCATGTAATGATACACTTGGAAATGATGTAAATTAAAATAGATAAGGTTGTTATAGATAGTGATAAGGAGTTTGAGTCCTTCTTGGAATAGGACTGTTAAGTATGATAGGTGTCTTTTTGCAATAAATTCCATGTTTTATGATTATGAAAGGTGTCAAGGGATAGAAATTCGATGTATCTAGACTAGAGGCAGATCATCTCATGTGGTAATGTGTATATTAAATACCAAGAGGTTTAATTTGTCAAGGGTTGGAGACTTTTTGGAAAAACTGCTGCTTTATGTAATTGACTGTGATCAGTAATGCAGAGAGGTTTTCTTCTTGACAAACCTGAGATTATCATGGGGTTATAATGTTTTATTGATCTACATATTATGTTTAACTACTTGCAGTAGATCTCATTTCTATTACTCAGAATTCATAACCCTATGATATGAATTCCTTTAGTAATGAGATGATTGTGTTTTTCTATGTTTTCTGAGTGAATTTCCTTTGAACCTTTAGCAGTAGATTTCATTGCTATTACTCAGAATTCATAACCCTATACTTTGAATTCCTTTAGTAATGAAATGACTGTGTTTACCTATGTTCTTGAGTGAATTTTATTTTTTTAAAACCCCTATTTTCCTCAGCTTCCATGTCAAGAAACCTTGCCATTGAACCTACTGATTTGTTGACTCCATAAGCCCAATGGTAGTATTAGCCTTCATCTTTTCAACCTGAAAACATAAAAAATCAAGACACAAACAATATATTTAGCCATCTATCTATATCTTTATTCAATATCATTAACCCTTGAGAGAGCCTTCTTAGACTGAGGAGGCTAAGCCTCGGTCACAAGATTGGTTTGAAATAGTTACACTGAAGTTGTATGATCAACAGCCAATCAGGTACGATTTTGGTGATAACAAAGGGCATGAACTCACCTGGGCATAAAAGAGACTAACCTCAAAACCTTGAACCATATTTAGGCTCTAGATGGGGTTCAATAGATTTCTTCTTCATAAGTACAATGACACTTGGGACAGTCGGTTGACGTTGGCCATAAGCGGACTTGTTCTTGTCCTCATACTTGATAACCCTCATGCCCTAATAACATTCATGAGAAAGGAAAAATTAAATATCCCTCATGCAAAAGAAGAAATAAATCTATGAAGCCTCTTTGAAATGCTGGAAATTTTTTAATTTAAAATAAATATTTGAGACAAAATCATAAATTTAAGATGAAATCATAATTTTAAGACTAAACGATAATTTCGTCTTAAATAACTGTCTTAAACTTCCCTTATGTATAGTAGTGGGGAGTGGAGATAAGTTGATTATGCGGGATTGCAAAGAAAACACATTTCTATGCACTCTTGCACAATAAAATTCTCTGCACTTACTCTCCCCAATCGCACACTGTAGATGCCTTAATACTTTACTCACCATTGCTTACATGCCTCACAAAAAACCATTAGATCATCCAATGTTTCAATTAATGAGAAGTTCTTGGGTGACTGTATTACTTAATTTTATTTAATTTTTGTAAGACATGGGATATTGGAAACCAAACTCAACAATATATTAATGAATGATCTCAAATAATGATGTACACAATGTACACATAAATACATAGAGAAATTGTTGAATCAATTCTCGAGTTTTCTTGAACTCTAATAACCAATTACTCTAACATAAAATAACCAAAGGATTAGTTTTCTAATATTCCCCCCTTAATCTGAAGGGATATACCGAATTCCAAGGATGAGAGCTCAAAAATGAAAAAATTCATCTCAGTCAAGAGTTGAATGTCTGTCATAAATGTTTTTTAAGGATGACCACAAACCAATATGGGAGAACTCAAGGTCTTAACAAAAACAACTTTGGAACATTCATAGAAGCTCTCATAAGAACCAAAAATGTGGTTTTAGGGTGACCACAAACTCTAGAGCAATTAATGTAGTTCATGTTATTCATCAATAATTTTTTCCTATTTAGATGACTAAATGCTTTGTCCTAGATTTCTAGAAATAGAATTCAAGAATCATGTAAGTTCTAGAAATCTCCTCAAAGATAAATTTACTGTTTCTCCCACTTCCTTGTCAAAGCATGGCCAATCTATCACCCAAAAAAGAGTAATTTCCCTCACTCTCACTATGTTTGCCACCTCTACCTATAACACTATGTCTTTGTTTGCCTAAACCCTCTATTTTTCATACCTTATTTCGCCAAGTAAACCAAAATTTTCTCCTACTCACCAAATGCCTCAAGCAATGGTGATTTCAAAACTCCCTTTCTAAAGCCCTCTAAATAAAACAAAGTTTTCTAGTTTTCTAGGATGATAGTGCATAATAGAGTGTCAAAAATCCTGTCTCCTCATCCAAACCATGATTCAAAGTTTTCAGTCAAAAAACCTATGCCAAGGACATTACCATAAGTCGAATAGGGTCACCTAGGTTATGCACTATCATGGTTCTAAATGCACTATTTCCACAAGTATTCAAAGGTGAAGTCAAGAGAACACAAGGATGAGGCCTATCATTGGCCAAAGAACATCAAAGTCCTCCAAAGGTATCCTCTTGATCAGGAAGTAAGCCTGCAAAGGAGAAATTTACCATGTCCAAGCATTTCTGCATAAATGTTTTGTAAATGGTCAATAGCAGAATAGAGTCAAAGAAGGAGGCCTAAAAAAATTATAAAGGCATCCACAGCTGGTAGCAAGATACAAACAAGTTTAATT
The DNA here is from genome assembly GCA_034641835.2 of Pinus albicaulis. Classification (NCBI taxonomy): domain Eukaryota; kingdom Viridiplantae; phylum Streptophyta; class Pinopsida; order Pinales; family Pinaceae; genus Pinus; species Pinus albicaulis. The sequence continues at coordinate 91,536,060 of CM076569.1, read as the reverse complement.
TTACAAGTAAGAAAATGATCTCATGAGAGATTGTTATGAGGTGCAGCCCATCAAAAGGTCCATGCAGGTCATAAAAGATAGTGGCACATAAGAAACACTATACATCAATCAAAAAGATCATTAAAAGTTTGTTTGGCTTCAAACATGAAACTTGTAGAGGGAAATATGCCCTTTTCTTGCATTCACGCAAAGAAGACCAAAAAGCCATCAGATTAGCCATGAGGTGAGGTAAAAAAGGAGGGTCGTCATGAGAAGACAATTCAAAACCTAGAAAAAAGCAACAAGGTATGTGTTTGTTGGGAATCAATATTCATGATTGTTTTGAACAAGTAATAGTGAAATACTAAGGCTACAAAGGAAAAGAACACCTAAAACCATTCAAAATATCATTGAAATCTTTAGACATAAAATAGTGAGTTTGATAAGTGTATTTTTGACAACTCAGAAGATAGCACTATTTGTTTTTGTAAAGTATCCCTAAAAACTCAGAAGCTTGGGAAGATAGACAAAGAAGGTCAACATAGTGACCAAGAAACCTCTTTCATCACAACAGATGGTTTCAAGGGTTTTTCCAGCTACCTTGTATGGTTTGGTGGACAAGCACTATACTCCACAAGGTCATAAGGAAGAATGTTTTCAAATACAGAAATTTCAATTCAAAGGTATTTTTCTCTAAAAACAGTTAAATACATCTTCAAATGGCCAAAGGGGACAAAGATGGGTGGAAATCACCAAAGACAGCAACTATGATAAGCCTGGGCCATTATATGATAAATCAAGTTGTCCAAGTTCAAAAGAGACAGTGATCAAAGTGACCTAAAAAAAAAATAGGTTTACCCCTTGTTTATAGCAGAACAATAAAACTCCCAACAAGGACCTCTTTGTCAAAATAATATTATGAAAAAATATGACTAAGACATAAACAACACTTCACAAAGTTGGAAAAGGTGTTTTTCCCATAGAAATAATGACAAGGTCAAAGGAAAGAATGTTTCAAATACAAAATATCATTCAAAAGGAGAAATGGAAAAAAAAGGGATGAGTTTGTTGTTTGTAAATGTTAAAAGTCAAAACCAGGTTCTTTTTCCAAGAAAGGGTTGAAAGGCATAGGATTGGTGTCTTCAGGTAAGGTGTCAAATTAAAAGAGCCTTAAGAGGCCTCCGGCAATGAAGAAAAGCAACTTTGTCAATCAAATATGTCACCTGCAACACCAAAATAGTCAAAGAGAGTGAGAAAAAGTAAATAAACATGAGCATTACAAAAGTGGGTTTTGGCTTCAAATTTATTTTCAAAAGGGTTATAAAAGCCTTTTCTGGTGTTCCCCCGCATCATTTGTCATCTCCAAGCCAAAGGAAACTGTTGGAAGCATTTTTGAAGGGTTTTTGTGCAAATCAGCGAAAATCTCCAGTCGCTACGCATGTTGCCTTTGGTGCTACGCACAGGAGAGGTAGTCGTAGTGTTATTTAACATTGCGCTGTGTGCCCAAAGGCCGACGCTACGCACCTGGGCCGATGTTACGCATAAACACAATAGAGTGCATAAAATTTCCTATTATGCACCGACGCTACACTCCTGAAGACCGACTAGCCCATCTCCGGCCTGTTACGCACTGACGCTACGTTCTTGAATCCTGACTGGCCCATCTCCGGTCTATTACGCACCTGCGCTACTCTTCTGTGAGCCCGAACGGCCCGAGCCAACATGGCGCTATGCACTGGTGTTACGCACAAACAAAGTTTGTCTAAAATTTCTAAAAGGAGTCAAAATTTGGCTTTTCACCTTCAAAGCTTCTGCAAAAGTCAAGACACAAGATTGGTGGTTTATTTTCTTGCCTCCAAAGCTTTCATTTGCCTAGGTAAAGAGATATTTAAAGGATTAATTAAACCAAACCCTAGGCTACCTAAGAAATCATTTTTAAATACCTTTGGTTATGGTTTGAAGGAGAAAATTGTTATATGTGCCAGAGGAGGCTGAGTGACATCAAAAAAACCTCTAAACACTGAGTGCATTCTTGGAGAGCTTCATCTTGGCCCCCAATTGAAAACTTCATCCATCACTTCAATCATTGCAACCTTTTGACCCAAAGGCCCTCAAACTATTTTAAAAAATCCTTCTGTGCTAAAGAACCAGCCACCATGTCCGAAGCAGAGATTCACACCAGCAGTGATTAAAGTCAAAGACCTACCAAGCCTCAGCACAAGGGAGGAAGGGCCAATAGGTTGGAGCCCTTAGACACCATTCAAATTACCTCCTCTCCCATGATCCTTTCATACTTTCAGGATGTTGGGTGTTATCAGTTTTATGAAAAGGTCAAGCAAGTCAAAAGCCACTCTGAATTCACTATATTGTTCATCATTGGCTTACAAAATCACCAAGTTAACCTCACCGGAGTGAAATTTGAACTCTCATCTGAATCCATTTCCAAAGAAACATGTATACCATACATCATTGAGATATGGTTTAAACAAAATAATTTGGAGTTGAGCTACTATGAGCCCTGCCTAAAACCAGGCTTTCAACAAGGCTGCAAGGCTATTTTTCCTTTTACCCACTTGCTAGAGAGGTATGCCTTGCTGATGAAGAAAATTATCAGATATTTCACCTGTGAGGGGAGATACTCCAGGATTTACTCATATCATATAAGGTTACTAATGCACTTCATCAAAGTCAAAATAATGAACCTACCATACTAACTTTTCCAGAGCATTGACAAGATGGCCTCACTTGTCAAGAAAAGAAGATATGATCGCCAAATGCCGAGCCTTTTCCAGCACTCCTTGATCAAAATGATTGTATTACACTAGTTGGAGTAGCAAGGAATCCCTTGGGAAGTCTTCATATCACATGATATATTTACAAACCCCCAAGCCTTTATTCAGCAGAATTTACCCTCCACTTGAAAACCACCTACCTCCACTCCTCCATCATCTCTGCCTATGCACCATGTGAAGAAGCTGACAATGGTTCTAATGAAGAGAAAACATATGAAAATAATGAGGAAGAGGACGGTGAGGTAGAAACTGAGATATATGAAGACAATGAGGAAGAGGACAGTGAGGTAGAAGCTGAGGAAGATGAAGAAGACAAGGAAGAGGACAATAGTGAGTAGGAAAGCGATAATAGCCGGAACAAACAATAAATTGATGACAACAAAAATCAAGAGAAATATGCAAGTGAGACAAAGGTTGAAAACATTGAGGCAAATGTAGAGCTTGATAAAGATGATGAAAGTGGCGAAAATAATGAAGAATATGGGACAGAAATAGAGTGTGAAGGAGAGGAACAATAGAGTGATGATGACCAGGAAGAGGCAGCCTCTCAATAAGGAAACAGTGAGAAAGAAAACAAAGTTGAAATAAGTAAGCCCCATGATGAGAAAAAGGGCCAAAACAGTGGGTCTTATGATGAAGAATATGACAAGGATTGTGGCACCTCCAAAGGTAGAGACCCCATCATAAAACCTCTCACATGCACCTATCACAGAGGCAGAAGAGATGTGTTTGTTGCATCAAAAAAGCAAGGGGCCATCTCTCCTCCAGTAATCAAGCATCAAGACAAAGGAAAGGGAAAGGTGGACAAAGGTGAGCAGAAGGTACAGGTAAGAAGGAGCAAAAGGATCAAGAAGACCTCTCAAGGATCTCAATTCACTGATCTAGACAGTGACAATGAGGACCAAGAGTTGAAAACTAGGTTGCTCCTCTTGGAAAAATATGCACAGCTTCAGGAGTGGGAAAGGGATTTTAATATGGCTCAAAGGTTCATATACTATTACAAAGAGGAACATAAGCATTTCAAGGAGATCAAGAGGGGCCTTTCCCTACAAAATAAAATGGCCAAACATTATGCAAGGAAAAGCGTGCTTGCTAGCGCCAAGCTAAAGAAGGTCCTCATTGAACTAGAAGACCTAAAAAGAACCAAAGTGCATGACAGCCTTGGATTCTTGGCTGAGGCTTCTCAACAGGTATCCAAAACCTCTTGAGGGGTCTATCCACCAATTTTGAGGAAAATTGGACAATTTTTTGTTTTTTCCAAATATTGACCCCTAGGAGCGCAACACCCTAGGCGCTATGCACAACATTGGTGCATATTCAGCTCTCAAAGCTTACATTTTTGGATTTTTCACATCACCAAAAATCTACTCACCAATTTTCAGATCATTTGGAGCAGTTTGACCCCCTCACAAGGTCAAAAAGCATAAAAAAATTGACCTTTCTGCCTCCTTTTCAGACTAGGTGTTACGCACAAAGTAGTGTTGGGAGATTGATTTTTGAGCCGGTAAATGGAAACCACTCAGCACACTCAAATTGTTTTGGAAAGTAGACTCATCAAGCTTTACAACTAGCCATAACGGAGCCAAATCTGGTGTTGGGAAGACCTCCAAAAGACTACTGCAATAGGGTCTATTTCTGCGCTACACACCTCGAAATTTTTCACTGTTTGACACATGTGCTACGCTCTTGTGGCTGAGTAGGAAAAATGTGCATTTGGAAATTTTTCTTAGGCACGTTAGGCCTAAATTCAATTTTGTTTCCATTATAGTCAGAAAAGATATTTATTTAGATATTTTTGTGCCTTGGGCTTTGCAAAGCCTCAAGGACAAGTTAGGATATTTCTCTTTGGCCAATAGGCTTCTAGATGCTCTAGTAGGCTCTCCTCTCCTCATTTTTTATATAAGACCTGAGGATTCATTGTAAATATTTGGGACTTGATGTGTTTAAGAGCAACACATGGTTTTATGAGCTTAGACAAGATATTGGTTTTATGAAGTTAATGAATGGCTTGTGTGGCTTGATGTTGGAGAAGCTTGCTTGCAGGATTCCATAGCTTGGTGAATGGTGATGTTTTCCTAACTTGTTAATGTTTTTTTGTCCTCATTTTGTTTAAGTATTCTTGGTTGCTATAGATCAGAAAATTATAGGATGAGATATGCTCATGGAAGCACCTCAAACCTCCTATTTGCTATATTTTTGATGTTTTCCTCTTTTAGTCATCTTAAAGAATTTTTGATTGCTCCTTAGGCACACTAAAACTTGTTTTTGTTTCATGAATGGTTAGTATGTTAACTTATAAATATGATTCATGGTATTCCCTACTTATTTAAAGTTTTCAAAACCCTATCTTGAAGCTTTTCTATGTAATATTGATTGATTAGGTTAAGACAAAGAGGTATCGTTTCGATATTTCCCTTTGCCCATGCTTACCAACTTGTTCCATAGTTAATGATAGTTTGATATATGTTTTTTAGGAGTTCCCTCTCCATATATTTAGTTTTTTTTATCTTATATGTTTTCTCAAAAAGCTGAAGGTGAATTTCTAAAGTTAGGAGTTCTAATTATTCTATGTATCACCGGAATGTTCACCTTACATGTTTATCAGTTTGAGTATTGTTCATAGAGATTAATGGTTTTCCCTAACTCATGATTTATTGATTTCAGACTATATATGTTTAACACCTCTTATTTTTTCCCAAACTTAATGTTCATTAAACCTCATACATCACCCAAAAGATCCATTGACCTTGCTAAATCAACCCTGCAATACATTCTGCTTCATCATTTAGACACCATTGACTTCATCTAACCCCATAGCCCTATTGATTTGATAATGTCTCATTCCACCTATCTTACTTAGTCATCTTACCCCAACCCAAAACAAACAAACAAATTACACTTAACAAATAGCCTAAAATCAATCATCCAAAGCGAACAAGTTCACATCCTTCACACAATAGAGAGAGCCCTCTTTGAGTCCAGGAAGGCTAGGTCCTAGGATTCCAAATATTGGTATGACGTTACTCTATCATTTGGCTTAGCCAATATGCCAAATTACACGACCCTAACATAATGGTGATCACGGTGGGACCTTTTGAGTTCATAACAATCTAAGTACCCCTTAGGAACCCAGAATCCATTCATCAAAGAGTATCCTATGATTTATAGCTACCTCATCACTATCACTAACACAATGGTGATTATGATGCAACCTCTGATGTTAGTGACAAACTAAGTATCCCTTAGGACTTCAGAAACCTTCGTCAAATCATAGAAAACTTAACTGATAGCCTAAGAGTAGAATCTAGCTTTTTCACCATCTTAGAAAATTGATGACTCAACTATACGACACTCTTACAAACCTTCGAGCTACATATAGAAACTTAGAAAACCCCAAAACATTTCTAGATTGGATTTTTGTCAATATTGGTGGTGGACCATAGACAACATATCTTCAAAACAACTAAAAATATCAACCCGGCGACTCCACTAGCCTCCAGTAGGCCTTCTAAATTTTGCTAAGTATCTATAGACTCCTGTAGGACTGCATCAAACTAGCCTTGAGAAGTATAGAAACATAGTCACACACTGTGCGAGTTTGATAGCACCTAGAGAGGAAAGACTTCTGAAAGTAGTCATAAAATTTCAGCCTCTCTAAATTTTGAATTTGAAATCTAGATCTACGAAGAATCAATACTAGATCTCATCCGGACCCAAACCCTCCTACTATAGTTGATGACCCAGAAAATATTTTGCGGCGAACTTCTGAAAGTGAAAACTTAGCTACTAATAGGAACATTCATCAAGAAATCTCTGTACCTGAACATCTTACAGCCTTACAAGATCCCTAGTTTGACTTGCGCCATACCAAAAACCTTTTCAGAACCAAGTCACAAAGTAGAATCAATCATACCGACCTTGAGCCCATAGACTTGCAGCAGAGTCGTAGCAGAGAAGTTTCTCCTTCCACACCACCTGATTTCCAACTTCTCCACCACTTTGGCTCTTTTCACCCCAAGTCTTCTCAGAATCAATTTACTGGTCTGAGTACTTCCGCCACACCAATTCACACCACCACTATGCAAACCACTCCATCTCATAGAAAAAATCCTCCACTTGTAAATCCACCATTAGCTCCCACCATGGCAGCATGGTATGCACCCCTTGTGTTACCGCAACCATTGGTACCTTTGCCAAATGATTACCAATCCAGTATCCCACACTTCACAGGGGCTGAATCCACTACTACCGAACATCATGTAGATGGAATTAATGATGCTTTTGACTACATGGAATTAGAAGAGGAGACCATGAAGATGAGGATGTTTGCCCAAAGCCTAGGAGGAGAAGCTAAGAAATGGTTCAAAATCCTAACTCCGAATAGCATACATGATCTCCCTTTCCTTTACCAAACTTTCATAAACAAATGGGAAATCAATAAAAACCCTCCTCAGATCCTTTTGGAATATAGCAATCTCAAAAGAAACACGGGAGAAAGTGTCCAAGACTATTTCACTAGGTTCAATAGTGTTTACAACACACTATCGCCAAACATGAAACCCCCATTAGGCCTAGCCTTAGCTAAATTCCCAGAGGGTTTTGACCCCGATATGGCTTATCAACTAAGAGAAAGAGAGCCCCTAACTTTAGAAGACATGCAAAAAGGAGCTATAAGTGTAGAGGACAAATTAATTGAAAAACGAGCTAGGCTAAGATCATAAAAGAGGGTAACATACAAAGATGACACCATGCCCTCCACCTCCTCCTCTGATTCCAAGATGGACAACCTTCTTAGGACCATGGAAATAATGATGGAAAGAATAAGCATAAATGAAAGAGCACCTCCTAGGGACAACCAAAAAAATCCCCAAAATAGAAACTGAAATCAAAATTTTAGAAGAGACCCACCCCAAAACAGACCAAGGGAAAATGATCAACAAATCAAGCCACCCTTCCAAGGTAACTATGCCGACGAAGGGGAAATAGATATTGAACAACCAGATGAGAATCATCTAAACTTAAGAGGCTCTGATAGTGAGGGTGAGGCTTTTCTCACAGAATAAGAACAAGGTTTTTTCTCCTCAAACCAAGATGAAAAAAACTATGAAGATTCTGAAGACCACGAATTGGGGTTATAAAATTCCATAATGGAATTCCATAGACAATATGATCTTAGGAGTAAGAAAAACCAAGATAAATCCAGGAAAAACAACTCAGACACTCCTATTAAAAAACTCCTGAAAACATTCTTAAAAGAAAAACAGACAATAATAGCACCATGGCTAAGAAAACTGATCCCAAAAAGGATAAAACTAGCCAATCAGGAGTTGACACAAGCTATCCTAGCACCTATGCTAGTGGCCCTGAGAAAACTCTAATGACCAAAGCTCCGAACCAAAATCAACAAATTAAAAATGTGGAGAAATTTATGGCTGATAAAACTTATGTAAATATGTCTAAAACTAAAGTACCTTTTAGTTTTGAAGGAGAGATCACTAAAATCAAAATAACCATCCCTCTCACTAAACTGGTAGCTCAAGATATGTACCGCTCCCAAGTCTTGAAAGTATTGAACATAGGAAATGATACCAAAACTCTGAATTTGACATATGATAAACCAGAACTGTTGTTTGGACCCGAAGTAGATGGAAAATACCAAGAAGGAGCCATTCCCCCATTCTATGTTAGCCTGAACATACACAAAAAATTCATACATAATGCCATGCTAGACTCTCATGCCACCCACAACCTCATGCCGAAGGTAGTGATGGAAAGATTAGGCCTAGAAATAACTAAGTCCTACAAAGATCTGTATTCCTTCAATTCAAGTAGGGTTAAATGCTTGGGCCTGATCAAGGACTTATCTGTCAATCTGAAAAAAATCTCTGCTTAAAGCCTGTTCATGGACATAGGCGTGGTTGAAATTCCCCCCAAATATGGCATGCTTTTGTCCCAATATTGGGGAGCTAAACTTCTGGGAAACCTCCAAATTGACATGTCTTATGCTACCATCCCGATTTTTAACCAAAATAGGAGACTCTACCAGGAATCTCATATGAAGTAAATGGTAAGTAGCCTAGATAGACCCAACAACACAGTCTGATGTTTTGTACCTTACCTAGATACTTCATCATCCAAGAAATTTTCCCTTTCAGAAAAATTATCAATTTTCACAGATATTGCTACAAATCCCAAAGAAATTTTTGCTGAAGCTGATATAGAGGAAGATAGCATGGGTAAAGTTAAGAAGCCTAAAATAATTAAGTTGTCTAAAATTTTATCACTACACAGAAAACAAAGGACTACAAGATTGTGCAAAAAAATTCAGAATTCTTATGTCTGTATGCAGGCTAGTCTAAAACCTTGTAACACAACCATTGTTCTAAAAATCCTTCCTTTCAAAAAGAATCAGAAAAATTTTGAGCAATTTAGTTCTCTTAGAAAGAAGGAAAAGGGACACAAGCTTTGTATAGATTTTAGGTACCAGGAACAACCCTTCCAAAAGAAAAAATACCTTTTTACCAAAAAAAATCATACTTTACAAAGTGCATGATAGTTTTTCAGGTTACCATCAGAAGATACCACTTCAGATCAATCAGCTCAAATATTTTTTCAAATTTCCTTGGGACAGTTACAAGCTTAAGCAAATACCTCCCGGGCTAGAAAATGCTGGAGATACTCTCCGAAAAACTGTGCCTTCGGTTTTAAATTTCTCTACTATGGTGTACATGGATGACTTCATCATTTGTTTTAAAGATGATAAATAGTACCTTGCCTACTTGAAGAGGATCTTTGACTCAAACAGATTTGAAGAGCAAATATCAAAGAAGAAGCATCAAGGGGATCATGGATTTTCTGAAAACTTTTAGAATAACCCTTATACCATGTTGTCAAATAGAGGTAACTATGTTTTCTATTTTCAAGAGTTTGAATGAACAAAAGATGTTAGGAGATCTTGTTGGAAATACTAAGAGGGGGGCTGAATCAGTATTCCTTTTAATTAAAGCATTAGTTAATCTTCAATTATTATAAATGCTTGTACAATGATAGAAGAAAACAAGAGGAACACAAATGCACACAGTTTTTAAGGTGGAAACCCACTCCGGGACAAAAACCACCTAATGCTTTTATAATAATTCTTTAATATTCAACTCAAAATGAAAATAAAGCTCCAACTTCCTACAATCTAGAAAAGCATTCTTCTCCAGCTCCCACTGGATGGATGCTCCAATGCCCAATATTCTTTAGTAGTCAACTGAACGGATTCCCCAACACCCAATGAGCTACAACACACCCTAACAGCACCCTACCACCCTATAGAAGAATAAAAGAAGAATGGACTCCCGTACCAGGGAAAATGGTCCACTTTACAATGATATAGAATGATGCATAAGAATAAGATATACTAGACCATAAATCCAACTATGACACAACCACCTAATGATGATCCTAGACTTCCCAACACTGCCTCTTCAACCCTTGGCAGATATACACTAGTACAATTTGTACAATAATGTATTTACAATTACTAAGTACAATGATACCTTTACAATGATTGTATGTAGTGCTGCCCACTTGAAGACTTCATATGATGAACTTCTTGCTTCTGCTATGCACCTTGGTTGCTGCTCTTGTCATGCTACCCTCTACTGCACCTTGCTTTGTTTTACTGCTATAGAAAGTCTGGTCCTTTTCAACCCTTGACAACACATGATCTAGCTTTTTCTTGCCTTCTATGAGCTCGATATTGAATCTGGTGTATCTCCGTTATTTCACATCCTCAATATCTGATTTTCGGTCCTGTAGTAATCCTCTGAGTCTTCTTTCCAATGCCATAGTTTTGACCCAATTTGGATTCTTCAAGAGAGAGTTATACCCAATCTCTCACAATGCCCTAGTATGGACTATTTCAGCAGAGCGCACTTGTACGACATGCCACGTGTCACTGTTTCTTCATTTGGCTCTGCAATTGATAGAGTGAAAATTAAAAAATGTGAACTATCCGCTAATTTTTATGGAATTCCAATCCAATACTCAGAGAGAGATGAATTTACCAAGGTCACTTCTTTGAGATGAATTTCAGGAGCCTGCAACAACCCTGATTTCCACAGATCATATCTCAAAAAATATTGTGCACCTTGATCTAAAATTTTTAAAGTCGCTTCCTCTGGATTTCAGCTTCGCCTGATAAAAATTTCAGCTTCTGAACCTTCGTAGAAAAAAATTTAGAGTGGAAATTCCATGATGACCTGTTTGAGATGGGGAAATCCCTTGCATAAGGAGGAAATGAAGATCACAATTTATATAAATGCTTATGTTGAGAGGGGCTTCAAAAAGTGAACGTGGGAGGGATTTTAGGAGGTTAAAAAATATGATTTATGACTTTTCAATGACCCATTCTCCAACCCCATGGGGTTTTATCCCACTAACTAGGGGTACAAACCTTAAACATGAATATCTCTCAAACCGTGAAGAATTACATGGCGTGCCATATATCAACGGAAACATCTCGACAAGTAGAAACCTTCAAAAGCATTATTGACCCGGAATATATTAATTTGGTAGGTCAAAATTCCATGAAATATTGGGTTAGCCCCTGGTGCTGCTTGGGTTGACATCAATGAAAATCGCTGATCAACAATCTCCCCCTTTGGCATTGATGGCAACACAAGTACTCCCCCTGCGATCATGACACCTCTTCCTACAACAGTCTCTCCCCCTTTGACATCAATGGCAAAGGGTAACTCCCCCTGAGACAACCATCCTACAGACCTGTACACACTTCCACTCCCCCTGACACACAACTATCCTGCAGACCTGTAATCTACTTCCACTCCCCCTTTATATTCTGAAAATTAAAATCTAATGAGAACTTGGGAGAATCCCAGGCTTCTAGTGAAGATATTCCAATGCTGGCGAATATTTAATATGTGATTCTTTTGGTGCTACTTGGAATCTTGCTACTTGTCCAACTGCTTGCATAACATCTGTTCTGGAGGCTATTAAATATAGAAGACTACTAATCATAGATCTGTACAACCTTTGATCCAAATCCTTAGATGAGTTGTCTATGCTCAATTTGCAACCTGTTACCATTGGAGTAAGGATGGGTTTGCAATCTTCCATTTTAAATTTATTGAGCATTTCCTTGATGTACTTGGCTTGAAATATAAATATTCCTTGCTCTTGCTAAGATATTTGAAGCCCTAAGAAGTATGTCAGCTCACCAAGTAAAGACATCTCGAAATCACTTTGCACCTTTGTAGAAAACTTCTTACTTAGTCGATCATCATTGCTACCAATTATTGTATCATCCTCTTTAGCTATTAGACATGCTTTGGTTGCTTCATCTAGAACATATATGTCATTTGGAGCTCGACTTGCTGTAGCCACAATTTCACCATACACGCCTTTCCTGATTTCACATTTCGTGGAGTTGAATAGTATTGTGTGTCCTTGATCACACATTTGTCCAACACTGAGCAGATTGTGATTCATGTTTTCAACCAATAGAACATTCTTGGCTAGAGAATATTTGATTCCGAGAGTGACAATACCTGATCCTATAACATTTGAAGATCCATCATTTCCAAAGAACACGGTTCCATCCTTCTTCTCTTTCAGAGATACAAATTTATTTCTATCTCCAGTCATATGCGTTGAGCAACCGCTATCAACATACCACACATCTTTGTTCTTTTGAACCTTGAAAGCGAGAGAACAATTATCATTCTTCTTCTTCTTCCATGTTCGTTTGTTCTGTGGCTTCAAAGATTCTTCTTGAGGATTTTCAAGTCTGCAGTCTTTGGCTATGTGTCCAATGTTTAGACATTTGTAACATTCAATATTATTTCTTAAATGTTCAAATCTATTGATGTTTCGCTAAGCCCTGGGAGGTTCATATTTGACAGATCTCCTGGAATTGTATTCATTCCTAGGGTACGTGCGACATTCTACAGCTTTATGACCAAATTTTCCACATGAATAACAGTAGCCATAAAAAATATGTTTCTACCTGGATGAAAATTTTCATCAAGGAATTATCTTCCAAGGCTGTTCTTGCAAATCTTGTCTAATGAAGTCTACATGCATGTCAAATCTCATAGGTTCATTGTATTTTGTTGTAGAAGGTCCTGCTTCTTCTTCTTTGTAACCGATGCCAGTTTTTTCATTGTAAGATCATTGATTGTTGATGAGTTCTTCCAATGCCCTTGAGTTGTTGGCATAGTTTTGGATAGTTTTGCCTTTCTTCACTTCCTCACGCAACGAGACTACTTCGGCTTCTAATTATTCCCTTTCTTGGTTGCTTTCTTCTAACTTCTTTTGAAGTGACTCTTCAATGCATTTTTTTTCTTCAACTTCAATTTTGAGACCTTGACCTTGTTCTTCAAGAGTTTTGGAATGGATCTTCTCCGCCGTGAGATCTTTTATAAGCTTGATTGCTTCCTCATAAAATTATTCTATGGTCCATTCTTCTTCTTCATTGTTTGATACCTCTTGTTTATTGTGCTTGGGTTTATTGTGCTTGGCCATAAACAATACTCTCTCATTGGCTTCTTCTTCACTGTCATTGTCTTCATCGGATGATGAGCTATCTTATTTAGAGAGAAAGTTACTTTTGGATCCTTGCTTGTTGAATTTCTTAAAGCCTTTCTTTCCTTTTGAGTTTCCATTACTTCTGTTTGGACATTTTGCTGCAAAATGCCCAACCTCATTACAGCTGAAACATATCAATGGAAGTTTACCTTTGAATTTTCCCTTACCAATTTTTATTTTTCTCGTGAAGTAAGCATATTATTCATCTTAAAGACATTCTTCATCATCTCTATTTTCTTCACACTTGCAGGTGCATGTATTTTCAATTGAAGGTTGTTTATCCTTATTGGTTTTCTTAGATGCAATGAACGCAATTTCTAGATGTGAGTACCCTCTTCTTCATCAAGTCACATTTCATATGCTATGAGAACGCCATGTAATTCCTCTTTGCTGAGTTTGTCCAGATTTGCACTGTATTCTAAGACCAGTACCTTTAGGTTGAATCTCCCTGGTAACGTTCTAAGAATCTTCCGTATAATATTCTTCTCGTCAACTGGCTCTCCCAATCCTTCTAGAGTATTGGTTATTTCATCAACGTATTTTAAGTATGCAGCAATGTTTCAATCTTCTTTCATTTTGAGTTGCTCAAATTTTTCTTATGTTGAGCTGCTTCATTAGTAGTCACACCATATATATTCTAACATGCCATTTTCGTTTGCAACTTCAACATATGATAAAAAGATTCAATAAGTCCTTGATAATAATATTCTTTTCTTTTTGCCCTAATTAATTCTTCTTACGCATTGTCGTGGTTAATAACAAATATTTGAATAGTATCCCATACCTTACGTAACCTTGCGCCCAAGAGATAGACCTCCATTCTTCCTTTCGAGTGTGCCGTTATTTCATTGAATAAAGAATTTTTACACCATTCTTAGTAATACTCCATATTAGCTATTCCATTTGTTAAACTACTATTGAAGGAACCAAGCTACGAAACCGATTGTTGGAAATGCGGGGGTGAATCAGTCTTCCTTTCAATTAGAGCATTAGTTAATATTCAATTATTATCAGTGTTTGTACAATGATAGAAGAAAACAAGAGGAACACAAATGAACACATTTTTTAAGGTGGAAACCCACTCCGGGACAAAAACTACCTAATGATTTTCTAATAATTATTTAATATTCAACTCCAATTGAAAATAAAGCTCCAACTTCCTAGAATCTAGAAAAGCATTATTCTCGAGCTCCCACTAGATGGACGCTCCAACGCCCGAGATTATTCAGTAGTCAACTAAATGGATTCCCCAACATCCAATGAGCTACAACTCACACTAGGACCACCCTACCACCCTATAGAAAAATAAAAGAAGAATGGACTCCCGTACCAGGGAGACTAGTCCAATTTACAATGATAAAATGATGTAGAAGAAGAAGATACACTAGACCATAACCCCAAATTTGACACAACCACCTAATGATGATCCTAGATCTCCCAACACTGCCTTTTCAACTTTTGGCAGATAGACACTAGTAAATTTTTTACAATAATGTATTTACAAAGACTTAGTACAATGATACCTTTACAATGATTGTATGCAATGCTGCCCACTTTAAGACTTTATATGATGAACTTCTTGTTGCTGTTATGCACCTTTGTTGCTACTCTTGTCATGCTACCCTCTGCTGCACCTTGCTTTGCTTTGATGCCCCGGAAAGTTTGGTCCTTTGCAACCCTTGACAACACATGATCTAGCTTTTTCTTGCCTTCTAGGAGCTCGATATTGAATCTGGTGTATCTCTGTTATTTCAAATCCTCACTATCTGATTTTAGGTCTTATATTAGTCCTATGAGTCTTATTTCCAATGCCATAGGTCTTACCCAATTTGGATTCTTCGAGAGTTATACCTAATCTCTCACAATTCCCTAATTATGGACTATTTCAGTAGAGAGCACTTGTATAGCGTGCCACGTGTCAATTTTTCTTCATTTGGCTCTAAAATTGATTGAAACAAAATTACATACTTTTCAATATCCGTCACTTCTTACGGAATTCAACCGATACTCAAAGAGAGAGTTATGAATAATTTACCAAGGTTACTCTTTGAGATGAATTTCAGAGCTTGGTAAAACTCCTCACTTCCACAGATCATATTCCACAAATATTGCACACCTTGATCTGAAATTTTTACCACAACTTCTCAGATTTCTAGCTTCGCCTCATAAAAATTCTCTCCAGCTTCGAACCTTCGTAGAAAACAATTTAGAGCCAAAATTCCACGATGACCTGTTTCAGATAGCGAAATCCCTACATAAGGAGGATATGAGGATCACAATTTATATAAATGCTTAGGTTGAGAGGGGCTTCAACAAGTGAACGTGGGAGGGATTTTAGGAGCTTTAAAAATATTAATTATGACTTTTCAATGACCCATGCCCCAACCCCATGGGGTTTTATCCCACTAACTGGGGGTACAAACTTCAAACATGAATATCTCTCAAACCGTGAAGAATTACATGGCGTGCCATATATCAACGGAAACATATCGACAAGTAGAAACCATTAAAAGAATTATTGACCCAGGATATATTAATTTGGTAGGTCAAAATTCCCATGCAATATTGGGTTAGCCCCTAGTGCTGCTTGGATTGACATCAATGACAACCGCTGATCAATAGATCCTTTTGAAGATAGGATTCTCAAACACTACATTTGTCAAGATCCTTAGATTTAAAATTCTCACTCATTGTACATACCATTGTGTGAAGAAAAAGTCAAAAAGAGATAAAAACTCTGCATGATAATGCATAATAGAGTGTCAAAAACCTTGTCTCCTCATCCAAACCCTGATTCAAAGTTTTCAGTCAAAAAACCTATGCCAAGGACATTACCATAAGTCAAATAGGGTCACCTAGGTTATGCGCTATCATGGTTCTAAATGCACTATTTCCACAAGTAAGCAAATGTGAAGTCAAGAGAACATAAGGATGAGACCTATCATTGGCCAAAGAACATCAAAGACCTCCAAAGGTATCCTATTGATCAAGCAGTAAGCCTGCAAAGGAGCAATTTACCATGTCCACGCATTTCTGTAGAAATGTTTTGTAAATGGTCAACAACAGAATAGATTTAAAGGAGGCCTAAAAAACTTATAAAGACATCCACAACTGGTATGAAGATACAAACATATTAATTTTACGAGCAAGAAAATTATCTCATGAGATATTTTTATGAGGTGCTGCCCATCAAAAGGTCCATGCAGGTCATAAAAGATAGTGGCACATAAGCAACACTACACATCAATCAAAAAGATCATTAAAATATTTTTTGGCTTCAAACATGAAACTTGTAGAGGGATAGCTACCCTTTGCTTGAATTCCTACAAAGAAGACCAAAAAGCCATCAGATTAGCCATGAGGTAAGGTAAAAAATGAGGGTCATCATGAGAAGACCATTCACAACCTAGAAAAAAGCAGCAAGGTATGTGTTTGTTGGGAATCAATATTCATGACTCTTTCGACCAAGTAATAGAGAAATGCTAAGGCTACAAAGGAAAAGAACACCTAAAACCATTCAAACGATTATTGAAGGCTTTAGACATAAAATAGTGAGTTTGATAAGTGTCTTTTTGACAACTCAGAAGATAGCACTGTTTGTTTTTGTGAAGTATCCCTAAAAATGTAGAAGCTTGGGAAGATAGACAAAGAAGGTCAAAATAGTGACCAAGAAACCTCCTTCATCACAGTAGATGGTTTCAAGGGTTTTTCCAGCTACCTTGTATGGTTTGGTAGACAAGTACTATACTCCACAAGGTCAAAAGGAAGAATGTTTTCAAATACAGAAATGTCAGTTCAAAAGTATTTTTCTCTAAAAACAGTTAAATACATCTTCAAATGGCCAAAGGGGACAAACATGGGTGGAAATTGCCAAAGACAACAACTATGATAAACCTAGGCCATTATACGATAAAGAAAGTTGTGTAAGTTCAAAAGAGACAGTGATCAAAGTGACCTAAAAACAAATAGGTATTCCCCTAGTTTATAGCAGAACATTGAAACTCCCAACAAGGACCTCTTTGTCAAAAGACTATTTTGTAAAAATATGACTAAGACATAAATAACACTTCATAGAGCTAGAAAAGGTGTTTTTCCCACAGAAGGAATGAGAAGGTCAAAGGAAAGAATGTTTCAAATACAGAATATCAGTCAAAAGGAGAAATGGAAAAAAAAGGGATGAGTTTGTTGTTTGTAAATGTTAAATTTAAAAATAGGTTCTTTTTCCAAGAAAGGGTTGAAAGGCATAGGCTTGGTGTCTTCAGGTAAGGTGTCAAATTAAATGAGCCTTAAGTGGCCTCCAATAATGAAGAAAAGCAACTTTTTCAATCAAATATGCCACCTGCAACACCAAAACAGTCAAAGACACAATGAGAAAAAGTAAATAAACATGAACATTACAAAAGTGGGTTTTGGCTTAAAATTTATTTTAAAAAGGATTATAAAAGCCTTTTTGGGTGTTCCCCCGCATCATTTGTCATCTCCAAGCCAAAGGAAGCTGTTGGAAGCATTTTAGAAGGGTTTTTGTGCAAATTAGTGAAAATCTCCACGCACTACGCACCGAGGTCGGCGATACACACCAGGCCTTTGGCGCTACGTATAGGAGAGGTAGCCGCAGTGTTATTTAACACTACGATGCGCAGTGACCATGCCCGAAGTAGAGATTCACACTAGCAGTGATGAAATTCAAAGACCTACCGAGCCTCAGCACAAGGGAGGAAGGGCCAATAGGTTTGAGCCCTTAGACACCATTCAAATTACCTCCTCTCCCATGATCCTTTCATACTTTCAGGATGTTAGGTGTTATCATTTTTGCAAAAAGGTCGAGCAAGTCAAAAGCCACTCCGTCTTGACTAGATTGTTTTTCATTGGCTTACAAAATCACCAATTTAACCTCCCCGGAGTGAAATTTGAACTCTCATCTGAATCCATTTCCAAAGAAGACATCGGTGAGATATGGTTTAAACAAAAGAAGTTGGATTTGAGCTACTATGAGCCCTACAAGGCCGCAAGGTTGTTTTTCCTTTTTCCCACTTGCTAGAGAGGTATGCCTTGCTGATGAAGCAAATTATCAGATATTTCGCCTGTGAGGGTAGATACTCCAGGATTTACTCATATCATATAAGGTTACTAATTTACTTCGCCGAAGTCAAAATAATGAACCTACCGTACTACCTTTTTTGGAGCATTGACAAGATGGCCTCACTTGTCAAGAAAAGAAGCTATGATCGCCAAATGTTGAACCTTTTCCACCACTCCTTGATCAAAATGATTTTCTTACACTAGTTGGAGCAGCAAGGAATCCCTTGGGAACTCTTCATCTCAAATTATATATTTACAAACCCGCAAGCCTTTATTCAGCAGAATTTAGCCTCCAATTCACAACCACCTACCTCCACTCCTCCATCATCTCTGCCTATGCCTTCTCCACAAAGAAATTCACCTCCTATCTCCTCCTAATGCACCATGTGAAGAAGCTGACAATGGCTCTAATGAAGAGAAAACATATGACAATAATGAGGAATACGACAGTGAGGCAGAAACTGAGATATATGAAGACAATGAGGAAGAAGACAGTGAGGTAGAAGCTGAGGAAGATGAAGAAGACAAGGAAGAGGACATTAGTGAGCAGGAAAGCGATAATAGCCACAAAAAACAAGAAATTGATGACAGCATAAATCAAGAGAAAGATGCAAGTGAGACAAAGGTTGAAAAAATTGTGGCAAATGCAAAGCTTGATCAAGATGAAGAAAGTAGCGAAAATAATGAATATTATGGGACAGAAATAGAGTGTGAAGGAGAGAAATAGCAGAGTGATGATGACTAGGAAGAGGCAGCCTATCAAGAAGGAAACAGTGAACAAGAAAATAGAGTTGAAATCAGTAAGCCCCATGAAGAGAAAAAGGGCCAAAACAGTGGGTTTTATGATGAATAATATGACAAGGATTGTGGCACCTCCAAAGGTAGATACACCATCATAAAACCTCTCACATGCACCTATCACAGAGGTAGAAGAGATGTGTTTTCTGCCTCAAAAAGGCAAGGGGCCATCTCTCCTCCAGGAATCAAGCATCAAGACAAAGGAAAGGGAAAGGTGGACAAAGGTGAGTAGAAGGTACAGGTAAGAAGGAGAAAAAGGATCAAGAAGACCTCTCAAGGATCTCAATTCATTAATCTAGACAGTGACAATGAGGACCAAGAGATGAAAACTAGGTTGCTCCTTTTGGAAAAAGCTGCACAGCTTTAGGAGTGGGAAAGGGAATTTAATATGGCTCAAAGGGTCATCAACTATTACAAAGAGGAACATAAGCATTTCAAGGATATCAAGAGGGGCCTTGCCCTACAAAATAAAATGGCCAAAAATTATGCAAGGAAAAGCATGCTTGCTAGCGCCAAGCTAAAGAAGGCCCTCATTGAACTAGAAGAACTAAAAAGAACCAAAGTGCATGAAAGCCTTGGAGTCTTGGCTAAGGCTTCTCAATAGCTATCCAAAACCTCTTGAGGGGTCTATCAACGAATTTTGAGGAAAATTGGACAACTTTTTTTTTTTTCCAAATTTTGACCCCTAGGAGCGCAACACCCTAGGCACTATGCAAACAGTTTGTGGATATTCAACTCTCAAAGCTTACATTTTTTATTTTTCACATCACCAACAGTCTACTCACCAATTTTTAGATCATTTGGAGCAGTTTTACCCCCTCAAAAGGTCAAAAAACATCAAAAGTTTGACTTTCTGCCTCCTTTTCAGACCTGGTGTTACACACAGAGTAGTGCTGGGAGATTTTATTTTTGAGCCGGTAAATGGCATCCAATCAACACAAATCAAACCATTTTGTAAATTATACTCATCAGGCTTTCCAATGAGTCATCACGGAGCCAAATCCAGTGTCGAGAAGACCTCCGAAAGACAACTGCAACAGGGCATATTTCTGCGCTACGCACCCGTAAAGTTTTCACTGTTTGACACATGTGCTATGCTCCTGTGGCTGAGTGGGAAAAATGTGTGTTTAGAGTGTTGTATTAGGCATGTCAGACCTAAAAGTAAATATTATTTCCATTTATAGTCGGAAAAGATATTTATTTAGATATTTTGGTCAAGTTAGGATATTTCTCTTTGGCCAATAGGCTTCTAGATGCTCTAGTCGGCTCTCCTCTCCTCATTTTTTATATAAGACCTGAGGATTCATTGTAAACAGTTTGGAATTTATGTGTTTAAGAGCAATACATGGTTTTATGAGCTTGGAGAAGATATTGGTTTTATGAAGTGAATGAATGGTTTGTGTGGCTTGATGTTGAAGAAGCTTGCTTGCAGGATTCCATAGCTTGGTGAATGGTGATATTTTCCTAACTTGTTAATGTTTTCTTGTCCTCATTTTGTTTCAATCTGCTTGGTTGCTATAGATCATAAAATTATAGGTTGAGATATGCTCATGGAAGCATCGTAGACCTCCTGTTTGCTATAGTTTTGATGTTTTCCTCTTTTAGTCATCTTAAGGAATTCTTGATTACTCCTTAGGCCCACTAAAACTTGTTTTTGTTTCATGAATTTTTCGTATGTTAGCTTATAAATATGATTCATGGTATGCCTTGCTTATTTAAAGTTTTTAAAAGCTTATCTTGAAGCTTTTCTATGGAATATTTATTGATTAGGTTAAGAAAAAGAGGTCTCGTTTCGATCTTGCCATTTTCCCATGCTTACCAACTTGTTTCAGAGTTCCAGGTAGTTTGATATATGCTTTTTAGGAGTTACCTCTCCATATATTGAGTTATTTATTTATCTTATATGTTTTCTCAAAAAGCTGAAGGTGAATTTCTAAAGTTAGGAGTTCTAATGCTTCTATGTATCACGGGAATGTTCATCTTACACGTTTATCAGTTTGAGTATTGTTCATAGAGATTAATGGTTTGCCCTACCTCATGAGTTATTTCTTTTAGACTATATATGTTTAAGACCTCTTATTTTTTCCCCAACTTAATGTTCATTACACCTCATACATCACCCAAAAGATCCATTGACCTTGCTAAATCGGCCCTGCAATACATTCTGATTCACCATTTAGACACCATCGACTTCATCTAACCCCATAGCCCTATTGATTTGATAATTTCTCATTCCACCTATCCTACTTAGTCATCTTACCCCAACCCAAAACAAACAAACAAATTACACTTAACAACTAGCCTAAAATCAATCATCTGAAGCGAACAAGTTCACATCCTTCACACAATAGAGAGATCCCTCTCTGAGTCCAGGAAGGCTAGGTCCTAGGACTCCAAAGACTGGTATGATGTTACCCTGTCATTTGGTTTATCCAATCTGCCAAATTATGGGACCCTAACATAATGGAAATCACTGTGGGAAATTTTGAGTTCATAAAAATCTAAGTACCCCTTAGGAATCCAAAATCCCTTCATCAAACAGTATCCTATGTTTTATAGCTACCTCATCACTATCACTAACATAATGGTGATTATTATGCAACCTCAAATCATAGAAAACTTAACTAATAGCCTAAGAGTAGAATCTAGTTTTTTCACCATCTTAGCAAATTGATGACTCAACTATAGGACACTCTTACAAACCTTCGAGCTACATATAAAAACTCAGAAATCCCCAAAAAATTTCTAGATTGGATTTTTGTCAATATTGGTGGTGGACCATAGACAACATATCTTCAAAACAACTAAAAATATCCACCTGACCACTCCACTAGCCTCCAGTAGGCCTTCTAAATTTTGCTAAGTATCTATAGACTCCTGTAGGACTGCATCAAACTAGCCCTGAGAAGTCTAGAAACCTAGTCACACACTGTGCGAGTTTGATAGCACCTAGAGAGGACAGCCTTCTGAAAGCAGTCGTAAACTTTCAACCTCTCTAAATTTTGAATTTGAAATCTGGCTCTGCGAAGAATCAATACCAGATCTCATCCAGACCCAAACCCTCCTACTATAGTTGATGACCCAGAAACTATTTTGTGGCAAACTTCTGAAACTGGAAACTTAGCTACTAATAGGACCATTCATAAATCAATCTCTGTACCTAAACAGCTTACAGCCGTGTAAGATCCCCAGTTTTACTTGTGCCATACGAAAAACCTTTTCAAAACCAAGTCACAAAGTAGAATCGACCATACCGATCTTGAGCCCATAGACCTGCAGCAGAGTCTTAGCAGAGAATTTTCTCCTTCCACACCACCTGATTTCCAACATCTCCACCACTTTGGCTCTTTTCACCCCAAGTCTGCTCATAATCATTTTACTGGTCTGAGTACTTCTGCCACACCCATTCACACGACCACTATGCAAACCACTCGATCTCATAGCACAAATCCTCCACTTGTAAATCCACAATTAGCTCCCACCATGGCATCATGTTATGCGCCCCTTGTGTTACCGCAACCATTGGTACCTTTGCCAAATGATTACCAATATAGGATCCCACACTTCACCGGGGTTGAATCCACTACTACCCAATAGCATGTAGATATAATGAATGATGCTTTTGACTACATGGAATTAGAAGACGAAACCATGAAGATGAGGATGTTTGCCCAAAGCCTAAGAGGAGAAGCTAAGAAATGGTTCAAAAGCCTAACTCCCAATAACATACATGATCTCCCTTCCCTTTACCAAACTTTCATAAACAAATGGGAAATCAAGAAAAACCCTCCTCAGATCCTTTCAGAATATAGAAATCTCAAAAGAAATGCAGGAGAAAGTGTCCAAGAATATTGCACTAGGTTCAATAGTGTTTACAATGCACTACCGCCAAACATGAAACCCCCATTAGGCCTAGCCTTAGCTAAATTCCCGGAGGGTTTTGACCCCGATATGGCCTATCAACTAAGAGAAAGAGAGCCCCTAACTTTAGAATACATGCAAAAAGGAGCTATACGTGCAGAGGCCAACTTAATTGAAAAAAGAGCTAGGCTAAGATCAGTTAAGAGGGTAACATACAAAGATGACACCATGCCCTCCACCTCCTTCTCTAATTCCAAGATGGACAACCTTCTTAGGAGCATGGAAAGAATTATGGAAATAATAAGCATAAACGAAAGAGCACCTCCTAGGAACAACCAAACAAATCCCCAAAACAGAAACTGGAATCTAAATTTTAGAAGAGACCCACCACAAAACAGACCAAGAGAAAATGATCAACAAATCAGGCCACCCTTCCAAGGTAACTATGTCAACGAAGGGGAAAGAGATATTGAACAACTAAATGAGAATCATATAAAATTAATAGGCTCTGATAGTGAGGATGAGGTTTTTCTCACAGAAGAAGAAAAAGTTTTTTTCTCCTCAAACCAAGATGAAACAAACTATGAAGATTCTAAAGTCCACGAATTGGGGTTAGAAAATGCCATAATGGAAGTCCATAGACAATATGATCTTAGGAGTAAGAAAAACCAAGACAACTCCAGGAAAAACAACTCAGACACTCCTGTTAAAAAACTCCTGAAAACATTCTTAAAAGTACAATAGACAATAACAACACCATGGCTAAGAAAACTAATCCCAAAAAGGATAAAACTAATCAACTAGGAGTTGACACAAGCTATCCTAGAACCTCTACTAGTGGCCCTGAGAAAACTCTAATGACCAAAGCTCCAAACCAAAATCAGCAAATTAAAAATGTGGAGAAATTTATGGCTAATAAACCTTATGTAAATATGTCTAAAACTCAAGTACATTTTCGATTTGAAGGAGAGATCACTAGAATCAAAATAAGCATCCCTCTCACTGAACTGGTATCTCAGGATATGTACCGCTCCCAAGTCTTGAAAGTCTTGAACATAGGAAATGATACCAACACTCTGAATTTGATAGATGATAAACCAGAACTGTTGTTTGGACCTGAAGTAGATGGAAAATACCAACAAGGAGCCATTCACCCATTCTATGTTAGCCTGAACATACACAAAAAAAATCCTACATAATGCCATGCTAGACTCTGGTGCCTCCCACAACCTCATGCTGAAGGTAGTGATGGAAAGACTAGGCCTAGAAATAACCAAGCCTTGCAAAGATCTGTATTCCTTCAATTCAAGCAGAGTTAAATGCTTGGGCCTGATCAAGGACTTATGTGTCAATCAGACACAAACCCCGCTAAAATCCTGGTCATGGACATAGTCATGGCTGACATTCCTCCCAAAAATGGCATGCTTTTGTCCCGATCTTGGGGAGCTAAACTTCTGGGAAACATCCAACTTGAAATGTCTTATGCTACCATCCTGATTTTTAACCAAACTAGGAGACTCTACCGGGAATCTCATATGAAGTAAATGGTAATCAGCCTAGATAGACCCAACAACACCCCTATCTATTCAATTCATTCAAACTTGGACTCATTCATATTGTATAATGAAAATGACCTTGATGAGCAAGTAAATGAAAATTGTGAAGATCTAGGCACATTAAAACAATCAGATCACTTCCTCTATGATGAGCTCGACAATCAAAACTATCACGATCCTGAAACACCACAAGACAATAAAACTGAAATTGATTTCCTGCAAATTAAAAATGAAATGTCAGAAACAAGAATCAGTTTAGAAAAGGGAAAAGGTTGCTCAAAAGAAATACAAATCACAAGAACACAACTTCTTCCTTTTACTAATCTGGAAAAAATGAAACACCCTCACAAAACACAAATCTTTGGGAATCTGGAACAAGACAGTCTGATGTTTCTACCTTACCTAGATACTTCATCATCCAAGAAATTTTCCCTTTTAGAAAAATTATCAATTTTCACAAATATTGCTACAAATCCCAAAGAAATTTTTGTTGAAGCTGATATAGGGGAAGATAGCATGGGAAAACTTAAGAAGCTTGAAATAATTAAGTTGTCTAAAATTTTATCGCTACACACAAAAAAAAAGGAATACAAGATTACGCAAAAAATTTCAGAATGCTTATGTGTGTATGCAGGCTAGTCTAAAACCTTGGAACACAGGCATTGTTCTAAAAAGGCTTTCTTTCAAAAAGAATCAGAAATATTTTGAGTAGTTGAGCTCACTTAGAAAGAAGGCAAAGGGACATAGGATTTGTATATATTTTAGGTATCAGGAACAACCCTTCCAAAAGAACAAATACCTTTGTACCAAAAACTATCATACTTTACAAAGGGTAGGGATTTCTAACCAAATCTCATTGCATGATATTTTTTCAGGTTACCATCAGATGATACCACTTCAGATCAATCAGCTCAAATATTTTTTCAAATTTCCTTGGGAGAGTTACATGCTTAAACAAATACCTCCTAGGCTATAAAGTGTTGGAGATACTCTTTGAAAAATTGTGCCTTCAGTTTTAAATTTCTCTAATATGGTGTACATGGAGGACTTTATCATTTTTTTTAAAGATGATAAAGAGTACCTATTGGCTTAAGGGGTCCTGACCCAGGTTCGATGTGCAAGGTTTGCCAACAAACCCCTATACTACTGGCCCTTTTGGTAGTGACCTGCTTGCACAGGTCACAGTCTCACCCGAAGTAGTATGGGTGGGTGCTGGAACCAAGTTTCCGCACCCTTAGAAAGGAAGGGTAAGGCAAGCAGGGTTGCGTTCTGCTCAGATAATCTCTGTGCAGGATCAAGTATAGGTCCAATTTCATCCACATGCACTAGATCTAAAATTCTATGTTTTTCATAACCTTAACACAACATTATATATCTGAACAGAACAGATCTAGATTTACAGACTTTCGCAGCACAATATAACCAAAGCTAAATAGATTCAAGCATTCAATATACAAACCCTTGCAGCACAAAGACATAGAAATGCATAACACAGTAATTAGCAGCAATCCATTCAACAGTACTCACAAATTCAGATCCAATAGTCTTGCATATTCATTCATTCGTTACCCTAACAATTCCCTTCCCAACCTGCGCACATAGCAGCAGGGTCTACACACAGCTGGACTAGGATCTCCGCGCACACATCCAGCAGGAGTCTGTTCCCCAAAAAGCCCAATAGATCACTTACACAACAGATTGCATCAATATCTTAGCCAATTCATGCCTTTTACAATCCGAAATGCCTCTCTATTTATAACAATCTAGCTTTAACATTTCTATGGTCCACAACCCATGGTTTTCGGACCCCTAGTTTACCCTTTAACCCCATTACAATGGTTTTCGGGGCTTTGACCCACCCCAAAACCCCTGCGCTATACTAAATATAAAAAAAATAACCAAAATGGGCCGATTTCGTAGCTTGTTAGGAGACCCTGTTCCAACAGTCCCCCAACAAAATCTTGTGACTCGTCCTGAGTCACTCTAGTGGCGTGCCTTCAATCTGCGTATGTAAGTTAGCCAGGGAGAAAGGGAGGGGTGGAAGCACTTCCTTGCTTCGGGCCGCTGTGTGTTGCGCAATGTTGATATTTTTCAAAGAAGCAGGCCCCTCGAGATCCGGACCAAGGCGTTCCAACCACCGATGGAGGCGTGCAATGGAGGACTGCGCATCATGTGCAAGCTGGAGTGCAACATCAGTCCATGGTTTCAAATTTTCGTACAAAACCTCATAGAGTGATGAAGGTACTCAATCTGGTGCATGGCAGCCAGGCGTTCCGCATAGCCAAGGGGTGTCGAAGCCCAAAGCTAGTCTAGAGCATCTTCTGCCTGTGTCAATTCCCTTTAGGCATGCTAAAGCGTGAGGTGGTGTAGTGATTTCATCCAGAGCTGCGTAGCCACTTCAAATAATTTGGCTCCCTGCACCAGTTGTTCCTGAATAGTGTGTGTGGTGTTAGTGACCAAGGAAATTCACTGGGTGCGTTCTTTCGGGGTCAGGTCATACTTCTTGCATCTTTCTTGGCCGCGTCGGTGTACCTCTTGCAGTATGCTGGCAAACAGGATTCATAGTTCCATCATAGAGAGCTGTGCTAAGTCAACTTGTATGTCCCCAAAGCTCGATTCAGATTTGACAATGTGGGGGAGCAGACATATGTTTCTTTGATTGGGCGGGGCCTGGAAATGGCAGAGATTTCGTAGCAAGTTCTGGTACCACAGAGTTCCTGCCGAACTCGGTTCGCATCTAATCCTTCTAGGCAGCCTTTGTGCACTCCTATTGTTGCACTCAGCTTCTTCCAGCTCTCTTATCTGTTCCTCCTGTGTGTTGGGGTCCATACTGGAGGAAAGAGCGATATGAATCATAAAAATAAGTAGAAAGAAACACAAGGTAGGTAGTTAATACTGCTTGACAGTTGAATAAATAGCCTAAGCCATACTCTTCCAGCCAATCGCGTCCCAATCAAAGTTATTTAATGGAAACGTAGGTCGCATGTGGTGCGTACCCTTGATTATAAATGGTGATATTGATAATATGCCACCCTTTGCCTGTGCTTGTAAGTGTCTTTTCGCATTAACTCTGGATGAGCTCGTATTCTATTTTGTATCCAAGGTCGCTTCATCGTGATGTCAGGGTGTGGCTGACGTGTTGGAGGTCCTTTCGTACTTCGACGGACAGTTGACACACTGTGAGCCTTTAAGTTGATCGGGAGTCTTTTCGAGGCAGTTATGATGATCGTGGAAGGATCAATTTGGCGCAGGATAGCTGCGTCAGACGTCCATAGGTGATTTAATTCTTCAGTCCTCCGTAAATTCCCCTGGATATTCATGATTGTGGACAGGTCCGGAATCTGGTTGGGCAAGAGCCAAGCGCACCCTTGAGCAAGCAGGCCACCACGTGTTTTTGTCGGTTTTGGGGCCCATTTGGCTAAGGGTGTCTCTATATGGAGGATTACCCTACTCCAGTAATTCGTCCAAGCAGGGGGGACAGGTCTCTACGTAGGTGTTTTATACCGAGTTAGTGGTAGTGCCTCGGACCTACATTCTATTGACCCCTTAGGCTTCGCAGGCTTCGGAGTGTCATCTATGGTCTCTTGGCAAGGCAAGGTGTGTTCCATGGTAGAGATGTGACGGAAGCGTTTGATGGTCTGAAGGCTGCGAAGTGATGAAACCTCATGCAACCTTCTCTGCCAATTCTCCAATTCTTCATCAGAGTCAGAAAAGCATTCATTATTTTTTTCCCAATAGAGCAGCCCTTCATCTGTGGGGTTAACCCAATCTTCATCTTGCACAGTGATCTTATAGATATGATCTAACTCTTCCTTCGTGTGGATAGGCTCAGTATGTTAGGCACCTTCCGAGGGATCCAGGGGTACTATGACACACGTACTTCCTCTTTCAAACACCATGCTTCATTTCTTTAGGTTAATAATGCATCCCATGTCCATTTCCCAATCCAGTCCGAGGAGTGCAGGGTAGGGGTCTGCATCTTCAACTATCTCAATTACTTCAAAGTCAGCTAGGACCCTTGCCCCGACGATGTCAACCATAACCTTTGGTAACCTACCTAGGGGAATGATTTTCTGTTGGTTTGCCATGCGCAGCTGGATAGTGGAACATTCCAATTTGGGCTTCCCCATTCGTTGCCAAGTTTTCTTAGGTAAAAAATAGGCATTAGATCCATGATCCAAGATAACCTGATCCATTTCATAGTCCCCGATTTGTGCAGTTAGCCGCATTTCTTTCTCTGTGCATTTCTTAGAGCTGTACAATTTGTGCACATCCTTGGTCTCAGGGATCAAGGTGGGCTAAGCTGCGTAGGTGTTCATTAAAGCCAGGAGGTTTCTTACGGCCTACGGGTTCCTAAGTAATTTTATACATGCCTTCAAAAAGGTCTCAATTTCTTCCTCATTGTGAGACTGCACAGGGGCTACTGGTAGTTCCTGTTCTTCGCAGGATACTTATTTATTTTCCTTGGTGTCCAACCCACTATGTGTTATGAAATTTACACTTGGATCTACTTTTCTTAGTTCAGTTTTAACCCTCTGTACATTCTGCGTAGGGGTGGGCTATTTTCCCTGCATTCTGGCTATCAAGATCAGGTAGTGTTCTACCTCATGGTCCAGCTGTTTGCAGTATTTACATGACGGTCGAGTGGGATTAGGGCATTCTCTAGCAAAGTGCCCTATTTCTCCACAATTATAACAAATCATTTGAGCTTGTCCTTGGCCTATGCTTCCCCCTCAGCCTCCTCTGCCTTGGACCGGGGATCCTTCAAAGTGCGCAGTTAGTCGAGGTGATGCAGGGTCTGATTGTACCCGATATAAGTTCCCGTGATCTATCATCAGGTCATTTTTTCGGCAATTGTACTCGTCATGTCCTATGGATCGATAGAATTGACACCATTGTTGTTTTAGCTCTAGGACATACGCACCTAGTCAAGGACAATGGTTCATATCGTGGAGGCCTCCTACCCGATAGTCATCGCACCATAGCGCAGATCCTCTTGATCCTGGTCTCAACAGGGCAGGTTCCCTACTTACCCCTAGGTGAAGTGGGCTAAGTCCTACAGCCGGGATATAATCAGTCAGTAGAGGGCACTGATCCTTTGAGTGGCCAGACACTCAGCAACGTATACACCAGAGATCTGCGTAGATGTCTTTTCCTTGCTTTTTTTGTAGGTTATGTATCTCTAGGTGCATAGCTCCAAGTTGTTCCTGGATCTGTTAGACTCCTGCCGAGGTATCCTCTCGGGGAGAAACTTCTAACTTCGTAGTGGCTTCTACAGCTTTCTCCTGCGATTCAAAGGTCTGCTGATTCGTTGGCATGCGCAGGTGAGGTAACAACATGGCGATGAACCATTATGTATGTTTTTTATCATCATACTCGAACCCTCCTTCCCTAATCGCCTTCTTCAGCCATTGATCTGCCTCCCACACTGACTTAGACGCACCCTGTTTGAAGTCTTTTACATCCACCACTAACTGGGAATAGGACTTTGGTTTGCGGAATTGTTGCTTCAGAGCATTCTTAATATCCTGAATGGAAGCGGTCCCATTCTGGGCAACATATCGCATATACTAGTCCAACGCCCTATCTTCGAATGCTAAGGACAGTTGTGCCCTTTTGATTGCATCTCTTGCCACGTTCTGTGCAGTCCAAACAGAGTCTACAATGAACCAAAATCGATCCATGTGCTCATCTCTGACCCCCCTGAAGGTAGGTAGCTTCAGATGTGCAGCCATATCACTATCTAGGGATGACGTTATAGGTGAGTTCTTACCCCTATGTGCCCTAGGTGGTGATGTGGCTGGTTCCTTAACTGGGCTATAGGCGGCCCTTCCTCCATCATGGTTGGTCCAATAATACTTACCACTGCACGTCACACTCCCGTATGGATCTGAGGTCATTCAGTCTGTATGGCTGCACAAAATGCTCTTTTCGCACAACAACTTCTTGATCAGTAACAATAATTTCCTCAGGAACTTACCCCAGAATCCTTTGAAGAATCATCGCTCGGCCTCAGAGTATGATACCGATTGATCGATGGCAAAATCTGTCACAAAGCTTCCTAGCACACTATCCACCCAGTGATCCACTGTGCGTGTAATAGTGTTATTGGTTCTCTCCAGTTGTTCGAGCAGATCGGGAGTCCACTGAGTGACTTGCTTGTCCTTCCAGCACTTCTGGAATTCTACCAGCCTAATCAACCACTCCTGAAGCTCAATTGCAAAGGTTACAAAGAATATTTTGTAGCTTTCAGTAAGAACGTACCTATTCTTCCACCTTTCCGCCGTTAATTTTTCGCTTCGGTTTTATCTTACTGCAAACTCCTGGATCTGCCTTTCAAACAAGTCCTCGATCTCTTTTCTTTCATGCTTCTGGTATTCTCTTTTCATTACCTAATCCCTTTCTCAGATCTCTTCCAGTCCCGGAAATAGAACCATTTGTTAGCTTGAGGGGTCCTAACCCAGGTTCGATGTGCAAGGTTTCCCAACAAACCCCTATACTACTGGCCCTTTAGGCAGTGACCTGCTTGCGTAGGTCACAATCTCACCCGAAGTAGTATGGGTGGGTGCTGGAACTAGGGTTCCGCACCCTGAGAAAGAAAGGGTAATGCAAGCAAGGTTATGTTCTGCTCAGATTATCTCTGCGCAGGATCAAGTATAGGTCCAATTGCATCCACGTGCACTATATCTACAATTCTATGTTTTTCATAACCTTAACACAACATTATATATCCGAACATAATAGATCTATACTTACAGACTTTCGCAACACAATATAACCAAAGTAGAATAGATTCAAGCATTCAATATACAGACCCTCGCAAAACAAAGACAGAGAAATGCATAACACAGTAATTAGCATCAATCCATTCAATAGTACTCACATATTCAGATCCAACAATCTTGCATATTCATTCATTCGTTACCCTTACAATTCCCTTCCCAGCCTGCGCACACAGCAGCAGGGTCCGCACACAGCTGGACTAGGATCTCCGCGCATACCTCCAGCAGGATTCCATTCCCCAAAAACCCTAACAGGTCACTTACACAATAGGTTGCATCAATAGCTTAGCCAATTCCTGCCTTTTACAATCCAAAATGCCTCTCTATTTATAACAATCTAGCTTTAACATTTCTATGGTCCATAACCCATGGTTTTCAGACCCCTAGTTTACCCTTTAATCCCATTACAATGCTTTTCGGGGCTTTGACCCACCCCAAAACCCCTACACTATACTAAATATAACAAAAATAACCAAAATGGGCCGGTTTCGTAGCTTTTTAGGAGACCCTGTTCCATCAGTACCTTGCCTACTTGAAGAGGATATTTAACTCAAACAGATTTGAAGAGAAAAGGTCAAAGAAGAAGCATCAAGGGTGTTAGTCATCAATATTTTTACCTATTTTGATTTCTAGATTCCTTGGTTGAGTTTTCTAGAAGCTAATCTAAATCTATCAATTTGTCATCTAGAAAACACCTCAAACAATTTTTTTTTTTCCTGCGACTCTCCTTCAGCCTATAATGAGAAAAACCCTTCAGTTTCCCTACCTATCACAATTCAGCAAAGCCTCCCTGTCTGTAGCTATTATAATTTTTTCTCTCTACCATCAAAATCATTTGGTTTTCATGCAACTCACTGTCCAACATTTAAAAAAGTGTCTACCCCTCTCTCACTGATCACTTTTTCATGTGATAACCTACTCATTCCCAAGAAGCCATTCAAAATCCATGACAAAGTATGTAGGTCTAGGTGGTGGTGTTTTAGGGAAAATTCCTGGTCAAGACTATTTTTAGCCAAAACCATGTCTTCAATATCAATCAGCCATCATGTCTTATCATTTGTCAAAGAAAAACCCTTGTCTATCCCTAGGTCATGCACCATCAAAGAGGTCACTTTGTTTTGTTTCTAGCAACGCTTAGGAACGTTCAAATCAGGAAAAGAGAAGGAGTTTTCATTTTGTCTGAAGAAATATGATTAGATTAGGCATGATCCTCATGAAACGTCAAAGAAGCCCTCCAAACTTCAAAAGCATATGTTTTTACATCTCTGCAAGGATGTACTAATTGATGACATTAAACAAAGTATGAGAAAAAAGAGCGCCTTAGGAGAAAGTTTCATGCTGTGTCAGTTTACTATGGAAGTCAGAGAAAAGTGCAGATTGTGGCTAGCCCTACAAATCATCCTTGTACAACCAACAATGATAGTCTTCTGGAAAAAAGAGCTTTAAAGAAAATTTGGCATCATAGTGAAAGTATAAAAAGGAAAACTACTTCTTATACCTCATCATGAAGTAAACTTTGAAAGAATATCACAGACAAGTTCACCACACCTTATAAATACACAGTCAAGGGAAGAAAGAGTTGTTTCAAGGATGCATAGCAGTGAGCACTCACCATTTACAAAGCACATTATTTACTCCTGAAGATTCACAATAATTTTATGCAAAAGGGATGTACATTACTGACAGGTCCCCATGAAGCAAAGGGCATTATGATTCAGATGATTTCATCAAGGATAAGTACCAAAGATTCACTGTTGCTTTCTATTTTGTATTTTTCAAACAAATAGACAAAGGTCACAATTTTGAAATGAATTAAGTTTTATAGTTTTAAAGGAACTCCATCAAAAAATAAGTAAGGGGCCTCATATTAGGTCTGAAGGGTCACAAATACTATTTTTTGGAAGCCTCCTTCAAAATATAGGCAAAGGGTAAAGGCACAGTCTCGAAGGGCCTAGATTTGGAAAAGGTAGCCTTTCTCAAAGGTTAACACTAACAAATCAAAGACCTCCTTCCAGAGGAGAAAGGGCACCCCTCACAGTCCTAAAGAAACCCCCCTTGAATGACAAGCACAGGATCTCTTTTGAATGATAAACATGGTTTGTCTAAAGAGCCACAAACAGTTTGTTCATGGACATTTTTCATTTGGTTAACAGAGGTAAAAAAGTGCCCATGCAGTTTTTGAAACATGGTCTCCATCAATTCATAGCAGATGGAAAAAACATAGTGTTTACAAGACCTCCTTCATAACAAGCAGAGGACCCACTTCCCACAGTTGCAGATGACCTCCTTCAAAATGAGCAGATGGTCAGGTTTCCCATTGTTAACATTGTGGTTGAAGAAAGGTGTCATTAATAGACAGGTTTGAGAGATACAATGTTTTGAAAAAATGGCAAACACAACACTTGTTTCAAAGAAACTGTCATAAAATACACATTGTAATGTTTGTTGTGTATCTTTCAATAAGAAGCATACTCATGGCATGAAGTTCAATCTTCAAAGGAGACACCTTTCAAAAAGGGATAAAGCAATTAGTAAAAAGCAAGCCCTCCACAAAAAAGAGAAAACCATTTTTCTTTACAAACAAAAAGGAAAAAAGTGAGAAATCACCAAAAGGAGGGAAAAGGCATTCAAAGCATTTTAAAAAGAGTTATAAAGGCTCTCCAAGTTAAATTCCACTTTCCATTTTACAAACAGACAGAAGAAGAATGCTCCTTTCGAACCTTAAGCAAGCAATTGGTAAGAGGTTTTAGGACGCGACACGCTTGTAAGTTAGCACGACGTGCCTGTAAGAGTCTTTACAAAGGCTTCTGCACCCGGCACGATGCACCTGTAGTGTCGTGCGATGCACCTGTGCGTGTCGACCAACCGGCCCGCCTGGCATTCAGAGGGCGTCCAGTGCTCGACCCAACAACACCACAGTGCGTGTAGGTGCTACGTGCCTGTGCACAGGAGTGTAGCACCGCTGAAACAACCTCCAATTCACCTCAAATCATATTTTTTGCACGGTGAAATTATCTCCAAAAGCAGCCAACGCATTTTCAAGAGGTATTCCTTGTTTTCGTCACCTAAGTTTTTGATCTTGAGAGGTGTTAAGAATCAAATTTGTTAAGGAAAAAACACAGTCTAATGAAGGCAAAAAACACAGTTTATTTTTAAAACCACCATGTTTACAAAGAGGAAACAAAACACTGATTGAGGCAGAAGGGCTTATTTTCTGGTTGAAAAAGGCTTTTTTGTTGAGTAAAGAGCAAAAATCCAGTTTTTGAGAAAGGGATTGATATCAGTTGAAAGGCCTGTTTTGATTAAAAATCCAAACATAGTTTTAAAAGAGAAAAATAGTGTTTAAAGAAGAGTTCTATTTTTGTTCATTTTAAAGACTTGTGTTGGTAATAGAGTGATGGAAAGCCTAAAACAAAGCTATGCCTCCAAAGAAAGTCAGCGAGGGTGGATTTCACAAAATATTTGAGCCTGTTACAACTCAAAAAATAAATGACTCCCCTTCGGTTCTTTTCAACTTCCATGAGGTAGGTTTCCTTGATTTTTTCCAAAAATTCCAGGAGGTCACCAATTACCCTCCCTTAACACAGCTGTTCGCCCTGAGGCTTCAAGGAAAACATGTCCACCTAGCAAGTATGGACTTTAAACTCACTCCCGGGGTTGTCTCCAAAGCAACTAAGATCCCCTATATAGGAGAAAAGTTGTTCAAACAGGCATACCTGGATCTAAATCGCTATAAACCCTTCCTAAAACCAGATCAT
Organism: Pinus albicaulis; assembly: GCA_034641835.2. Lineage (NCBI taxonomy): Eukaryota > Viridiplantae > Streptophyta > Pinopsida > Pinales > Pinaceae > Pinus > Pinus albicaulis. The sequence continues at coordinate 91,500,859 of CM076569.1, read as the reverse complement.
CAAGATGCTTGCCAAGATATATTTCATTTTTCTCACTTGTTGAGTAGCTATGCCCCCCTCATGAGAGTTATCATGAAGTATTTCACATGTGAAGGGAGATATTCCTGAGTTTATTCCTATCATATCAGGCTTCTCATGCATTTCACAAGGACTCAGTTACTAAATATCCCTTTCTTCCTTTGAAAAATCATAGACAAGATATCCTCCCTTGTTCAAAAGAGACCTCCTGCTCAGCAAAAAGCTAGACTTTTCCATCATTCTCTCATCAAAGTTGTCATCCTTCACCAGCTTGAAAAGAAAGGAGTGTCTTGGGAGAGTCTCATTTCTCATCCAAATTTTTCTACTGCCTCTTCATCTCATGGCCCATCTCATATATCCTCCTCACACTCCACTCACTATGTCTCTCCTCCATCAAGTCAAAATACTCCTCAAAGGCAAACATCACCCATGATTGATAGTGAAAAAGAGTAGTCTTATGAAAGCAGGCATGAGGTTAGTGGTGATGAGGAACATAGTGATACTCAGCAAAGTAGTAAGGATGAAGAACAAAGTAGCTCTGAGTAGAGCAAAGAAAATGAGCATGGGGACATCCCACCCACAGCTATTGATGATGAGGAACAAAGGGAAGAGTTTCAAAGTAGTGATGAAAAACAAAGTGACCATCAGCAGCACAGTGATCAGGAGAACAGTCCTTAAGGGAACAGTGAAGATTCCTAGTAGGGTAGTGATGATGAAGAAAAAAGGGAAGATGTTCAAAGTAGTGATGAGGAACATCACAGTCCTCAAAAAATTTATGAAATAAATCAAAGGGACAGTGAAAAAATTGCCTCCCAGCAAAGTAGTGACCATAATGACAGCGCACACATAGAGTCTAAGGAGAACTATGAGGGAGGTGATAGCATGCAAAATGATAATGAAGACAGTCCCAATGAAGAAGGTCATAATGAAGGCATCCCTCAACAAATTCAAGATAGTAAGGAGGGTAAACAAGGCAGTCCACAGATAGGCAGTGAAGGCAGTCAAATAGCAAAAAGAGATGATAAAGATGACAACCCCAAACAAACTCAAAACAGTAAGGAAAACAGTGAACAGTGTAGAAAAGCAGATGATGATGAAGGAAACAATGTAAAGGACCAAGTTGAGCAAGTGCTAGAGATAAAACCTCCTCTCTCTTCTCCTCAAATCAGCCTAGAACATGTGCTTGCTGCCTCTCTTAGGCAAGGGGCCATGATTCCTTCTCCAAAAGCACCAAAGGCTAAAAACACCATATTTGCAAAGAAGAACATCACTCCAGCAGTGACTAATAATGTCACTAGGGCAATAAGGAGTAGAGGAAAAATGCCTAAGAAGAGTATTGTTGAATTTCCAAAAGGAACAAGAGCCAAGAAGTCTATCCAAAGCAAGGGCAAAGAAAAATTTCAACAACATGAGAGTAGTCATGAAAAAGAAAGGGAGTTTGACATCATACAAATAGAAAGTGATGTTGGAGATGATGAAGCTAGAATTCTTGAGTCACTTTTGCAAAACAGAGAAGCCCAAATACATGACTTAGAAGCTGATCTAGAAAGGTCAAAGGACCTCATACATTTTCTACAAATGCAAAATCAACAAATGAGTGGGCAAATGGAAATTTATGAGGCTCGAGCATTCAAATACCAAAGAGAAGCATACAAATCACAAGTCAAGCTTGAAGATTATATGGGAAAATTTGATGATACTGAAGAAGAAGAGTAGCCAGTAATAAAAAGGCCTAGGACTATGGGTCTTAGGAAGACTTTGGAGAAACAGAAGGAAGAAGAAGCAGCCCTTGTTCGATCTTATCCTCTCACACAATTGCTTGCCCAATAAATAGAAAATGATAAAGAATCATGGCTTGAAAGAGACAACAAGAATTTGGAGGACAAATTAGAGAAAGAAAATAGATACTTGGGTTTGCAAAGGAAGATGACCGGACACTACAAGAAATTTAACCAATTTTCCTGAAGAAAACTCAAACTTGCTCAAGAAAGACTCAAAACTGCCCGAAGGAGGCTCCTGGTGAAAAAAGGGGAAAAATGCATATCTAGGCTTTAAATCTTGGCCTCAGCTTCCTTGCATGCTTCTAAGAACCCATAAGGGGCTTGCTTGCCAAAATTGAGCAAATTTTGACATGATCTTGTTTTTTGTGTTTTTTGGCCCTAATTGCACATTTTTCTAGGCGCCGCCATGGGTGCTAGGAGCATCCTCAACTCATGAAAGTAATTTTTTTGGATGTATTAAATTTGGGGGCAGCTAATCACAAGTTTTCAGATCAAAAGGAGGTGTTTTGGTCCCCCAAAGAGGAAAAAATCAGTCAAAATTCATCTTTCTGCCTCACATATCAGCAGATGAGACCCTCCTAGGTTTTTTCACTCAATCAACCTTTTGATAGACTTCCAGGGATCAGTTTTAGAAAAATCAAGTATTTCCAAAAACTAGACATCTAGGGATTTCCAATGAGCTATCATGGGCCTCATTGCGACATCACGAGGTCCCTCAAAAGTTGTCTGCAAAATATGCTTCTTTCCGCTGCTATACTCTGTAGCATTTTGGCTAAAAAAGCAGTTTTCTGAATATGATCATCCAAATGTGTGTTTAGCTATTTTTAACTCTATATCATAGATCAAAAGTCAATTTTCTTGCTATTTTTGGCTTAAATAGATATTTTTGAAGATATTTTGTGCCTTGGGCTTTGCAAAGCCTGAAGGACAAAATCAGATATTTGTATTAGGCCAATGGCCTTCTAGATGCTCTAGGAGGGTTTCTTTCTCTTTGGCCTATATAATCCAAGAGAATTCATTGTAACTAGAGGCTGAACTTGATGTTATAGAGCAATACATAGCATTACAAGCTTTGAAGAAATACTTTGTCTCATGAAGTGGATGATCTCTTGTGTGACTTGGATGGTGGAGGAGGATTGTTTGTAGGATTCCATGGCTTGGTGAATGGTATTGTGTTCCTTATCTGTTATGTTTCCTTAGTTTATCATACATGTTTCCATGCTTCTTGCTAACTGTAGGTTAGTAAAGAATATATTTGAGACATGCCCATGGAGGCACCTGAAGTTTCCTGATTCATTACAGCTTCTATGTTTTTCTTATTTCTTAGTTATGTCAAAGAATTCTTAACTGCTCTTTGATACCCTAAGAACTTGTTATCAATTTCATTAATGGTTATTATGTATGCTATCTAGTATGATTCATGGTACACCCTGCTTACTCATAGCTAACCAAAACTCCATCTCTAAAATCTCTCTCTGAATTATTGATTGTCTTAGTTAAGTCAAAGAGGTCTTGTTTCGATCTTTCCCTTTGTCCATGCTCTGCAGTCTTATTTCAAAGTTCCTCGATAGCTCAAGATATGATGTTTAGGAGTTCCCTCTTCATAAACTGAGTTTTTTGTTTGTCTTATTTATTTTCCCAAAAGTCTGAAGGTGATTTTCCCAAAGTTAGAGGGTCTTATACTTCTATGCATCGCCTGATTGTTTATTTTCTGCATCTATCAGTTTGAGTTTATTTTATAGTGATTAATGGTTTGGCCTACCACATGGATGTTTTCTGTAAAAATATTTATGCTTAAAACCTCTTTGTCTCTCACAAACTTAGTGTCTATCTCATTTCACTTTCACCCAAAGACTCCATTTATCTCGACCAAATCGGCCCTGTAATATACCTTGTCCACCATTTCAGACAATCTCGACCTTTTCGACCCCATAGCCCAGTTGATCTGAAATTTTTTTATCTATTTATCCTTTGACCAATTCTCCCTCAAAAAACCTAAAACAAACCAAAATATACTTAACAACTAGCCTAAAATCAAATACATAAAAAGAAAACAAGTTCACATCCTTTTCATAATAGAGAGAGCCCTCTCTGAGTCTAGGAAGGCTAGGTCCGAGGGCTCCAAAGTTGGTTTGATGTTACCCTGTCATTTGGCTTTCCAATCTGCCAAATCACGGGACCCTAACAAAGGGGATCATGGATTTTCTGAAAACTCTTGGAATAATCCTTATACCATGTTGTCAAATAGAGGTAACTATGTTTTCTATTTTCAAGAGTTTGAATGAACAAAAGATGTTAGGAGATCCTTTTGAAGACAGGATGCTCAAAAACTACATTTATCAAGATCCTTAGCTTTAAAATTCTCACTCATTGTACATACCATTGTATGAATAAAAAGTCAAAAAGAGAGAAAAAAAAAAAACATTGAAAAAATATAAAAGAGGGCAAATTCAAAACAAGGTACAACCCCATACCCAAAAAATATTAATATTGAAAGTGTGCAAGCCTAAATGCCACTAATGATGCAAAAAGAATGTCTTGTTCAGCTATCTAGCCTAATCATGACTGAACATGTTTTAAATTTATTGTTGATAAGTTAGTGAAAAGAATGCTGGTCAAAAAATTAAAGCTTGACTTGTCATAGAAAATAGATTAGGAAAGAAAGATACTGGCTCCACATGCTCAAAACAGAACCAAGGAGAAAAACAGGGATGAATAGCAAACTATGTATCTTAGCCCTGATTTTTCTAGTCTTCTTTTGTACAAAAATAACCTTTTTATGCAGCTTGTTTTTATGCCACAAACCCATGATAAATCAGATTTTCTAATCCTGATCTAGTCATGTTTTCAATTTCATGTTTTTAGCTTAGTGAATAAATCTCGTCAAACAGTTTAACCTTGAAAGTTGAATAGAATAGGTAGAGAATCAAAGGAGTTCAATAGCCTAATCTGAACTCTCGGAAGAGATATGATCCAGATTTATGCAGGAACACAACAAAATAAAAATATAACCATAAATACAGAGATGCAGCGAAAATAACACTTTTTTTCATTAATATCAAAGAACTGAAATTTGCTTACAAACAGAATGGAAATAAAACTAGCTAGAGCGCTGGTAGCTATCTCTGAGAAGAGATGTGGTGGCTACAGGCCTATCAACTGAGTTACAATGAGGCTCGAGGGCCTATTTATTATTGAGAAACAATGGATAACTCTAAACATCCAAAAACCTAACCCTAGGAGATGAAGCGCCAAAACTATGGGCCCCGTTAGGGTAAATTGGTGTTTCAACTTCCTAGGGACGTAACTTTGGCATACTATCTCTGTTTGATGCACATGGTACATCATTAGAAAGATCTATCCGAGGACTAAAAATTTCGCCACGAATATCCATTCTAGGATGAAATGATCTTTGCTAGAGGTGCAATGCCCAAAAAACGTCGTTTAGGGCCTCAAAACGGCTCCGGAAGTTCAGGACCCGAAAAACTACTAAAAATTGTAATTTGTGCTGAAACTGAAACTGAAAGAGGCAATGGTGGTGTCCCAAGTGGAATAGGTGGGTGGCCACCAATATCCACCTAGATCATTCCTCCTCCCTTAGGAAGCAATGGTCCCCATTGCGTTGAGTTCATCCATGAGATGAGGAAACTTTTGCTGAACTTGGTCCCTGGTGAACCACTTGCCTTGGTGCAGGAGTTGGCTAGGTTTGACAACACGATATAGTTGGATGTTCTGTTTGCGAGTGCTCTTTATTTTCATGTCCCTAATACAATCTGTGGTGGCCTGTTCCATGCAGTCTGGGTTTAACTCTGTTGGTGTGAGTTGTTCTGCAATGTTTAAGGTGTCCAGTAGAGGTGGGAAGTAAGGACGAAGGCGATCCACATTGAAGACTGGGTGCATACCAAGGAATGGTGGAATACTCAGCTCAAAGGCATTGTTCCCTATAGCCTTGGTGATGGTGTATGGCCCGTATCGGAGCGGGCGAAGCTTACGGTGGGGTCCAGTGAGGCGCTCCTTCTGCAAATGTAGCCATACTTTGTCGCCCACCTGGAAGTTATGTGGCACCCGGTGTTGATCATGGCGTTGCTTGTACTGCATCGTTCGTCTGTCATATCATGAACTCACTCGCGATGTGTTGAATGTGTCGATGAAGCCGCCGTTTGTCAACTTCGTACCAGACATGAGCCGAATCCCACCGAGTGTACCGCAAATGGTATGGCTACGCTGGTCAGGGACATAGTAAGGTGAATCCCAAGCCCACCGAAAGGGGAGCCAGGTCGATTGAACTCGTGGAGAGCCCGATTATAACTATGTTGCACATGGGGTACATGGGGAGGCTCTCGTCCCATGTGCGTGGATGCTTTGAATCGTACATGCAAAATGCGTACAAGCATTCAAGGACGACCCTTATCCGGCCATCTCGTTGGGGATGGAAAAAGCAGACTTGGTAGCCATATTCAACATCGACTAGAGGTCGACCCTCAAAATGTGTCGAGGAACTCGCTATCCCGATCTCGCTATGAGAGACTGTGGGATCCAAAAGTGCACCCACACTTGTCCAAAGAAGAATTTAGCAGTGGCTTCTGCTGTGATATTCTTCTTGTAGGCCACCATAATGGCCATCTTTGAGAATATGTCGACGACCACGAAAACACAGCCATTTCCATTCTTAGTAGAAGACAGGCCCGACATGTAATCCATGGAGATGGATTCCCAAGGTCGACTAGGGGTAGGTAGTGAAGTATATAGGCCTTGCTTCTTGATGGTCGGTTTGGTAATGGCACAAGCAGTGCAAGATCCGATGTGCTTCTCGACATCCTTTTGAAGGTTCGACCAATAGAAATACTTCCTCACAGATTTCTAACGTTTCTCGAGAGTGTAATTCCCATACCGACCGTAGATTGCACATGCGTGGTATCTTGGCACGCTCAACGAAGGAACACAAAGGTGTCCTAGGTGACATAATAGTGCATCTTGGAGGTGAAAATTTGGAACTTGCATACCCCCCAAGAGTGCCTTGTAAGTGTGGCCAAATTCCGGGTCACTCTCATGTAGTAGCTGCACCAATCGTGTCTCGTGCCCACAAGAGTTGAGCACGGTGGTGAGCGCCACGATTGGTGGTCGGCTGAGGCAGTCTGCAACATTATTGGTGCTACCCTTCTTGTACTTGATGTTCAAATGAAACCGTTGCAGATATGTGGACCACTTCTGATGGCAATCATTCTGCAACTTCCCTTGTGTCTGTATGAATTGCAGGGGTCGGTGGTCTGTGTGGATGATTGTTTCCTTCCCCAAAATGTGATGCTTCCATTGTCGACAAGCTTGCACAATGGAATAAATTTCTTTGTCATAAGTGGGATACTTGCGAACTGTGTCAAACAATGTCTCACTGTGATATGCCACTGGATGTCCCTGTTGAGTAAGAACTGCCCCAATAGCATAGTCAGAGGCATCTGTCTCGATCTCAAATGGCTGTTGCAAGTCTGGTAAAGTGAGCACTGGGGCAGAACAGAGGCGGTTTTTCAGTTCTGTGAACGCCTTCTATTGAGGTTCCGACCAAAAAAAAATTTCTCTCGCTCCTCCCTTGGTGACTTGACTCAAGGGCCAAGTGATATGAGAGAATCCCAACACAAACCTCTGATAGAAATTAGCAAGACCCAGAAAGCTGCGAAGCTCTGTTATAGTGGTTGGGGCTGGCCAATCCCGAATGACTTGGATCTTGGCTGGATCCACATGCACCCCCCTTTCATCAACAATGTATCCCAGATATTGAACCTGGGTCATGCCAAAAGTGCACTTCTCCAAATTGGCACACAACTTGTGTTGCCGCAGTGTTTGGAGGACTTGTCGGATGTGGTGAAGGTGCTCTTCCCAAGTCTGGCTGAAGATAAGAATGTCATCCAAGTACACCACTACAAATGAGTTGGTGAATGGCCGCAAGATGTCTTCCATCATCCTCATGGAGGTTGCGGGAGCATTCGTCAACCCGAAAGGCAAGACCAGCCATTCGAAAAGGCCTTCCTTGGCTTTGAAGGAAGTCTTCCACACATCGAAGGGTTCAATTGGTACCTGGTGATACCCCGACTTCAATTCAATATTGCTGAAATATTTTGCACCTTTGAGTTGGTCTAGAAGGTCATTAATCCGTGGGATCGGGTACCTATTCCGGACAGTGATCTTTTTCAGTGCTTGATAGTCAATACAGAGTCTCCACGTCCCATCCTTCTTCTGTACCAACATGATCAGGCTCCCACAAGGCGATGAACTTGGTTAGATGTGACCTTTCTGTAGCAGCTCCTGAATCTGCCTCTTGATTTCGTTGTTCTCCAGAACAGAGCGCCTATAGATCAATCCATTGGGTAGCAGTGCACTTGGGGTCAGATCAATCGGGTGCTTGACCTGACAGTGCAGAGGAACCCCTGTGGGTGAGGTGAAGATGTCCCCGTAATCCTCCATAACCTTATCCATTTGTTGTTTTCGTGCAGAGGAGCCTTGTCTGGAGGTCGTGGCCACAGTCTTCTTCTTTCCCTGGGGGCGGATCATCAGGAAAAATAATTTTCTGGTTTGGGAAATGAGCTTACTGCATCTTTTTGCAGTAACCAAAGAGATAGCGGCAGGAGGTGGTACCTCTGGTATCCTGTACAACTTATTTCCCAAAGTAACAATAACAGCGCGAGGTTGAGACTCATACATAGCATGACGCTTCCACAAGTATGGTTTTCCTAATAATACATCAGAAACATCAATAGGAGCAACGTCACATAATACCTCATCCGTGAAGGGCTTGATGCTATAGGGAAGGTGGCACTGCTGGTTGACGCGGAGATCTAGTCCTTGGTGAAGCCACCCAATGGTGTATGGATGTGGGTGAACTGTGGTCAGCAAGCCCAACTGCTTCACGGTGTCTGCTGAAATGAGGTTCTTTTGGCTCCCATTGTCGACAATGAACTATATAAGGGATCCCTTTACCCACATCTGGGAGTGGAAGAGACGTTCCTCCTCCTCTAGATCTTTCGGTTCCTCATTCTAGATCTTTGTAGTGGCAACAGTGGCGTTGGGATCCACATCAATAATATGTTTCCCTTTTTCATTCCCCTTTTCAGGTTCTGATTCAGAGTCAGAGCATGCATCTGACTCAGAAGCCCTCATCTCGGCCACTAGCGACTGCTTGGCCCGACACTCACTTGTGTTGTGAGTGGAGCTCTTATGGAACTCACACCACTTTCCCGTGTCCTTATTTGGCTTTTCAGTGCTATTATTTTCTTGTGGCTTCAACGGGTTTTCTTTAGCCGCCATGCCTTGGCTTTGTCCTTTTTTCTGCGATTTGGAAGCACCTTTCCCTTTCTTTTGATTCGCAGATCCAAAGTCTCGCTTCTTCTGTTTGAATTTCTGCTCAATCTTGGCAGCATACCGGTATGCCGTACCAAGCGAGGAGATGTCAAGGAACTCCATCTCCTCATGAATGTATCTGTGCAGACAACTACAATACTTTAGCGCCAGATGTTTCTCTGAATCTTTGATACCCAACTTTGTGCGCAGGGTATGGAACAGATTTGTCAGCTCATGCACATCTTGATCCCTTTGTTGTCCCAGCGTGGTCCATTGCATGTACTTGTCCTCATAGCTCCCCACGGGATAATACTGTTCCTTGACGGCATCTCAGAAAGAATTCCAAGTTGGTATGACCGAGAACAGAGAGGGTTCTATCTGGTCCTTATTCTCACAGTAGGTTTCCCACCAGTCCTTAACATGGGGGGTAGCTTTGAGGAGTGCAAAAATAATCTTCTCCCGGTCTGAAAAGTCATGAACAGAGAAATATCCTTCTAATAGATTCAACCATCTATCTATGGCATCTGTGTCTATTTGACCCTCAAATATGGGAATGTCAAAATTTACTTGTACCTTAAAAGGAGTCGCGCCTCCAAAGTGGCTGCTGGATGTAGATGCACTGCCAGTAGGCAGCCGTTGAAGGATCTGAGCAAAGTTATCCATCATCGCGTTCCTTTGTTTTTTGAGGGCATCCTTGAGCAATATTTTGATAGGATCTCCTGCTCCCTCATCTTTATTTTCGTCCCCCATGGGTGTCCGTCGAGGTTTGCGAGGCTGATCTTACAAAGGTTCCACCAGATCAAGCCCTAGCTCCTTATACCCCGACCTCGTTGGGGACATGCAAAGAAGGATTGAGAAAAAGCAGACCGCTCTGATACCACTGATCCGGATTTATGCAGGAATGCAACAAAATAAAAATATAACCATAAATACAGAGATGCAACGCAAATAACACTTCATTTCATTAATATCAAAGAACTGAAATTTGCTTATAGACATAATGGAAATAAAACTAGCTAGGGCGTTGGTAGCTATCTCTGAGAAGAGATGTGGAGGCTACAGGCCTCTCAACTGAGTTACAATGAGGCTCGAGGGCCTATTTATTATTGAGAAACAATGGAGAACTCTAAACATCCAAAAACCTAACCCTAGGAGATGAAGCGCCAAAACTATGCGCCCCGTTTGGGTAAATTGGTGTTTCAACTTCCCAGGGACGTAACTTTGGCATACTATCTCCGTTTGACGCACATGGTACATCATTAGAAAGATCTATCCGAGGACTACAACTTTCGCCATGAATATCCATTTCAGAAAAGAATGATATTTGCTAGAGGCACGATTCCCAAAAAACGTCGTTTAGGGCCTCAAAACGGCTCCGGAAGTTTAGGACCCGAAAAACTGCTAAAAATAGTAAGTGGCCCTAAGTGGAATAGGTGGGTGGCGACCAATATCCACCTGGATCAAGATAAGTGTAGAAGTAGATAGTTTTATTTCGCTTTCAAAATAAAAATTTCAATGGGTTTGCTAGTTCAAGTGCACCCAAGGAAGAAAAAATGTTAGGCAAGTAGGTTGGGTACGTAAAATTTAAGTTGAGCTAATCATGCTTTCATATTTTCAAAATCACTATTTCAAGGAAAGCAGCAGAAAAAGAAAATAAGAAAATTCACTGAATGGATGAGGCACTAGTCTTCATAAACTAAGAGATCTGAAATTATGGACACCTCCTGAAAGGAGCTGCCCTCCCCAAGTGGAGCCACTATTAGTCATCAGTAATTTTTTCCTATTTAGATGACTAAATGCTTTGTCCTAGATTTCTAGAAACAGAATTCAAGAATCATGTGAGTTCTAGAAATCTCTTCAAAGAGAAATTTACTGTTTATCCCACTTCCTTGTCAAAGCATGGCCAATCTATTGCCTAGACAAGACCAATGTCCCTCACTCTCACTATTTTTGCCACCTCTACCTATAACACTATGTTTCTGTTTGCCTAAACCCTCTATTTTGCATATGTTATTTCACCAAGTAAACCAAACTTTGCTCCTACTCACCAAATTCCTCAAGCAATGGTGATTTCAAAACTCACTTTCTAAAGCCCTCTAAAGAAAACAATTTTTTCTAGTTGTCTAGGATGATATTGCATAATAGAGTGTCAAAAACCCTGTCTCTTCATCCAAACCCTGATTCAAAGTTTTTCAGTAAAAAAACCTATGCCAAGGACATTACCATAAGTCAAATAGGGTCACCTATGTTATGCGCTATCTGTTGGGAAAAATACTGAGAGGGGGGGGGGGGTGAATCAGTATTTAGGGCAAACTAAAAATTTTTACTTTTTCATGCTCTAAAACCCATACGCTACTTTGCTGAAGACAACTAGCGTATACACGCGGATATCCTTCATAAAACTCGCGTATACATAGAGATCTAATTATGCCATTAGTTCTTCACTTATATCATTCCATCATTCATTCATTAGATGTTCTATAAACAGTAAACATGTGCAGTAAGAACAAAATAAACCATCACACAAAGCATCACACATGAACACCAGGATTTTTAGGTGGAAACCCAAGTCGGGAGAAAACCACCGCTGCAGTTGCTCACCCTTCAATATTTTATTATAGAGAAAACATCTTACAACATATGTGCTGGCGCAGACTTGACCAGCACGCAGGCACCCACCTGCGCTCGTTTACCAGCCTCTCCTGGAAGGGAGCTCCAACCCCCTGACTCGTTTACCAGCCTCTCCTGGAAGGGAGCTACGACCCCCCCGATCTCGTTTACCAGCCTCACCTGGAAGGGAGCTACGACCCCCTGACTGAAGGCTACAACCCTCAGCACCTCTATGGACCACGTTTCATCAATTTTCACACTGGATCCAAAGCTTCCTTTAGGACACCACTTGCAAGCCACATTTCATCATATTTTCAAACTGGACCCTTTCCATACTTTTAAGCACAGTCAACCATGAAACAGATACATATAACTCACTGACAGATATCAGTAAACCAGCAGAACAGATCAGACATTTCTTACCACAGACTTCAGCAAACCCTAGTTTGCATACGCGCTTTCCTTTCTCTCATGTCGCGTATATACGTGCTTCCATTCACATAAAACCGCGTATACTTCAGTACAAATTACAGAGCTAATTTTATTGCGCATACGCGCTTTCTCTTCAGCGAAGCCGCATATATACGCGCTTCCTCTGCGGCGAACTAGCGTATAGATCTTCAACTATTATAGAGCAGCATACTTCTTCAGATCAGATATTCAGTTCAGATTTACCCTTTTGCTTCAGACAGATGTTCGCCTCATCTCAGATCTAGGCCTTCCATGAACAGATCTAGCAGATACAAGTACAATACAGATCTAGATCCCTTTCTTCATCACTCCTTCATTGGTGCATCATACATTTAGATATTTCATTCAACTTTAGCCCTTTTCATTCAGATATACTCCAGAGAGAAGTATTCATTCAAGCTCAGACATCTTGCACCCATGCTCATGATTTGCATAATGAATTTCATCTCTTTATATAGGTTTATCCTTTTTCAATACCATGAGCCCCTTTTTCAATACCATGAGCCAAAACAATACCATGAGCCCAAAACTACATTACTTCCGATAGTATTCCTGGACGGGGTCATTTAGGCGAATCATTACCTAATACAATGGGTCAATACCATGGTGGTTACCCCTGGTTTTGCACTTTTTGAGCGCTTTTGCCCATACGCAACTTGGCACGTTTATTCCCGCGTGCATACGCGACTTCCCTTAGGAAAATCCGCGTATGCCTAGAGACATACTCTTTTCATCAAGATTTAGCACATGCTGAATTCCTTTCTTCATTGCCTTCTGTACTCACTGTAGATACATCAGATTTACTTCATCAAGAACATATTCTATCAAGCACAACTTCATCAAGTTGCCATTATCTTTATCAAATGGGTTGCCATTCAAGGACAACACTCAGCATCATATTGCTAGCAAACATCATTTCATATCAGATTTACATCATTTACCAAGTCCAACAAGTCAAGACTAACTTCATCAGGTGTATTGTCATCAAGGACAACACATGTCAACCGTCGCATGTCTTCATCTTCATTCAGTGGGTTGCCATCAAGGACAACACTCTGCATCATATTGCCAACTCTATCATGGTTCTAAATGTACTATTTCCACAAGTATTCAAAGGTGAAGTCAAGAGAACACAAGGATGAGGCCTATCATTGGCCAAAGAACATCAAAGACCTCCAAAGGTATCCTCTTGATCAAGTAGTAAGCCTGCAAAGGAGCAATTTACCATGTCCAAGCATTTCTGTAGAAATGTTTTGTAAATGGTCAACAACAAAACAAAGTCAAGGAAGGAGGCCTAAAAAAATTATAAAGGCATCCACAACTGGTAGCAAGATACAAACAAGTTTAAGTTTACAAGCAAGAAAATGATCTCATGAGAGATTTTTATGAGGTGTTTCCCATCAAAAGGTCCATGCAAATCATAAAATACAGTGGCACATAAGCAACACTGTACATCAATAAAAAATATCATTAAAAGGTTGTTTGGCTTCAAACATGAAACTTGTAGAGGGACAACTTCCCTTTGCTTTCATTCTTGCAAAGAAGACCAAAAAGCCATCATATTAGCCATGAGGTAAGGTAAAAAAGGAGGGTGATCATGAGAAGACCATTCACAACCTAGAAAAAAGCAGCAAGGTATGTGTTTGTTGGGAATCAAGATTCATGACTGTTTCGACCAAGTAATAGAGCAATTCTAAGGCTAAAAATGAAAAGAACACCTAAAACCCTTCAAATGATCATTGAAGGCTTTAGACATAAAATAGTGAGTTTGATAAGTGTCTTTTTAACAACTCAGAAGATAGCACTATTTTGTTTTTTGAAGTAACCCTAAAAACTCAGAAGCTTGGGAAGATAGACAAAGAAGGTCAAAATAGTGACCAAGAAACCTCCTTCATCACAGCAGATGGTTTCAAGGGTTTTTCCAACTACCTTGTATGGTTTGGCAGACAAGCACTATACTCCACAAGGTCAAAAGGAAGAATGTTTTCAAATACAAAAATGTCAGTTCAAAGGTATTTTTCTCTAAAAACAGTTAAAGTCATCTTCAAATGGCCAAAGGGCACAAACATGGGTGGAAATCGCCAAAGACAAAAACTATTATAAGCCTGGGCCATTATATGATAAATCAAGTTGTGTAAGTTCAAAAGAGACAGTGATCCAAGTGACCTAAAAACAAACAGGTATACCCCAGGTTTATAGCAGAACAGTGAAACTCCCAACAAGGACCTCTTTGTCAAAAGACTATTCTGTAAAAATATGACTAAGACATAAACAACACTTCACAGAGCTGTTAAAGGTGTTTTTTTAACATAAAGAATGAAAAGGTCAAAGGAAATAATATTTCCAATACAGAATATCAGTCAAAAGGAGAAATGGCAAAAAAAAGGATGAGTTTTTATTTGTAAATGTTAAAGTCAAAAACAGGTTCTTTTTCCAAAAAAGGGTTGAAAGGCATAGGCTTGGTGTCTTCAGGTAAGGTGTCTAATTAAAAGAGCCTTAAGAGGCCTCCAGAAATGAAGAAAAGAAACTTTGTCAATCAAATATGCCACCTGCAACCCCAAAACAGTCAAAGACACAGTGAGAAAAAGTAAAAAAACATGAACATTACAAAAGTTGGTTTTGGTTTAAAATTTATTTTCAAAAGGGTTATAAAAGCCTTTTTGGGTGTTCCCCCACATCATTTGTCATCTCCAAGCCAAAGGAAGCCATTGGAAGTGCTTTTGAAGGGTTTTTGTGAAAATCAGCAAAAATCTCAAGGCGCTACGCACTCAGGCTAGCGCTACGCACTTGGCCTTCGGCACTACGCACAGGAGAGGCATTCAGAGTGTTATTTAACACTATGCTAGGTGCACCAAAGCCTGGTGCTACGCACCTGGGACAGTGTTACGCACTGACATAGCACAGTGCATAAAACTGCCTGTTACGCACCAACGCTACACTCCTGAAGCCCGACTGGCCCATCTCTGGCCTGTTACGCACCGGCGCTATAATATTCCCAAATTATCTCATAGCTAAGTGGAATATTAATTTTGTCAATAAATTCAAATGCATGAATAAGTGAGCAAAGAGGCTCATAAAAACTACTCTAGCATGAATAAAAACCCTTCACAATGTAAAAGGGGCCATGAAATAACTAGCTCAAGCATCCACATGTGTGAACAAGGTTAAGTGACCAAGTCAACTCAACTTGTCTTTAAAAGAATGGATCCATGAATAAGGCAGCTCAATGTGAATGGAGGCAAATTCAACATAACAATTTGAAGACTCCTTAAATGTGAAAAGGGGCAAGGCAAAGAGACTCAATCAAGGAATATTCTTAGAAGATGCATTTAGTCACATTGACTAAATCAAACCACGCAGCATCTAGTTGTTCTACACTTAATGGAACAATGTAACCCTAGAGGGGGAAAGCTTGGCAAGGAAGCAAACCCTAGTGGAGTGGGGCCCTTGGAGGAGAAGCTCATTTTATATATAATGAAGTAAGGGAAGACATTCGGGTTTAGATTGGAGATTATAATTTCATGAGGTCTGCTTATACTTCCTGCATACTTAGTTGTTTAGCTAAGTTGTTGCACTTCTTAGTGCAAGGGTCTTCTCATGTGGGAATGCCCTGCTTTTTCTTGGAGATCTTGTAGCAAGAGATCTAAGGGAAGCTTCTAATCTGCAATTTCCACTTTCAGGTATTGGGCCAAGCACTTGTACTCCATATCTATGCAGTCCCTTGAGGATACTGCGTTATTTTTTAGAGGCGTAGTGGAAGGGGTTAAAACCCCATTGTTTTTGGGCTAGTTTCCCAAAGAGAAGCTCAATCCTTCTTCCGGGAGCTAATTAATAGCATTGCAGCCATTTCTCATGTGTATTCAACCATTTCATGTAGAGCTATAGCCTTACTATGTTATTTCAGTTTATATTTGCAGTTTCTCCTTTTACTTTCAGTGTATGTGGGAAAACCCTTGTCGGGTGATCATAATTCCATTGTAAAGGATATTAGATCTCTGTTTCTTTGACTCATTGAGTAATATAATATGAATATTAGATTTATTTCTCCATTTTTTGATTATTCACTTCAATAGACTGCGCAGTATCTTATGCAACAACATTCTGACATTTTATAGTTTGGGGTTTTCGTCCATTTCCAGCTATTTGAGCATGGGAGGTCTATTTAACTTTGTTTTGGGTATTTTTTTCTGAAACCCTATTGCATGCAGCTCCTATATTGTCTAATATAAGGGAAAAAACCGTTATTTTATACTTTTGTAACTCAGTACTCAGTAAAACAACGTTTCTGGGTCACTAGTGGTGCTTTTCCCCACTTGGTTGTCTTCTTGGAGTGATGTTGGTTGTATTTTTTGTCAAATGGAGAGCTATGCATATGATATAACCTCTGATCTGATAATTTTCTGATTCCTCTTGAGTTTCTGAAGAAATTATGCAAATTCTGAAGTAGGATTTCCCTTTGCTGCAACCTTCCTCTTTCGGCAGTTTTCAGCGAGACTAGCTTATGGGAGATCTGTTTAAGGTCTCTAAGTTCATTTTTTTCAGATAAAATTCCATACATAAGTCACATACAACCCATATGAGAGGATCCAAGCATTCATATACGTTTATGCTGCATATTTTTTCTTATATAGTGTTTTCCTTGAGCTACTTGTCAATAGTCCTGAAAGGGGAATATTAGCCTTCGACATAGTTCTATAGACAGAGTCTGCTAGTGGGCCAGATAGCCTCTGGATCTCACCCTCTTTTAAGAGGTGACATATCCAATAAATTCCCCTGCATTCAATCTCTGGAATAGATCCAGCTGTTGATTGTTAATGTTTTCTTGAAAAAGGATTTTCATTTGTCGGATTCATGAGCATTTACTGATTTGCAATATTATAGTGGTATCAAAGCATGACCTCTGGCCCAACCTTTGAGATAAAGATATCAGAGAAGTGTTGAGGAGAAGTAGAAAGTAGAAAGTATGGAGAGGATGAGATTACTCTCATCAATATTCAGATCCAAGAAGAGCCTCTCAAAGGGGGTTGAACAGTCGGAAGCAGAAAGATGCAGTGAAACTCCAAGAGGGTTTCAAGGAGAAGAGGACTGCAATGAAACCTTTATGAGGTTTCAAGAAGAAGAAAAATAAGACATGGGAATTCCTCCTTCAAGGGAAGACCAAGATCTAGGGTCCCCTATTGAGGATGGGACATTTCCTATATTCAGAGGAAGAGTTGGGGG
This sequence comes from Pinus albicaulis, assembly GCA_034641835.2. Taxonomy (NCBI): domain Eukaryota; kingdom Viridiplantae; phylum Streptophyta; class Pinopsida; order Pinales; family Pinaceae; genus Pinus; species Pinus albicaulis. Next base: position 91,483,430 of record CM076569.1, on the reverse strand, counting down.
TGACAGCGCAGTCATGACAGAGGCACCTCTAGCATCTCAAGAATAAGAAGTAGTGAGGACAATTGCACCAAGGAGAGAAGATCTTGCACCCTTACAAGGAGTTTCATAGAATCTCACATATAGATATTGTGGCACAATCCATGTGCAGTATGTGCCATCATTATCAAATGGTGAGATCCGGAATATTACATAGTTTCATAGGGTAAGCAATATCTACCCCTCTATATTTCTGAATAATGATGCATAAGGAATGCAGGAATATTCATGCACATAATTTCATCCATCTCTCTATGATGATCTATGTCTTGATGCCCCCTTATGTGAAGAAGGGCCATTAGCACAATTCCCTGATGAGAAGAAAAACAAAGTGTTCCCTCAACATGATACAATGGAGACACTTGAGGTTAGAGGAGACAATGTCACAGCACTGGAGGTTATGGGTAAGAAGCATATTTATGAAAGTAACATTTTATTTTATGATTTCATGTGATCTCTTACCTTATATTTGTAGGCCATAACTCCCAAAGGGAGTTTTCTACCTTATAAGCTTCATGGCCAACTATGGGCCAAGATTGTCTTCAAGTATGGCCACCTCCTTGATGAGTTGAGGGAGGTGATGCACTATCATGGGTGCTTCTCTAAAGCCCCAAATATACATTTCATCTTCAACCGTGGTGAAGTGATAAGAGCAGCAAGTAAGTGGCATGCAAACCACTTACCATATCCTGATATGAAGCAGGGAGAAGGAAACCTGTACTAGTTTATGATGGGTGAGTATGGGTACTCCCCAAAATTTCTGATTCTCATGACTCATGCCTCGTACTCCAAGAGAAGGTTGCATAATGGGAAGGCATGGTTGTTATGGCTGTCACAAGGAGGGTTTGGAAATTATATTCTGAATCTTATGTCCAAATACTTACCCATGTTTGAGGTATGTCTCATGTGTTCACATGTATTTTGGGTTGAGATATATTTCAAGTATGTATCTTGGTTTGGGAGGAGGAACAACTCCCACATGGTGTGGAATGGGAGAGCTAGCTTGCACTATGTTGATGGAGCACCCCACATTTCCATCATTAAATCATTGCTCCATGATCCACACATTGATAATGTAAAGAAGCAACAAGAGCCCTTGTTTCTATGGTTACTTTTGGGAGAGTATGGGATGAAAACTCTCCATACTCAACACAACATTCCAAGAGGAATGCATGGCACATCCAAAGTGCAAGAAGGCTACCTTTTAGCAATGATGGAAGGGAGGGAGATCCTCTCACATAGTAGCACAAGGGTGAATGGTTTTGGCATGTGTAATTTCAAGAGGAAGAGTCATGGAGCATTGCTACTTAAGCCTACATCACTGTCCTCTAAGAGCAAGTTTCTGATGATGGAGTATTTCCCAAGAATTGTGCATCCTTTCATCTTGCATAAATTTATGAGGATATTGCTATGGGAGGGCTCACTCATGGATCACATCTTCAGCTCACACATGAGGCATGGTAAGGAATACATCTATGTGCTTATTGGTTATCCTATTAAGAATTTGTATCTTCTCACCAATTGCAAGCAATGCATTGCTATGCAAGAGAGCAAGGTTATTCATGGGTATTATGGTCACTTTAGGGCCACATTTTTTAATGCGGATAACCCATCTCTACATGACTTGGAGCAAGTGATTTGTTGTTTTGATTGTATGAAGCTGATATATACTGTTGCTCACTACTTTCTAGTAGATGAGTTGGCATGCATAGCTGAAAAGTCTTTGGAAGGCAACTTGCCACTTGATGTTTTAAATCAGCAGTGGGGAAAACTGCGTTGTACCCACCTTGGAGGCCATATGTATAATCTTCACTTGCACATAAACTTCAGAAAATTTCTGATTTGGATGAAATATGGTGGCGATGTGCCATTCCCTTTGAATGGAATGATTTGGGCTAGCAAGATCCATGACTTTGGAGGAAGGATATTTGGAGATCCAACCTCTGTTTTGCCATCAAAGGGCAGGCTTATTTCAGCCCAAAATCAGTATGTGCTCTACTCTTGCCATGAGTGGAGAAGGAGACAGCGTGGGGTAGGCTATTTTGCCTATCATGTTCAGCCATTCATCCCACCTTCTTTATAGGATTTTAGGGTGGAGGTGATTTACCATGAGTTTCTATTTTGGGAGGCAACAATTTTTTCTTGGATGATAGCATGGGGAGGAGAGACTTTCATCGATGATGAAGTGCTCCCTAATTTTCACCACTCCTATCTTGTGGAGACATTGGATCAGCAAGGAAGTTCCCATATCAGCCTTCCATTCTTCCATGACAAGATCCATTGGGCTTATTCACCACCTGCCAACTTGTACACTTGGGAGGAACCATTGGAAGATAAACACTTTGGCAGGAAATCTGATGCAGGGATGGAGGCTATGGATGAGAAGGCCACAAAAGAAGGAGAAGAAATTATGCAGCACCCTTGAAGTTTCTTGAGGACAAGAAAAATCTGGGAGGGGGAGACTGTAATATTCCCAACTTAGCTGATAGCTAAGTGGAATATTAATTTTTTCAGTAAATTCAAATGCATGAATAAGTGAGCAAGGAGGCTCATAAAAAATACTCTAGCATGAATAAAAACCCTTCACAATGTAAAAGGGGCCATGAAATAACCAACTCAAGAATCCACATGTGTGAACAAGGTTAAGTGACCAAGTCAACTCAAATTGTCTTTAAAAGAATGGATCCATGAATAAGGCAGCTCAATGTGAATGGAGGCAAATTTAGCAAAACAATTTGAACACTCCTTAAATCTGAAAAGGGGCAAGGCAAAGAGACTCAATCAAGGAAGATTCTTAGAAGATGCATTTAGTCACATTGACTAAATAAAACCATGCAACATCTAGTTGTTCTCCACTTAATGGAACAGTGTAACTGTAGAGGGGGAAATCTTAGCAAGGAAGCAAACCCTAGTGGAGTGGGGCCCTTGGAGGAGAAGCTCATTTTCTATATAATGAAGGAAGGGAAGCCATTTGGGTTTATATTGGAGATTATATTTTCATGAGGTCTGCTTAGAATTCCCGCATACTTAGTTGTTTAGCTAAGTTTCTGCACTTCTTAGTGCAAGGGTTTTTTCATGTGGGAATGCCCTTCTTTATCTTGGAGATCTTGTAGAAAGAGATCTAAGGGAAGCTTCTGATCTAAAATTTCTAGTTTCAGGTGTTGGGCCAAGCACTTGTACTCCATATCTGCACAGTCCCTTGAGGATACTGCGTTATTTTTTAGAGGTGCAGTGGAAGGGGTTAAAACCCTATTGTTTTTGGGCTATTTTCCCAAAGGGAAGCTCAATCCTTCTTCTGGGAGCTGATTAATAGAATTTCAGACATTTCTCATGTGTATTCAGCCATTTCATATAGATATATAGCCTTACTACGTTATTTCAGTTTATATTTGCAGTTGCTCCTTGTACTTTTAGTGTATGTGGGAAAACCCTTGTCGAGTGATCATAATTGCATTGTAAAGGAGATTAGATCTCTGTTTATTTGCCTCATTGAATAATATAATATGAATATCATATTTATTTCTCCATTTTTTGAGTATTCAATTAAATAGACTGCGCAGTGTCTTATGCAGTAGCATTCCGACATTTTATAGTTTGGGGTTTTTGTCCATTTCCAGCTATTTGAGCATGGGAGGCCTGTTTAACTTTGTTATTGGTATTTTTTTCTGAAACCATCTTGGATTCAGCTCCTATATTGTCTAATATAAGGGAAAAAACCGTTATATTATACTTCTGTAACTCAGTACTCAGTAAAACAACGTTTCTGGGTCACTAGTGGTGCTTTTCCCCACTTGGTTGTCTTCTTGGAGTGATGTTGGTTGTAGTTTTTGTAAAATGGAGAGCTATGCATCTGATATAACCTCTGATATGATAATTTTCTGATTCCTATTGAGTTTCTGAAGAAATTATGCAAATTCTAAAGTAGGATTTCCCTTTGTTGCAACCTTCCTCTTTTGGCAGTTTTCAGCTAGACTAGTTTGTGGGAGATCTGTTTAAGGTCTCTAAGTTCATTTTTTTCAGCTGAAATTCCATAAATAAGTCACATACAGCCCATATGAGAGGATACAAGAATTCATATACATTTATGTTTCATATTTTTGCTTATACAACATTTTCCTTGAGCTTCTTGTCAATAGTCCTGAAAGGGGAATATTAGCCTTCGACATAGTTCTATAGACAAAGTCTGCTAGTGGGCTAGCTAGCCTTTAGATCTCACCCTATTTTTAGAGGTGACATATCCAGTAAATTCCCCTGCAGTCAATCTCTGGAATACATCCAGTTGTTGATTGTGAATGTTTTCTTAGAAAAGGATTTTCATTTGCCGGATCATGAGCATTTCCTGATTTGGAATATTATAGGTGCTACATTCCTAAAGCCTAAATGGCCCATCTCCAGCCTGTTATCCACCTACGCTACTCTCCTGTGAGCCCAACCGGCCCGATTCATCCCGGCGCTACGCACCAGTGTTACGCACAAACAGAGTTTGTCTAAAATTTCTAAAAGGAGTCAAAATTTCGGTTTTTCACCTTCAAAGCTTCTATAAAATTCAAGACACAAGGTTGGTGGTTTATTTTCTTGCCTCCAAAGCTTTAATTTTCCTAGTTAAAGATATAATTAAAGGCTTAATTAAACCAAACCATAGGCTACCTAAGAAATCAGTTTTAAATACCTTTGGTTAGGGTTTGAAGGAGAAAATTGTTATATGTGCCAGAGGAGGCTGAGTGACATCAAACAAACCTCTAAACATTGAGTGCACTCTTTTAGAGCTTCATCTTGGCCCCCATTTGCAAAATTTTCCCATCACCTCACTCATTGCAGGCTTTTGACCCAAAGGCCCTCAAACTATTTTCAAAGAGCCTTCTGTGCTAAAGAACCAGCAACCATGCCCAAAGCAGATATTCACACCAGCAGTGATGAAATTCAAATACCTATTGAGCATCAACACAAGGGAGGAAGGGCCAATAGGTTTGAGCCCTTAGACACCATTCAAATTACCTCCTCTCCCATGATCCTTTCATACTTTCAGGATGTTGGGTGTTATCTGTTTTGTGAAAAGGTCAAGAAAGTCGAAAGCCACTCCGACTTGACTAGATTATTCATCATTGGCTTATAAAATCACCAAGTTAACCTGGCCAGAGTGAAATTTTAACTCTCGTCTGAATCCATTTCCAAAGCAATAGGTATACCAGACATCAGTGAGATATCGTTTAAACAAAAGAAGTTGGAGTTGAGCTACTATGAACCCTACCTAAAACCAAGCTGTCAACAAGGCTGCAAGGTTATTTTTCCGTTTTACCACTTGCTAGAGGGGTATGCCTTGTTGATGAAGCAAATTATCAGATATTTCACCTGTGAGGGGAGATACTCTAGGATTTACTCATATCATATAAGGTTACTAATGCACTTCACCAAAGTCAAAATAATGAACCTACCATACTAGCTTTTCCGAAGCATTGACAAGTTGGCCTCACTTGTAAAGAAGCTATGAATACCAAATTCCGAGCCTTTTCCACCACTCCTTGGTCAAAATGATTGTCTTACACCAATTGGAGCAACAAGGAATCCCTTGGGAAGTCTTCATCTTACACGGTGTATTTATAGACCCCCAAGCCTTCATTCAGCATAATTTACCCTCCACTTCACAACCACCTACCTCCACTCCTCCATCATATCTACCTATTCCTTCTCCACAAATAAATTCATCTCCTATATCTTCTCCTAATGCACCAAGTGAAGAAGCTGATAGTGGCTCTAATGAAGAGAAAACAGATGACAATAATGAGGAAGAGGACAGTGAGGTAGAAACTGAGATAGATGAAGATAATGAGTTAGAGGACAATGAGGTAGAAGCTGAGGAAGATGAAGAAGACAAGGAAGAGGATAGTAGTGAGCAGGAAAGAGATAATAGCCACAACAAACAAGAAATTGATGACATTAGAAATCAAGAGAAAGATGCAAGTGAGACAAAGGTTGAAAAAATTGAGGCAAATGAAAAGTTTGATAAAGATGATGAAAGTGGTGAAAATAATGAATATTATGGGACAGAAACAGAGAGTGAAGGAGAGGAACAACAAAGTGATGATGACCAACAAGAGGTAGCCTCTCAAGAAGGAAACAGTGAGCAAGAAAACATAGTTTAAATCAGTAAGCCCCGTGATGAGAAAAAGGGACAAAATAGTGGGTCTTATGATGAATAAAATGTCAAGGATTGTGGCACCTCCAAAGGTAGAGACACCATCATAAAACCTCTCACATGCGCCTATCACAGAGGCAGAAGATATGTGTTTGCTGCCTCAAAAAGGCAAGGGGCCATCTCTGCTCCAACAATCAAGCATCAAGACAAAGGAAAGGGAAAGGTGGAAAAAGGTGAGTAGAAGGTACAATTAAGAAGGAGAAAAAGGATCAAGAATACCTCTCAAGGATCTCAATTCATTGATCTAGACAGTGACAATGAGGACCAAGAGATGAAAACTAGGTTGCTCCTCTTGGAAAAATATGCACAGCTTCAGGAGTGGGAAAGGGATTTCAATATTGCTGAAAGGTTCATCTACTATTACAAAGAGGAACATACACATTTCAAGGAGATCAAGACGGGCCTTTCCCTACAAACGAAAATGGCCAAACATTATGCAAGGAAAAGCATGCTTGCTAGCGCCAAGCTAAAGAAGGCCCTCATTGAACTAGAAGACCTAAAAAGAACCAAAGAGCATGAAAGCCTTGGATTATTGGCTGAGTCTTCTCAACAGGTATCCAAAACCTCTTTGGGGTCTATCCACCAATTTTGAGGCAAATTGGACAACTTTTTATATTTTCCAAATTTTGACCCCTAGGAGCGCAACACCGTAGGCGCTACTCACACATTTGGTGCATATTCAGCTCTCAAAGCTTACATTTTTTTATTTTTCACATCACCAACAGTCTACTCACCAATTTTCAGATAATTTGGAGTAGTTTCACCCCCTCAAAAGGTCAAAAAACATCAACAATTTGACCTTTCTAACTCCTCTTCAGACCAGGTGTTACACACAGAGTAGTGCTGGGAGATTTGATTTTTGAGCAGGTAAATGGCATCCACTCAGCACAATTAAAACATTTTGGAAAACTGACTCATCAGGATTTCCAAAGAGCCATCACAGAGCCAAATCCAGTGTCGGTAAGACCTCCAAGAGACTGCTGCAACAGGGCCTATTTCTACGCTACGCACTTGGAAATTTTTCACTGTTTGACACATGTGCTATGATCCTATGGTTGAGTGGGAAAAATGTGATTTTGGCAGGTTTTCTTAGGCATTTCAGGCCTAAAATTCAATTTTATTTCCTTTTATAGTCGGAAAAGATATTTATTTAGATATTTTTGTGCCTTGGGCTTTGCAAAGCCTCAAGGACAAGTTAGGATATTTCTCTTTGGCCAATAGGCTTCTAGATGCTCTAGTAGGCTCTCCTCTCCTCATTTTTTCTATAAGACCTGAGGATTCATTGTAAACAGTTGGGACTTGATGTGTTTAAGAGAAATACATGGTTTTATGAGCTTGGAAAAGATATTGGTTTTATGAAGTGAATCTTGGCTTGTGTGGCTTGATGTTGGAGAAGCTTGCTTGCAGGATTCCATAGCTTGGTGAATGGTGATGTTTTCCTAACTTGTTAATTTTTTCTTGTCCTCATTTTGTTTCAGTCTACTTTGTTGCTATATATCAGAAAATTATAGGTTGAGATATGCTCATGGAAGCACCTCAAACCTCCTGTTTGCTATAGTTTTGATGTTTTTCTCTTTTAGTCATCTTAAGGAATTCTTGATTGCTCCTTAGGCCCACTAAAAATTGTTTTTGTTTCATGAATGGTTAGTATGTCAGATTATAAATATGGTTCATGGTATGCCCTTCTTATTTAAAGTTTCCAAAACCCTATCTTGAAGCTTTTCTATGGAATATTGATTGATTAGGTTAAGACAAAGAGGTCTCGTTTCGATCTTGCCCTTTGCCCATGCTTACCAACTTGTTTCAGAGTTCCCGATAGTTTGATATATGTTTTTTAGGAGTTCCCTCTCCATATATTGAGCTTTTTTTTTATATTATATGTTTTCTCAAAAAGCTGAAGATGAATTTCTAAAGTTAGGAGTTCTAATGCTTCTATGTATCACTAGAATGTTCATCTTACATATTTATCAGTTTGAGTATTGTTCATAGAGATTAATGGTTTGCGCTACCTCATGAGTTATTGTTTTCAGACTATATTTGTTTAAGACCTCTTAGTTTATCCCAAAATTAATGCTCATTACACCTCATACATCACCCAAAAGATCCATTGACCTTGCTAAATCAACCTTGCAATACATTCTGCTTCATCATTTAGACACCATCGACTTCATCTGACCCCATAGCCCTATTGATTTGATAATCTCTCATTCCACCTATCCTACTTAGTCATATTACCCCAACCCAAAACAAAAAAACAAATTACACTTAACAACTAGCCTAAAATCAATCATCCAAAGCGAACAATTTCACATACTTCGCACAATAGAGAGAGCCCTCTCTGAGTCCAGGAAGGCTAGGTCCTAGGACTCCAAAGATTGGTTTGGTGTTACCCTGTCATTTGGTTTAGGCAATCTGCCAAATTATGGGACCCTAACAGTTCCTCAAACAATTCTGAATCTAGAAGTGCTCATTCACAAACAATAATAAAAAAAAAATGAACTCTCACGACTCTGGCTCTAACTGGTATAGGTTGTGGTTCAAACTCACATTAGGGGGATTTAGAGGTCTAAAATGTACCTCCTAAGAAAATTATAAAATAATAGTGGAAATAATAAAATAATATTAGATTACATCATCAAAATTTAGAGTGAAAAAAGAAAAAACTATTTTTTCAACTCATATTTTCAACTTATCTCCGTATGATTTTACTCAAATTTGAAGTGGAAACACTCATTGGATGAAAAATTTGATTCCTAATATAGGAATTGGCCATTTTTCATACTTTATATGGACTCTGCTATGTGAAAAATGAGAAATACATGAAAAAAAGTGATTGCAATCACGTTTTTCATGTACTTTTCATTTTTCGTGTAGCAAGGTATAACGAACGTATGAAACATGGGTACTCCTTGGATGAGGAATTAAATTTTGCATCCAAAAATTTCTCCCACTCAAAATTTGAGTAAAACCTTAAGGAGATCAGTTGAAAATACAATTTGAAAAAATATTTTTTATTTTTTTATTTTTTATTCTTTTTACCTTTTTACCCCAAAAAAGGTGAATCATCCCCATGATTGACATCATCATCTTGAATCCTAATGGCTTTTATAAATTTTATTTTGGTTGTAAATTTTTCTTAGGAGGCCCATTTTAGACCTCAAAATTTCTCTAATGTTTGTAGATCTTTGACTCAGGCTCGCTTGACATATCGAACCTGTAGTAGACCACCAACAATTCCCCCCGTGTCAGATATAGGATGAGAAGATGAAGTATTGTTCATTAATGCAAGGATCATCAACAATCTCAAGCATATCTTGTGATAAGATCTATAAATATTCTTGGCTTCTTTCATCCAATCCCAAGAAGCAGTCCATCTGAAACTTAGTTTCTCTCTTGTAGTAGTCTTCTTTCTAGAACATCTCTCTAAATAGTGATTGCATTTTACACAATACTCACACAGGTGAAGCTCAAAACACTGATATTTCACATGTCCAACTATGTTACACTATTGGCATTTATCAGCTTGTTCTGGAAGAACACCATCCAAAAATCTAGCACTTTGAAGCTGTATAGGTTTAGCAACATGTGGAATGTGAAAAGATAAACAGTTATGTGTTTGTTATGCATCATCTCTTCCTATGGTCTTATAAAGGTCTTTGGAATAACATTCTTCTTATCATGACTTTTAACTGTATCCAAATTTTCTCCTGAAATCATTTCATTACTCTTATCATTCTCTGATTGATGATCAGGCTCAAACAAACTATTTTTCTAAACAAAGACTAGTTTAGAATCACAAATTTTATTTTGAAGTTTTTCTCACTATAACAACAACTAAATTTGGATAAAATCAACTGTCTCCAATGCATCATGTAAATGTATTTTGATATCAACAAGATTTTCTTTGCTGAAATTTACAGTTTCGTCAATAGTGGAACTAATGAGATTACTTAATATTTATAATACATTTTTAATTTGAGTCATTTTTGTCAATCTCAAGTGTTGGGTTTGACCGAAAATGCACCTGTTTACAATAAATATTCAACAAGAAAAACTTACTATAAATTCTCGATACAATAAAACCAAAGTCCAGTATGATGTTGAACCAACAATAGTATATGATGTTAACTTCTTTTTTCCCAACGAGTGTAGAAAATATCATATCCTCCAAAATTAATTCTCTTTTTCAAAAAAAATTAAAATACCAAGCACAAGGATTTGAACTTATGATCTCTAATATACGAAACAACTATATGTGTTTTTCTACCCACAATGTCTTCTTTACAACTTCTATTTCATTAAGAATTCATATGACTGAAATACTCTAATTATTTGGCCATAAATAGTCAAACCTTTTCTCGTGAAAAATAAATTAACATCATACCCATAAAAAAAATTGACCATAATAACCCTTATGCTTTCCCATTTTTCAACTGTTTTAATTTTTTTTTTAATTACTTAAAAAATTCTGGATACCTGGACTTTTTTTGTGATATTAAGGCATCTTGTTTCTTCCTCAACAAGTATAATATTTTTTAATTCTCTTTTCCAAGTACATCAAATAGTTAAAACCTAACAACAAACATATTTGCAACAACCACTCAGAACAGCAAATGACTCCTCTGCTCATGTTAAGCTTCCTTGACCAAACAAAGTGAAACAACAAATACCCTGGACTCTTACTCAGCGAGATATTTATTTAAAGATAAATCCAAAATGAGCAAGCTAAAATAATAATACAGATATAACCATATCCAACCATTGATCCGGATTTTTGCAGGAATGCAACGTAATACACATATAACCATAAGCACAGAGATGCAGCAGAAATAATGCTTCATTTTATTAATAAAAGAATGACTGAAATGAGCTTACAAACATAATGGAAACAAGCTAGGGAACTGGTAGTGTATCTCTGAGAAGAGATGTGGTGTATGCAGGCCTTTGAACTGTGTTACATTGAGGCTTGAAGGCCTATTGCAGACATAATGGAAATAGATGATGTAGGGTACTGGCACTGTATCCCTGAGAAGAGGTGTGACAACTACCAACCCCTGAACTTTGTTACAATGAGGCTCTCAGGCCTAATTATTGTTGAGAAACAATGTAAAGCCCGAAATTTCCAAAAACCTAACCTTAGGATATGAAGCGCCAAAACTGTGCACCCCGCTTGGGTAAATTGGTGTTTCAACTTCCTGGGGACGTAACTTTGGCATCTGATCTCTGTTTGACAAGCTCAATAGCTTGTTACAAAGATCTTTCCGAGGAATACAAATTTTGGTGCAAGAAATATATTCCATGTCACTCGGATTTAAATGGAATAGGTGGGTGGCCAGCAATATCCACCTGGATCATTAATGAACCACAATGGCTTCAAGCGTGCAGGACCCGAAAACCTGCTAAAAATAGTAAGCTACTAAAAGTGTAAAGCTGCAAAAATTGATGTTTCGGGTCCAAATGGAATAGGTGGGAGGCCACCGATATCCACCTAGATAATTTCTTACACCAAAAGTTGTAGTCCTTGGAAATCTCTTTCTAACGAGCTATTGAGCGTGTCAAACGGAGATCATATGCCAAAGTTACGTCCTCAAGAATTTGAAACACGAATTTACCCAAGTGGGGCCCACATTTTTGGCGCTTCATCTCCTAGGGTTAGGTTTTTGGATGTTTTAGATTTTACATTGTTTCTCAACAATAAATAGGCCTGCGAGCCTCATTATAACACAGTTCAGGGGCTGGTAGCCGTCACATCTCTTCTCAGGGACATGCTGCCAGTACCCTAGCTCATCTATTTTCACTGTCTGTAATAGGCCTTGGAGCCTCAATGTAACACAATTTAGAGGCCTGCGTATGCCACATCTCTTCTCATAGATATGCTACCAGTGCCCTAGCTTGTTTCAATTATGTTTGTAAGCTTATTTCAGTCATTCTTTTATTAATAAAATGAAGCATTATTTCTGCTGCATCTCTATGCCTATGGTTATATCTGTATTCTGTTGCGTTCCTGCATAAATCCGGATCAGTGGTATCAGAGCAGGTATGCTCCTTCTCTATTTTTCTTTGCATGTCCCCAACACGGTCAAGGTATAAGGGGTTCGGGCTCGATCCGGTTGTAGGTGGCCGCCCACCTATTCCATTTGGACCCACAACATCAATTGTTGTAACTTCACTTCCAACAACTTACTATTTTTAGTAGGTTTTCGAGTCCTGCATGTTGGGATCCATTGTGGGGCATTAATGATCTAGGTGTATGTTGGTGGCCACCCACCTATTCCATTTGAACCCCTGCCATCAATTCTTTTAGTTTTTAAGTTTCGGCACAACTTACTATTTTTGGCATTTTTCGGGTCCTAAACTTCCGGAGCCATTTTCAGGCCCTAAAGGACATTTTTTTGGAAAACCGAGAGAAATATAGACCATATTTCTCACAGCAAAAGTTTTAGTCATCAAACAAATATTTCTAACGAGCTATTGAGCGTGTCAAATGGAGATCGGATGCCAAAGTTACATCCACGGGAAGTTGAAACACCAATTTACCGAAGCAGGGCTCGCAATTTTGGCGCTTCATCTCCTAGGGTTAGGTTTTTGAACGTTTCAGATTTTACATTGTTTCAAATCTTTGAGGACAAAAAATTTTGGTGCAAGAACGATAGTCCTCGGAAATATATTTCTAACGAGATATTGAGCGCGTCAAACGGAGATCAGATTCCAAATTCACGTCCCCGAGAAGTTGAAACACCAATTTACCCAAACGAGGCCCACAATTTTGGCGCTTCATCTCCTAGGGTTAGGTTTTTAGAAGTTTCAGATTTTACATTGTTTCTCAATAATAAATAGGTCTGCGAGCCTCATTGTAACACATTTTAGGGGCTGGTAGTTGTCACATCTCTTCTCAGGGATACGCTGCCAATACCCTAGCTCATCTATTTCCACTATGTCTGTAATAGGCCTTCGAGCCTCAATGTAACACAGTTCAGAGGCCTGCATATGCCACATCTCTTCTCAGAGATACACTACCAGTGTCCTAGCTTGTTTCCATTATGTTTTCAATCTTATTTCATTCATTATTTTATTAATAAAATGAAGCATTATTTCCACTGCATCTCTATGTTTATGGTTATGTCTGTATTATGTTGCATTCCTGCATAAATCCGGATTTGTAGTATCAGAGCAGGATTGCTCCTTCTCTGGTTTTCTTTGCATGTCCCCAATGCGGCCAGGGTATAAGGAGTTCGGGCTCGATCCGGTTGCACCCTTCCAAGATGAGCCTCGCAAACCCTGATGACCCCCCATTGCAGAAGGAACGAAAGACGAGGGAGAAGAAGATCCGATCAAAATATTGTTCGAGGAGGCCCTCAAAAAACATATGAATGCAGTACCAAATAAATTTTCCTAGATCCTTCAATGGTTGCCCAGCGGTGGCACATCTACATCCAACACATCCGCCAATAGGTCTGCGACATCCTGGACAAATCCAATACCAAGTTCAGCGGAATTCCCCCCCATGAAGGAACTTAATGCAATGGAGACTGTTGCTTCCTAAGGAGAGAGGAATGACCTAGGTGGATATCGGTGGCCGCCCACCTATTCCATTTGCACGCACAACATCAATTCTTACAACTTTTCACTTCCAATAGCTTACTATTTTTAGCAGGTTTTCTGGTCCTACACACCCGAAGCCATTTTGAGGCATTAATGATCCAAGTGGATATCAGTGGCCGCCCACCTATTCCATTTGAACCCCCTCCATTAGTTCTTTTTGTTTTTAAGTTTGAGCACAAATTACTATTTTTAGCAGTTTTTCGGGTCCTGAAATTTCGAAGCTCTTTGGAGGCCCTAAACGACGTTTTTTGGGAAAACTGAGAGGCACCAAAATTTTTATTCTTCGGATAGATATTTCTAATGAGCTATTGAGCATGTCAAACAGAGATCAGATGCCAAAGTTACGTCCCCGGGAAGTTGAAACACCAATTTACCCAAACGGGGCCCACAGTTTTGGTGCTTCATCTCCTAGGGTTAGGTTTTTGGACGTTTCAAATTTTACATTGTTTCTCAATAATAAATAGGCCTGCGAGCCTCATTGTAACACAGTTTAGGGGTTGGTAGCCATAACATATCTTCTCAAAGATACGCTACTAGCACCCTAGCTCATCTATTTCCACTATGTTTGTAATAGGCATTCGAGCCTCAATGTAACACAGTTCAAAGGCCTGCATACGCCACATATCTTCTCAGAGATATGCTACCAGTGCCCTTGCTTGTTTCCATTATGTTTACAATCTTATTTTAGTCATTCTTTTATTAATAAAATGAAGCATTATTTCCACTACATCTCTGTGTTTATGGTTATATCTGTATTCTGTTGTGTTCCTGCATAAATCCGGATTTGTGGTATCAGAGCAGGTCTTATCCTTCTCTATTTTTCTTTGCATGTCCCCAACGCGGTCATGGTATAAGCAGTTCGGGCTCGATCCGGTTGTACCCTTCCAAGATCAGCTTCGCAAACCTCGACAAACCCCCATTGCGTAAGGAAAGAAAGACGAGGTAGCAAAAGATTCTATGAAAATATTGTTCGAGGAGGCCCTCAAGAAACAAAGGAACGTGATGACGGATAACTTTTTCCAGATCCTTCAATGGCTTCCCACCGGCGGCACATCTACATCCAACTCATCCGCCAACAAGTTCGCGACGTCCTCGATAAATCCAATACCAAGTTCAGTGGAATTCCTCCCCCCCCCCATGAAGGAACCTAACGCAGTGGAGACCATTTCTTCCTAAGGAGGGAGGAATGATCCAGGTGGATATCGGTGGCCGCCCACCTATTCCATTTGGACCCGCAACATCAATTCTTGCAGCTTTTCACTTCCAGCAGCTTACTATTTTAGCAGGTTTGTGGGTCGTGCACGCCCAAAGCCATTTTGGGGCATTAATGATCCAAGTGGATATCAGTGTCCGCCCACCTATTCCATTTGAACCCCGCCATCAGTTCTTTCCACTTTTAAGTTTCAACACATTTTACTATTTTTAGCATTTTTTCAGGTCCTAAACTTCCGGAGTTGTTTTGAGGCCCTAAACGACATTTTTTGGGAAAACCAAGAGCGACATGGACTATATTTCTAACGAGCTATTGAGCACGTCAAACGGAGATCTGATGCCAAATTTACATCCCTAGCAAGTTGAAACACCAATTTACCCAAACGGGGCCCACAGTTTTGGCGCTTCATCTCCTAGGGTTAGTTTTTTGGATGTTTCGGATTTTACATTGTTTCACGGAAATAAATAGGCCTGCGAGCCTCATTGTAACACAGTTCAGGAACTGGTAGCCATCACATCTCATCTCATGGATACGCTTCCAGTACCCTAGCTCATCTATTTCCACTATGTTTGTAATAGGCCTTGGAGCCTCAATGTAACACAGTTCATAGGCCTACGTATGACACATCTCTTCTCAAAGATACACTACCAGCACCCTAGCTTGTTTCCATTATGTTTGTAAGCTTATTTCAGTCATTCTTTTATTAATAAAATGAAGCATTATTTCCGTTGCATCTCTGTGTTTATGGTTATATCTGTATTATGTTGCGTTCCTGCATAAATCTGAATTAGTGGAATTGATGTTGCAGTTCAAAATGGAATAGGTGGGGGGAAACCGATATCCACCTGGATCATTGTTATTAGGCCAACCATACTTATGGAAGCAACATGTTGCGTATGAGTCACAGCCTCGCGCTGTTATTGTCACCTTGGGAAATAAGCTGTACAGGATACCAGAGGTACCACTGCCTACCACTATCTCTTTGGTTACAGCAAAACAATGCAGTAAGCTTATTTCCCAAACCAGGAAATTTTTTTTCTTAATGATCCGCCCCCAGGGAAAGAAGAATATTGTGGCCAAGACCTCCAGACATGGCTCCTCTGCATGACAACAACAAATGGACAAGGTTGTGGAGGAGTATGGGGACATTTTCACCTTACTCATAGGGGTGCCTCTGCACTGTCAGGTCAAGCACCCCATTGATCTGACCCCAGGTTCGTTGCTACCCAACGAAATGATCTATCGGTGCTCTGTTCTGGAGAATGATGAAATCAAGAGCCAGATTTAGGAGCTGCTGCAGAAAGGTCACATCCGGCCAAGTTCATCGCCCTGTGGGAGCATGATCGTGTTAGTACAGAAGAAGGATGGGACTTGGAGACTCTGTATTGACTATTAGGTGCTGAACAAGATCACTGTCCAGAATAGGTACCCAATCCCACGAATTGATGACCTTCTAGACCAACTCAAAGGGGAAAAATATTTCAGCAAGATCGACTTGAAGTCTAGGTATCACCAAGTACCATCAAAACCTCCGATGTGTGGAAGACTACCTTCAAAGCCAAGGAGGGCCTTTTTGAATGGTTGGTCATGCCTTTCGAGTTGACGAATGCTCCCGCAACCTTCATGAGGTTGATGGATGACATCTTGAGGCCATTCACCAACTCATTTGTAGTGGTGTACTTGGATGAAATTTTGATCTTTAGCCAGACTTGGGAAGAGCACCTCCACCACATCCGACAAGTCCTCCAAACACTACGACATCACAAGTTGTGTGCCAATTTGGAGAAGTGAACTTTTGGCATGACCAAGGTTCAATATCTGGGATACATTATTGATGAAAGGGGGGTGCATGTGGATCCAACCAAGATCCAAGTCATTCGAGATTGGCTAGCCCCAACCACTCTAATAGAGCTTCATAGCTTTCTGGGTCTTGCTAATTTCTACCACACGTTCGTGTTGGGATTCTCTCATATCACTTGGCCCTTGTCAAGTCACCAAGGGAGGAGCGAGAGAAAAATTATTTTGGTGGGAATCTCAACAAAAGGCGTTCATAGAATTGAAACATCACCTATGTTCTTCCCTAGTGCTCACATTACCAGACTTGCAACAACCATTTGAGATCGAGACAGATGCCTTTGAATATGCTATTGGGGCGGTTCTTACTCAACAGGGACATTCAGTGGCATATCACAGTGAGACATTGTCTAACACAGTTTGCAAGTATCCCACTTATGACAAAGAAATGTATTCCATTGTGCAGGATTGTCGAAAATGGAAGCATTACATTCTGGGGAAGGAAACAATCATCCACACAGGCCACCAACCCCTACAGTTCATACAGACAAAAGGGAAGTTGTAGAACGATCACCATCAGAAGTGGTCCACATATCTGCAACAGTTTCATTTGAACATCAAGTACAAGAAGGGTAGCACCAATAACGTTGCAGACTATCTCAATCGACCACTAATCGTGGCACTAACCGACCACCGATCGTGGCACTAACCACCATTCTCAACTCTTGTGGGCACAAGACTTCTGATTGGCTGCTTCTTTGCAAGAGCGATCCAGAATTCGGCCACACATACAAGGCACTCTTGGGGGGTATGCAAGTTCCTAATTTTCACCTCCAATATGCACTATTATGTCACCTAGGACACCTTTGTGTTCCTTCAAGTGAGCGTGCGAAGATGATATGGGAAGCACACTAAAGTCAATTCGTTGGGCATTTCAAGGTCGAGAAAATAGTGGTAGTACTGCAGAAGTATTTCTATTGGACGAACCTTCGACAGGATGTCAAGAAGTACATCGGATCCTACATTGCTTGTGTCATTTCCAAACCGACCATCAAGAATCAAGGCCTCTATACTCCGCTACCTACCCCTAGTCGAACTTGGGAATCCATCTCCCTAGATTACATGTCAAGATTTCCTTCTACTAAGCATGGAAATGACTGGGTTTTCATGGTTGTCGACAAATTCTCGAAGATGGCCATTATGACGGCCTGCAAGAAGAATATCATAGCAGAAGCCACTGCTAAACTCTTCTTTGAAAGAGTGTGGATGCACTTTGGGATCCCACAGTCTATCATATCAGATCATGAGAGTAGGTTCCTCAGCGCATTTTGGTCCAGCCTCTGGTCAATGTTGGACACCAAGCTCACCAAGTCCACAGCTTTCCATCCTCTATTTGATGGTCAGAAAGAGGTCGTTAATAGGATGATTGTACACATTATGCGCATGTACAATTCAAAGCATCCACGCACATGGGATGAGAGCCTCCCCTGTGTACAACATAGTTATAATTGGGATCTCCACAGCTCAATTGACCACAGCCCCTTTCAGGTAGGCTTGGGATTCCAGCCACTATGTCCTATTAATGTAGCCATGCCATTTGCGGCTACTCATGCCGATTCGGCTCATATCCAGTCTGAAGATGACAAAGCGAACAGCTTCAACGAGCACTTTTATCACATTCTCCAACAAGTTCATGACATATTGGACAAAGCGAATGATAAGTACAAGCACGACATGACCAACATCAGGTACCACACAAATTCAAGATGGGCAACAAAGTGTGGCTACATTTGCAGAATGAACGCCTCATTGGACCCCACCACAATCTTCGCCCACTCCGATATGGGCCGTACACCATCACCAAGGCTATAGGGAACAATGCCTTCGAGCTCAGTATTCCACCATTCCTTGGTCTGCACCTAGTATTTAATGTGGACTGCCTTCGTCCCAACTTCCCACCTCTACTGGACACCTCTGACATTGTAGAACAACTCACAACAACAGAGTTAAACCCAGATTGCATTTAACAGGCCACCACAGATTGTATCATGGACATGAAAATCAAGAACACTTGCCAACAGAATATCCAAATGTATCGAGTTGTCAAAGCTGGCCAACTCCTCCACCAAGGCAAGTGGTTCACCAGGGACCAAGTTCAGCAGAGGTTTCCTCATCTCATTGAGGAACTTAATGCAATGAGGACCATTTCTTCCTAAGGGGGGAGGAATGACCCAGGTGGATATTGGTGGCCACCCACCTATTCCACTTGGCGCCCCACCACTGTCTCTTTCAATTTTTCAATTTCGGCACAACTTACTATTTTTGGCAGTTTTTCGGGTCCTAAACTTCTGAAGTTGTTTTAAGGCCCTAAACGACGTTTTTTTGGGAAAATCAAGAGCGAGATAATTTTCATTTCTTGCATCAAAATTTGTATTCCTTGGAAAGATATTTCTAACAAGGTATGGTGTGTTAGTCATCAATATTTTTTACCTATTGTTGATGACTAGTTTCCTTAGCTAATTTTTCTAGAAGCTAATCTCAAACTATCAATTTGTCATCTAGAAAACACCCCAAACAAATTTTTTGTCCTCCTACCCCTTCCTGTCAGTCTATGATGAGAAAAATCTCCAATTTTCAAGTCCTATCTTGTTTCAAAAAAATATCCCTATCTAGAGCTGTCTTAGCTTGGTTTCCCTGCTATCATTTGTCTCCTTATTACTCATGCCATTCACTATCCAAAGGTTGACAAAGTGTCTGCTACTCTATCCCTGATCATCTTGTCATTTGAAAATCTAATCATGCCTAAGAAAACACTCATAATATGTGACAGTTGTCCCTAGGTTAGATAGTGGTGTTCAGGGAGTTTTTCCTTGGCTAAGATATCCTAGGCCAAAAGGCCTCTGTCTAAGTACTAGTCAACCATGAATTAATTCCTATTCTGCAAAGCAAGCATTGTTCTATCCATAGGTCACACACCACTAAGAGGTCACTATGTCTCATTTCAGAAGAAGTTCAACAAAGATCCAAATTAGGAAAAAATAAGTTTTGTCATTGTCTGAAGAAATAAGCTTAGATCAGGAAAAATTTCCATGAAACACCAAAAATCTCTCCAAGGTTCCAAAGCATCTATTTTTACATCTCTGCAAGGGTGTAATTGAATGATGATCAGTATGAAAATAAGAGCAAAGGGACAAGTTCAAACAGGTCTCTCATATTGAAAAGGTTTGCCATCAATGATCAGATGGAGAGTTGTAAAGTAAAGAGCAGCAAGTGTACATGTTATAAATCCAAATGCTGCCTGAAGAGAAGAGTTAATTCCTCATGTCAAATGACCACAAAAAAACTGAGTGATGGTGATAAGAAGTGCTACCTAATCTTTCTAGAGGGCATCATCATGTAGGGCATAAGAAGACAGCTGCTTCTTATGCTACCTTGAGCCTGGGATGTGAACATTAGTCAAAGGAAATTTCAAGGTTCCCTGAAAACAAAGTCAAGGGAAAGTTAGCTCAAAGGTGTCTAACAGTGAGAATTATCCTTATACCAACCACTTTATTCACTCCCTAAAAAAATCATAGTGATATGATACCAAGCAAATACTAACTCATAGACTAACTCCCTCCAAGTGATTAATGAAAGGCAAGCATCAAGAGCTACTTTTTCAGATCATTCAAAAGGCAGAGGGCATATTATTGAGATAGGTGAAACTTTCATTGTTTGAAGGCCTCCTTCACAAAAGCAAAGGATCAGCTCTCCAAAGATTTACAATATGGTTCATCTTATTCAAAGGGTAAAGCAGACATATAGGAAACCAAGTCTTGCTCAATGCAAATAATTTTCTTTTTAAGATATTCTAAAACAAAGGCTGCATTAGTGGTTTTAAGGGGATAATATCCTTGGTAAAAATCAGAGGAACAAATCATGGTTGGTAGGCCACCTTCATCATACTAGCAGAAGACCAAGTCATGGTTTAAGGACCTTTTCCATTTCATAAAACAATTAAGATTCATTATGGTTATTGAGAGGCTATAGTAGTGTTTTTATGAGCTTTTTTCAAATGACATACTCGGTCACAGTCATAGAGAAGACCATTGCAATCCATCCAAATACCTTTTTCCAATGGATAAAATAGAGAACACTTTTCATAATCAAATTACATGTTTCTTGTTTGGGTTTGCAAAGTGACATAATACTGAGGAAGGCAGGTATCACAAGTAAAGTTTTAATGAAGAAGAACGAGACTGTTTGTAAGGATATAATTCAAGAATGACAAGTGGAAAAAAACACCGCTTACCCCTAAAAGATCTATTCAAAGGGATAGAAGATATGCATATGAGAAGACCCCCATCACTTCATAAAATAGTGAATTGGAATTATGGTGCCAAAGAGGCTGCAGTGGTGTTTTTAGGATAAACCTCCATTGTATACAAGCAGAGGCAAAAACACAGTTTTTATAGCTCTATAATGTTCCTTTTTCAGAAACATTTTCAAATGACAAGGAAAATCTATTCCAGAGATAGACTGCAAGGGAATTTACTGGATTTGTCACCTTTGAACAAAGGATGAGCTCTAGAGGCTACCTGGCTTACTAGAAGACTCTGTCTATAGAGTGATTGTCAATGGACAATATCCCTAATAGGGAAATACAACAAGATTGGGAAAATCCCAATATTGCAGCTATAGTAATAAAAAATACACCAAATGGAAAATAGCAGTGATTCATTATACACATGAAATGCCGAAGAATATAATGGCCATCATATTAGAACATATCAATATGAAATATACATCTTCTTGAGGAAATGGTCACTCAAGAAAGGCACACAAGCCTCAAGAAACCTGTACATGAAAATGTGAAATACATAGCTACATAAACAAATCCCTAGGCCATGAATGTGCAATTATAGAGAGAAACTGCTGCATAAATGTTGAATATACAAATATATGTCAATATGAGCTAAAATAAGAATGGGAAGCATGATATCAACCCCTGAAAATACAATACATCAATCCTCTAAAAGGATTGGCTAAAATCTATACAAAAATGGCATTTTGCAGAAATGCCAGAGTAGCTAGGTAGCAGCTACTCAAGAAATGGAAATACATGGAGAAGGCTGAAATGGCTGAAAAAAATGTAGAATCCTCCTCCAATAGAAATCTGAAGTGAAAGTCTGATCCTTACACCCAAGACTTCTCCTCCAAGTGACTGTCAAACCCTCACAACAAATCTCCTCTCTGAAAAAATTGTCTAATGAAGGGACTGCGCTGATAATGATGGAATGTGGTTGGATTGATGCCAGAGATGGTGGTATATGTTCAATAACCACCTTTTCTGATCTCCCAATGGATAGAACCTCTCTCCACTGAAAAACAAGCTCTGAATGGTGTATGGAAACCTCCCCAGCAACACCCAGCAACACTACACAATCTCTGCTGCAGAAACTGCGCTGATGTAGATGACTGAAGCTCATGGCTTGAATGGATAAATATGGAGGATGAGTGCAATCCTTCATGAGCTACTCAAGAAGGAGAGCAATTCCTAAACAGGACTCCCGCGTGCCCGAAGGCACTGCAGCCCTGCTAAACAGCAAGAGGAAGCAACAAGTCTCCAAGACTTGGATGTAAAAATGATCAAAGATCTGTACAATGGCTGCCTTGCTCCTCTTTTATAAAATGAGCCTTCCCTCCATGGACCCTATTTCGAATTAGGTTTTCCTTCTCTCTAGAAACTTCCCTCCTACGTTGTCCCGCATAATGCTTTCCAACTCATGCCAATGCAGTTTGACTTGGTCAACCTTGGCCAAGCATGTTTGCAAAAACCTCTTTTCACACATGGAGGTGTGAAATCCAGCTCTAATATGATCCTCTTTCATATTTAGAGGATTTTTATTCTCTAACGATGCAAGGAATGGGTCCCCTACCCATTTTATTCATCTAATTAACAAAAATTAATGTTCCATAAAATTTGGAACATTACAGTCCTCCCCTCTCAAAATATTGCTTGCCCTCAAGAAATTGCAAGGATGAACTGAGTTTCTTTCTGCGATTTCCTCCTATATCATCCTTATGTGATGATATCCTCAAGAAAAGGATGCCATATCAGCAATCAAGTCTCCAATCTGTCCCTCCAACATATGCAATCTAGCCTTTGGGTGAACATTCCAAAACAACTATCATGTAGAAGAAACTATCAATGAAGGAAAAAGAGATGTATAAGGGCTGAATTGAGGCATGAGATCTGATATATAATGGGACTTATCATCCCCATATTAATCTCCCATCCTCAAGCCAGCAATCATAAAAATAAGTTGCCTCTCAACAAGACAACTCATGAAAAATCTCCTTCCACCTTGAGCTCCAGAAATAAGGTGGGCTGAAATCTGATCATGGAAAGAATTATAACTTGCCCCATGCTAACATTTCCCCCATTTATGACAAGTGTGGAGTGTATTCTGATCTTGGGCTGCAAATTTATTGCCCTCAAATGGAAAAATGAAGAGTAATTCCCAAGGAATCTCTCCTCCATCAATGAAAAATCAGTCGGCCCAAGACATGTCATCTATGATGAATAGGACAAGATCACCATAGAATGCCCCATGACATGTTTACTGTAGGTTATATCATGTGAAGCAATATGCAACAATGTCTCATAGGGTCAAAAAGAAATCTCACCCACAGTAGCTGCAGAACATAACATGGCAAGTATTGTACAAAAACATCACCTCTACTACTGAACTGTAAACAGATGAGTGAACCAGCAATACAAAATCAAATACATGCCCAAATATAAAAAATGGATGGATGTCATAATAATTCTCATGGCCCTGCTTAATATTAAGCAAATAGATGGTCGTGGTGGCCATGTCTCCTCTCATGTTCCATTAGAACATGCAATGCAGAAAATATGGGAGTCCTCCCTCATCAAGGACACATTCATCCCATGTGTCTCTCATCTAATCATGTCCTTTACTGAGATAACAGAAATATAAGCCAAGGAGATCATGCTCAGAAATAAAATGAGGCGAGTATTGAAGGTTTCATGTTCTGCAAAGATGTACCAATAGTCTCCCAAGTATTCATAGCGCAGTTCCCCAAACTGTTGGTTTGAGAAATGATATGGCAAGTTCTTTTCAGCTCATGAATAAGAATGTATGTTCTGATAATGCATGGTAAGTGGCTGAACATAAATGATGAACATACATGGAAGGTAACACTTGCCTGAGGCCATATAAAATATGGCTGTCTCCATCATACAAATTGGCCCAATTTTGATCCATGGAGAAATTTGAAAAGCTTGCCCTCTTGTAGAGCCATGCACTGCAAGATAATGGTAAGAGTATACAAATCAGCCAATGTAAGAATATATTTCTTACCATATACCAGGAGTAAGATGATGTATGGATCCATGAATGAACCCTCCATAGTTGTTTGGCATGCTCCTAGGAAGAGGAATGAACTAGTTGCAGCAAGAAGACCCTTCTTCTCATGCTTGGAAATCCAAGTCAAGAAGAATGTATCATAGTTGAATTCTTCCACTACCTCATCCATCTCACCTCGTCTTTGTCTATCAAGTGAAACAAATATGAAATGTTCCTGGGACTTGTGGGCTATGTATCCACCACACTTCCACTGGGCACACTTCATCCATCGGTTACTTCTCCAAGGAGATAATTCCATCTCCTTCTCCTGCAACATCATGCAAAGTATGAGAGAAATTCTGCCCTTGCTCTCCCAAGCAAAGCAACAAAATATTTTGTTGCCCTCCCATACTTCCATCATAAAACTCATGTGATGAAGACACAATGAATGATATGAGCATCACATCAAAATCATGCATCCATACTCTATGCTTCTCAATGATGCAAGTATCCTACCATCTCTTTTCCATTCTTTTGGTACTCCTCCCATGAGGGCTACCAAACTCCCAAACCAATTCTTGTTCCTTGCATTTCATTAGAGTTTGAAATGCAACTCCTTCGAGACCTCTTAGGAAAGGCCTCTCTCCCATGACCATGTTGGATCTATGAGGATCCAAATGTGATGGAGGTGATGTCTCCTCTCCACCCAGGTTCAACAACACTGTTGATTCCTCCAATGATGTAGCAGTTTTTTCTTCCTCCGGTTCACAATTTGTTTCTTGGTTATCCATGGAGGTGTCATGGTTTACTTCATCCTCCAAAAGTTGCACTCCCACATTGAAGGCTGAATACAAATCATCAAATATGTATGAAGATGAGGTTTCTTCTCCTCCTTGAACCTTTTTCACAGTGCAGTGCAAACATGAGGCCCTAAAGTGGCCATGTGATTTTATCCTGGGACCTCCTCATATGAAATTCCACCATCCTTAAGATTATTTGCTGAAATAGAAAGTGGAACTTTACTCATACCTTGGTGGATCTTGGGACATTTTTGTGTGGCTGCAATGGCTTTTCCTCCAATTTCTTCCTCATCCATAGATGTAGAAGGCTACTCCTCCAAATTTGTAGCAGTGTTAGTGCAATTCTCCTCCCATGGTGGAATGGCTATCTCTTCCTTTGTCCTCCCTCCATCAAAGGTTTGGATCAACCTTTGAGCAAAGTCTCAAAAAGAACTCACCCTTGAATGGAACAAGGGGTTGAACCACCAACAGAGGTTTTATCCTCCATGTGTAGCGCTGCCATCACCACTACTTCTTTCACTTCCACTGGATGGAGCAATAAAACTTCCACCAGCTTCTTCTCCCAAGCTCTAGCTGAAGTAACCCCATCAAATGTAGATAATAGAAACCCATTTCCTATGATTTATTCTCTTCCACAGGGCCTTCTCTCCTCCATCTATTGAATAGACTGTCGGAATTTTGTAGCTCCCTTGAATGTTGCAGAATGGGGCTTATAGTCACCCAGGTACTTGCTTAAGATCTGGAAATCCAAGCATCTACCATGCTGGTCTTCAAGAGAATAGGAAGTGCGTGGATCTTCCTCTTCTCCTCTTTTCTCCTCCTCCTCCTCAGGTAGGCTCTTATTTATTTCAAAAATGGATGAACTCAGGCTCATCTTCTTCTTTATTCTCCTCTGATATCGAACTCACAAACTGTGCCATTTCGATGCTCTGATACCACTGTAATGTTCCTTTTTCAGAAACATTGTCAAATGACAAGGAAAATCTATTCCACAGATAGATTGCAGGGGAATTTACTAGATTTTTCACCTTTGAACAAAGGATGAGCTCTAGAGGCTACCTGGCCCACTAGCAGACTCTGTCTATAGAGTGATTGTCAATGGAAAATATCCCCAATAGGGAAATACAACAAGATTGGGAAACTCCCAATATTGCAACTACTGTAATAAAAAATACACCAAATGGAAAATAGCAGTGATTCATTATACACATGAAATATCGAATAATATAATGGCCATCATATTAGAATATAGCAGCATGAAATATACATCTTCTTGAGGAAATGGTCTCTCAAGAAAGGCACACAAGCCTCAAGAAACCTATACAGGAAAATGTGAAATACATAGCTGCATAAATAAAGCCCTAGGCCATGAATGCATAGTTATCGAGAGAAACTGCTGCATAAATGATGAATATAAAAATATATGTCAATATGAGCTCAAATAAGAAGGGGGAGCATGATCTCAACCCCTGAAAATACAATACATCAATCCTCTAAAAGGATTGGCTGAAATATATACAAATATGGCATTTTGCAAAAATGCCAGAGTAGCTGGGTAGCAGCTACTCAAGAACTTGAAATACATGGAGAAGGTTGAAATGGATGCAAAAAATGTAGAATCCTCCTCCAATAGAAATCTGAAGTGAAAGGCTGATCCTTTCACCCAAGACTTCTCCTCCAAGTGACTGTCAATCCCTCACAACAAATCTCCTCTCTGAAAACGCTGTCTACTAAAGGGACTGCGCTGATAATGAAGGAATGTGGTTGGAATAATGCCAAATATGGTTTAATATGCTCAAGAACCACCTTTTCTGATCTCCCAATGGATATAACCTCTCTCCAATGAAAAAACAAGCTCCGGATGGTGTATGGAAACCTCCCCGACAACACCCAACAACACTGCACAATCTCTACTACAGAAAATGCGCTGATGTAGATGACTGAAGCTCATGGCCTGAATGTATGAATATGGAGGATGAGTGAAATCCTTCATGAGCTAATCAATAAGGAGAGGAATTCCTAAACAGGACTCCCTCGTAACTGAAGGCACTGCAGCTCTGCTGAACAGCAAGAGGCAGCAACCAGTCTCCAAGACTTGGAGGTAAAAATGATCAAAGATCTATACAATGACTTCCTTTCTCCTCTTTTATACAGCTATCCTTCCCTCCATGGACCCTATTTCTAATCAGGGTTTCCTTCTCTCTAGAAACTTCCCTCCTACGTTGTCCCACATAATGATTTCCAACTCATGCCAACACAGTTTGACTTGGTCAACCTTGGCCAAGCATGTTTGAAAACACCTCTTTTCACACATGGAGGTGTGAAATCCAACTCTAATATGATCATCTTTCATATTTAGAGGATTTTTATTGTCTAACCATGCAAGGAATGGGTCCCCTACCCATTTTATTCATCTCCTTAACAAAAATTAATGTTCCATAAAATTTGGAACATTACAGTCCTCCCCTCTCAAAATATTTCTTGCCCTCAACCAATTGCAAGGATGAACTGAGTTTATTTCTACCCTTTCCTCTTGTAGCATCCTTATGTGATGATATCCTCAAGAAAAGGATGCCATATCAACATTCAAGTCTCCAAACTGTCCCTCCAACATATGCAACTAGCCTTGGGGTGAACATTCCCAAAAAACTGTCATGTAGAAGAAAATATCAATGAAGGAACAAGAGTTGTATAAGGGCTGCATTGAGGCATGATATCTGATATATAATGGGAATTATCATCCCCATATGAATCTCCCATCCTCAAGCCAACAATCATAAAAATAAGTTTCCTCTCAACAAGACAACTCATGAAAAATCTCCTTCCACCTTGAGCTGCAGAAATAAGGTGGGCTGAAATCTGATCATGGCAAGCATTATAACTTGCCCCATGCTATCCTTTCCCCCACTTATGACAATTTTGGAGTGTATGCTGATCCTGAGCTACAAATGCATTGCCCTCAAATGGAAAAATGAAGAGTAATTCCCCAAGAATCTCTCCTCCATCAATGAAAAATCAGTCGGCCCAAGACATGTCATCTATGATGAATAGGAAAAGATCACCGTAGAATTCCCCATGAAATGTTTGCTATAGGTTATATCATGTGAAGAAATATGCAACAATTTCTCATAGGGTCACAAAGCAATCTCACCCACTGTAGCTGCAGAAAATAGCATGGCAAGTATTGTACAAAAACATCACCTCTACTACTGAACAGTAAATAGATGAGTGAACTAGAAATAAAAAATCAAATACATGCCCAAATATAAAAAATGGATGGATTTCATCATCATGCTCATGGCCCTCCTCAAGAGTAAGAAAATAGATGGTTGTGGTGGCCATGTCTCCTCCCATGTTCCCAATAGAACATGCAATGCATAAAATATGGGAGTCCTCCCTCATCAAGGACACATTCATCCCATGTGTCTCTCCTCTAATCATGTCCTTTATTGAGATAACAGAAATATCAGCCAAGGATATCATACTCAACAATAAAATGAGGCAAGTACTAAAGGTTTCATGTTCTGCAAAGATGTACCAACAGTCTCCCAAGTAGTCACAGCGCAATTCCCCAAACTACTGGTTTGAGAAATGATATGGCAAGTTGTTTTCAGCTCATGAATAATAATGTATGTTCTGATAATGCATGGTCAGTGGCTGAACATACATGGAAGGTAACACTTGCCCGGGGCCATATAAAATATGGTTGTCTCCATCATACAAATTGGCCCAATTTTTATCCATGGAGCAATCTGAAAAGCTTGCCCTCTTGTAGAGCCATGCACTGCAAAATAATGGTAAGAGTATACAAATAAGCCAATGTAAGAACATATTTCTTACCATATATCGGGAGTAAGATGATGTAAGGATCCATGAATGAAGCCTCCATAGTTTTTTGGCATGCTCCCATGAAGAGGAATGAACTAGTTGTAGCAAGAAGACCCTTCTTCTCATGCTTGGAAATCCAAGTCAAGAAGAATGTATCATAGATGACTTCTTCCACTACCTCATCCATCTCACCTCCTCTTTTTCTATCAAGTGAAAAAAATATGAAATTTTCCTGGGACTTGTGGGTTATGGATCCACCACACTTCCACTGGGCACACTTCATCCATCGGTTACTTCTCCAAAGAGAGAACATTGTTGGCCTATACACATAGGTTCTCATCAATATCCAGCTCCATTCTTTGACATGTTCCTTTGTTAAAGATATCTCTCATAATGCTGCAATATATAAGAATTCCCTTCCAAGGTGGAAGTACCTCTCTATCATCAAAGGTGAAGGAGATATTGCCATCTCCTTCTCCTCCAACATCATGCAAAGTATGAGAGAAATTCTGCCCTTGCTCTCCCAAGCAAAGCAACAAAATATTTTGCTGCCCTCCCATACTTCCATCATACAACTCATGTGATGAAGACACAACGAATGATATGAGCATCACATCAACATCATGCATCCATACTCTATTCTTCTCAATGATGCAAGTATCCTGCCATCTCTTTTCCATGCTTTTGGTACTCCTCCCATGAGGGCTACCATCCTCCCAAACCAATTCTTGTTCCTTGCATTTCATGAGAGTTTGAAATGAAACTCCTTCAAGACCTATTAGGAAGGCCCTCTCTCCCATGACCATGTTGGATCTATGAGGATCCAAATGTGATGGAGGTGATGTCTCCTCTCCACCCAGGTTCAACAGCACTTTTGATTCCTCGAATGATGTAGCAGTTGTTTCTTCGTCTGGTTCACAATTTGTTTCATGGTTATCCATGGAGGTGTCATGGTTTACTTCATCCTCCAAAAGTTGCACTCCCACCTTGAAGGTTGAATGCAAGTCATCAAATATGTATGAGGATGAGGGTTCTTCTCCTCCTTGAACCCTTTGCACAGTGCAATGCAAACATGAGGCCCTAAAGTGGCCATGTGATTTGATCATGGGACCTCCTCGTATGAAATTCCACCATCCTTAAGATTATTTGCTGAAATAGAATGTGGAACTTTACTCATACCTTGGTGGATCTTGGGACCTTTTTGTGTGGCTGCAATGGATTTTCCTCCAATGTATTCCTCATCCATAGATGTAGAAGGTTGCTACTCCAAAGCTGTAGCAGCGTTAGTGTAATTATCCTCCCATGGTGGAATGGCTTTCTCTTCCTTTTTCCTCCCTCCATCAAAGGTTTGGATCAACCTTTGAGCAAAGTCTCAAAAATAACTCACCCTTGAATGGACCAAGGGGTTGAACCACCAACAGAGGTTTTATCCTCCATGTGCAGCACTGCCATCACCACTGATCTTTCACTGCCACTGGATGCAGCAATAAAAATGCCTCCAGCTTCTTCTCCCAAACTCTAGCTGAGGTAACCCCATCAAATATAGACAATAGAAACCCATTGCCTCTGATTTCAAATCTTCCATAGGGCCTTCTATCCTCTTATGAATAGACTGTGTGAACACTGTAGCTCCCTTGAATGCTACAGAATGGGGCTTATAGTCACCCAGGTACTTGCTTAAGATCTGGAAATCCAAGCATCTGCCATGCTGGTCTTCAAGAGAATAGGAAGTGCATGGATCTTCCTCTTCTCCTCTTTTCTTCTCCTCCTCCTTAGGGAGGCTCTTCTTTATTCCAAAAATGGATGAGCTCAGACTCATCGTCTTCACTATTCTCCTCTGATATCAAACTCACAGGTTGTGCCAGTTTGATGCTCTGATACCACTGTAATGTTCCTTTTTTAGAAACATTGTCAAATGACAAGGAAAATCTATTACAGAGATAGACTGCAAGGGAATTTACTGGGTTTTTCACCTTTGAGAAAATCATGAGCTCTAGAGGCTACCTGGCCCACTAGCAAACTCTATCTATAGAGTGATTTTCAATGGACAATATCCCCAATAGGGAAATACAACATGATTGGGAAACTCCCAATATTGCAGCTACAGTAATAAAAAATACACCAAATGGAAAATAGCAGTGATTCATTATACACATGAAATGCCGGAGAATATAATGGCCATCATATTAGAACATAGCAGCATGAAATATACATCTTCTTGAGGAAATGGTCACTCAAGAAAGGCACACAAGCCTCAAGAAACCTGTACATGAAAATGTGAAATGCCTAGCTGCATAAATAAAGCCCTAGGCCATGACTGAGCAGTTATAGAGTGAAAATTCTGCATAAATGATGAATATACAAATATATGTCAATATGAACTCAAATAATAAGGGGTAGCATGATCTCAACCCCTAAAAATACAATACATCAATCCTCTAAAAGGATTGGCTGAAATCTATACAAAAATGGCATTTTGCAGAAATGTCGGAGTAGTTGGGTAGCAGCTACTCAAGAACTGGAAATACATGGAGAAGGCTGAAATGGCTGAAATTTTTTTATAATACTCCTCCAATATAAATCTGAAGTGAAATTCTGATCCTTTCACCCAAGGCTTCTCCTCCAAGTGACTGTCAATCCCTCACAGCAAATCTCCTCTCTGAAAATACTGTCTACTGAAGGGACTGCACTGCTAATGGTGGAATGTGGTTGGCCTGATGCCAAATATGGTGGGATATGCTCAAAAACCACCTTTTATAATCTCCTAATGGATATAACCTCTCTCCATTGAAAAACAAGCTTCAGATGGTGTATGGAAACCTCCCCGGTAACACCCAGCAACACTACACAATCTTTGTTGCAGAAACTGCGTTGATGTATATGACTAAAGCTCATGGCCTGAATGCCTGAATATGGAGGATGATTGAAATCCTTCATGAGCTAATCAAGAAGGAGAGGAATTCCTAAACAGTACTCCCTCGTGCCAGAAGGCACTGTAGCTCCGCTGAACAGCAAGAGGCAGCAACAGGTCTCCAAGACTTGGATGTAAAAATGATCAAAGATCTGTACAATGGCCACCTTGCTCCTCTCTTATACAATGAGCCTTCCCTCCATGGACCCTATTTCGAATTAGGGTTTCCTTCTCTCTAGAAACTTCCATCCTACGTTGTCCCACATAATGCTTTCCAACTCATGCCAATGCAGTTTGACTTGGTCAACCTTGGCCAAGCATGTTTGCAAGAACCTCTTTTCACACATGGAGGTGTGAAATCCAGCTCTAATATGATCCTCTTTCATATTTATAGGATTTTTATTCTCTAACCATGCAAGGAATGGGTCCCCTACCCATTTTATTCATCTCCTTAACAAAAATTAATGTTCCATAAAATTTACAACATTACAGTCCTCCCCTCTATAAATATTGCTTGCCCTCAAGAAATTGCAAGGATGAAATGAGTTTCTGTCTGCCCTTTCCTCCTGTAGCATCCTTATGTGATTATCTCCTCAAGAAAAGCATGCCATATCAGTAATCAAGTCTCCAAACTGTCCCTCCAACATATGCAATCTAGCCTTGGGGTGAACATTCCCAAACAGCTATCATGTAGAAGTAACTATCCATGAAGGAACAAGAGTTGTATAAGGGCTTCCTTGAGGCATCAGATCTGATATATAATGGTAATTTTCATCCCCATATGAATCTCCCATCCTCAAGCCAACAATCATAAAAATAATTTGCCTCTCAACAAGACAACTCATGAAAAATATCCTTCCACCTTGAGCCCCAGAAATAAGGTGGGCTAAAATCTGATCATGGAAAGCATTATAACTTGCCCCATGCTTTCCTTTCCCCCACTTATGACAAGTGTGGAGTGTATTCTGATCCTGGGCTGCAAATGTATTGCCCTCAAATGGAAAAATGAAGATTAATTCCCCAAGAATCTCTCCTCCATCAATGAAAAATCAGTCGGCCCAAGACATTTCATCTATGATGAATAGGAAAAGATCACCATAGAATGCCCCATGACATTTTTTCTATAGGTTATATCATGTGCAGCAATATGAAACAATGTCTCATAGGGTCACAAAACCATCTCACCCATTGTAGCTGCAGAAAATAGCATGGAAAGTATTGTACAAAAACATCACCTCTACTACTGAACAACAAATAGATGAGTGAACCAAAAATACAAAATCAAATACATGCCCAACTATAAACAATGGATGGATGTCATCATCATGCTCATGGCCCTCTTCAAGAGTAAGAAAATAGATGGCTGTGGTGGCCATGTCTCCTCTCATGTTCCCAATAGAACATGCAATGCAGAAAATATGGGAGTCCTCTCTCATCAAGGACACATTCATCCCATGTGTCTCTCCTATAATCATGTACATTACTGAGATAACAGAAATATCAGCCAAGGAGATCATACTTGGCAATAAAATGAGGCAAGTACTGAAGGTTTCATGTTCTGCAAAGATGTGCCAACAGTCTCCCAAGTAGTCACAACGCAGTTCCCCAAACTGCTGCTTTGAGAAATGATATGGCAAGTTGTTTTCAACTCATGAGTAATAATGTATGTTATGATAATGCATGGTAAGTGGCTAAACATAAATGTTGAACATACATGGAAGGTAACACTTGCCTGAAGCCATATAAAAGATGGATTTCTCCATCATACAAATTGGCCCAATTTTGTTTCATTGAGCAATCTGAAAAGCTTGCCCTCTTGTAGAGCCTTGCACTGCAAAATAATGGTAAGACTATACAAATCAGCCAATGTAAGAACATATTTCTTACCGTATACTGGGAGTAAGATGATGTATGGATCCATGAATGATCCCTCTATAATTTTTTGGCATGCTCCCAGGAAGAGAAATGAAATAGTTGCAGCAAGAAGACCCTTCTTGTCATGCTTGGAAATCCAAGTCAAGAATAATGTGTCATAGATGAATTTTTCGACTACCTCATCCATCTCACCTCCTCTTTCTCTATCAAGTGAAACAAATATGAAATTTTCCTGGGACTTGTGGGTTATGGATCCAAGACACTTCTGCTGGGCACACTTCATCCATCGTTTACTGCTCCAAAGAGAGAACGTTGTTGGCCTATACACATAGGCTCTCATCAATATCCAGCTCCATTATTTGACATGCTCCTTTGTCAAAGATATCTCTCATAATGCTGCAATATATAAGAAGTCCCTTCCAAGGTGGAAGTACCTCTCTATCATCAAAGGCCAAGGAGATAATTCCATCTCCTTCTCCTACAACATCATGCAAAGTATGAGAGCAATTCTGCCCTTGCTCTCCCAAGCAAAGCAAAAAAATATTTTGTTTCCCTCCCATACTTCCATCATACAACTCATGTGATGAAGACACAATGAATGATATGAGCATCACTTCAAAATCGTGCATCCATACTCTATGCTTCTCAATGATGTAAGTATCCTACCATCTCTTTTCCATTCTTTTGGTACTCCTCCCATGAGGGCTACCATCCTCCCAAACCAATTTTTGTTCCTTGCATTTCATGAGAGGTTGAAATGAAACTCCTTGGAGACCTCTTAGGAAAGGCCTCTCTCCCATGACCATGATGGATCTACGAGGATCCAAATGTGATGGAGGTGATGTCTCCTCTCCACCCAGGTTCAACATCGTTGTTGATTCCTCCAATGATGTAGCAGCTGTTTCTTCCTCCGATTCACAATTTATTTCATGGTTATCCATGGAGGTGTCATGGTTTACTTCATCCTCCAAAATTTGCACTCCCACCTTGAATGCTGAATGAAAATCATCAAATATGTATGAGGATGAGGGTTCTTATCCTCCTTGAACCCTTTGCACAGTGCATTGCAAACATGAGGCCCTAAAGTGGCCATGTGATTTGATCATGGGACCTCCTCATATGAAATTCCACCATCCTTAAGATTATTTGTTGAAATAGAAAGTGGAACTTTACTCATACCTTGGTGGATATTGGGACCCTTTTGTGTGGTTTCAATGGCTTTTCCTCCAATGGCTTCCTCATCCATAGATTTATAATGCTGCTCCTCCAAAGTTGTAGCAGTGTTAGTGCAATTCTTCTCCCATGGTGGAATGGCTTTCTCTTCCTTTGTCCTCCCTCCACCAAAGGTTTGGATCAACCTTTGAGAAAATTCTCCAAAATAACTCACCCTTGAATGGACCAAGGGGTTGAACCACCAACAGAATTTTTATCCTCCATGTATAGCGCTGCCATCACCACTACTTCTTTCACTGCCACTGGATGCAGCAATAAAAATTCCTCCAGCTTCTTCTCCCAAGCTCTAGCTGAAGTAACCCCATCAAATGTAGACAATAGAAATCCATTGCCTCTGATTTCTTCTCTTCCACAGGGCCTTCTCTCCTCCATCTGCTGAATAGACTTTGGGAACGCTGTAGCTCCCTTGAATGCTGCAGAATGGGGCTTATAGTCACCCAAGTACTTGCTTAAGATCTGGAAATCCAAGCATCTGCCATGCTAGTCTTCAAGAGAATAGGAAGTGCATGGATCTTCGTCTTATCCTCTTTTCTTCTCCTCCTCCTTAGGGAGGCTCTTCTCTATTCTAAAAATGGATGAGCTTAGGCTCATATTCTTCATTATTCCCCTCTAGTATCTAACTCACAGGCTGTGCCAGTTCGATGCTCTGATACCACTGTAATGTTCCTTTTTCAGAAACATTGTCAAATGACAAGGAAAATATATTCCAGAGATAGACTGCAGGGGAATTTACTAGGTTTTTCACCTTTGAACAAAGGATGAGCTCTAGAGGCTACTTGTCCCACTAGAAGACTCTGTCTATAGAGTGACTGTCAATGGAAAATATCCCCAATAGGGAAATACAACAAGATTGGGAAACTCCCAATATTGCAACTACAGTAATAACAAATACACCAAATGTAAAATAGCAGTGATTCATTATACACATGAAATGATGAAGAATATAATGGCCATCATATTAGAACATAGCAGCATGAAATATACATCTTCTTGAGGAAATGGTCACTCAAGAAAGGCACACAAGCCTCAAGAAACCTATACATGAAAATGTAAAATACATAGCTGCATAAATAAAGCCCTAGGCCATGACTGCGCAGTTATAGAGAGAAGCTACTGCATAAATGATGAATATAAAAAGATATGTCAATATGGGCTCAAATAATAATAGGGAGCATGATCTCAACCCCTAAAAATACAATACATAAATCCTCTAAAAGGATTGGCTGAAATCTATACAAAAATGGCATTTTGCAGAAATGCCGGAGTAGTTGGGTAGCAGCTACTCTGTTGTGTAACCAGCTCCAAAAATAGAAGAAAAGAGATATCAACGCCTTATAAATAAGCCACTTCGAGGGGGAAACCTCAAATACATTACATGAATGAACAATTCTTGGATGATACAAATGAACAAAAACTCCTTCTATATATAGGAGTCCATGGGGCCATAATATAATCCTAGTGGGGCCACAATGTAATCCTAGCCGACCTAACAATAATAATGTAAGGGCACAATAATAACAATATGGGGGTTACAGGGGTACAATAATAACAATAAGGGGGGCTACACTAACATAATAAGGGGCTACACTATTAATATAGGGACTTAACATGCCCATCTCCTTAAAACAAGTGTTGTCCTCAACGCTTGATTATTTCTTGATGCTTCTGTATAAAATTATCATCCTCCCATGTGAAATATTTTACAGGAAAGTTCTTCCACTTGCTGAGATACTCTGAAATTGATCGTACTTGTCGAGTTCTTGTTTCTATGACTGCTTCATAACTTCTTTCGATGTGATGTTGATCTTTCTGTTGTTTCATTAGATTCTGCACCAAAGTTGGGTTATCCTTTGAGAGTTGGAGAACTTGTTGTTGATGCTCGATGTGATCTTCCACTAATTTATCATCCATATTTTCTATTATTTGATCCTTCAAACCATCCAACTTAGCCTCCATTTCTGCTTTTAAACCATCTATTTCATCTTCGGTTGCTCTTCGTAAGATCGAAATTTGTTGCACTTGGTACCGTAATTTTGATATCTCATACTGCAACTCTTCCTCTTCATGCGTCATAGTATAGCTTTTTGAGGGATTAATGGGTATGGAATTATTTTTTGGAGGCATTATAGAACCCAATACTGATAAAAATTCTAAAATATGCACTTGGAATCACTTCAATTGTTTTTTCAAACAAACGTTATGCAATTTTAAAAACCAGATACACACCTTTCTCTTGCTTTTGAGGAGCTAGATATTGAAATTAAATTATCTCTATAATTTCAGATCCTCAATATCTAAAATTTAGCCTTGTAGTAGGCCTCTGAAGCTTCTTTAAAATTCCACAGGTCTGATCTGATTTGGATTCTTCAAGACAAAGTTATGTCTAATCTTCCACAGTGACCTAATTATGGACTGGTTCAGTACAACGACATTTTACGACTTGCCACGTATTATTGTTTCATCCTTTGTCTCTGAAATTGATAGCCAAGAAACTACAGTCTGTGTACTTGCGAGCACTTTTTACGGCACTCCAATCCGATGCTCAGAGAGAGAGTTATTTAAATTTTCCCACGATCACCTCTTTGAGATGAAATTCAGGAGCCTGAAAAAGCACTACCTTCCACAGATCATATCTCCAAAAATATTGCGAACCAAGCTCTGAAATTTTTTGAAAAATTTCCTCAGGATTTCAGCTTCGCACCATACGAATTTCAGATTCTAACCCTTCGTATAAAAAACGTTATAGCACAAATGCCACGATGACCTATTTAGGAGCTTGAAAAAAGACCTAAATTCCACAGATGATATCTCCGAAACTATTGTGAACCAAGCTCTGAAATTTTTAGAAAACCTTCCTCAAGATTTCGGCTTCGTACCCTAAAAATTTCAGCTTCTGAAACTTCGTATAAAAAAAATTATAGTGAAAATTCCACGATGACCTGTTTGGAGCAGCGAAACCCTAGAATCCAAAGCTCTGATACCAAATGTTGTGTAACTAGCTCCAAAAATAGAAGAAAAGAGATATCAACGCCTTAGAAATAAGCCACTTCGATAGGGCAACCTCCAACATCAATGAAAAATTCTTGGATGATACAAATGAACAAAACCTCCTTCAATATATAGGAGTCCATGGGGCCACAATATAATCCTAGTGGGGCCACAATGTAATCCTAGCCGACCTAACAATAATAATGTAAGGGCACAATAATAAAAATATGGGGGTTACAAGGGTACAATAATAACAATAAGGTGGGCTACACTAACATAATAAGGGGCTACATTATTAGTATAGGGACTTAACATACTCAAGAACTGGAAATACATGGAGAACACTGAAATGGCTGCAAAAAATGTAGAATCCTCCTCCAATAGAAATATGAAGTGAAAGGCTGATCCTTTCACCCAAGACTTCTCCTCCAAGTGACTGTCAATCCCTCACAACAAATATCCTCTCTGAAAATGATGTCTAATGAAGGGACTACATTACTAATGATGGAATGGGGTTGGCCTGGTGCCAAAGATGGTGGGATATGTTCAAGAACCACCTTTTCTAATCTCCCAATGGATATAACCTCTATCCACTCAAAAACAAGCTTTGGATGGTGTATGGAAACCTCCTTGGCAACACCCAGCAACACTGCACAATCTCTGCTGCAGAAACTCCGCTAATGTAGATGACTGAAGCTCATGGCTTGAATGCCTGAATATGGAGGATGAGTGCAATCCTTCATGAGCTACTCAAGAAGGAAAGGAATTCCTAAACAGGACTCCCTCATGCCAGAAGGCACTGCATCTCTGCTGAACAACAAGAGGCAACAACAAGTCTCCAAGACTTGGATGTAAAAATGATCAAAGATTTGTACAATGGCTGCCTTGCTCCTCTTTTATACAATGAGCCTTCCCTCCATGGACCCTATTTTGAATTAGGGTTTCCTTCTCTCTAGAAACTTCCCTCCTACATTGTCCCACATAATGATTTCCAACTCATGCCAACACAGTTTGACTTGGTCAACCTTGGCCAAGCATGTTTGCAAAAACCTCTTTTCATACATGGAGGTGTGAAATCTAGCTCTAATATGATCCTCCTTCATATTTAGAGGAATTTTATTCTCTAACCATGCAAGGAATGGGTCCCCTACCCATTTTATTCATCTCCTTAACAAAAATTAATGTTCCATAAAATTTGGAACATTACAAGCTCCTTCACATCATAAACAAGGGGTTATAAAATCATCAAGATATGATATGGTTGCTAGGTGTAATGTTCCAAAATTAGCATAAAGCTAATTGGAACATTAATTTTTTCTATTTAAGCTAGGAGGAGAATAAAATGGGAAAGGAGACCCATTCATAATTAAAATTTCAATAAATTCCCTCATAAAATAAAAGAGAAGCATCATTAGAGCTAGTCTTGCACACCCATGTGTGAAAAGGGATAATTGCAAAGAGGCTAGGTCATATTGACCAAGTAAAAGTATGCAATAGATGGAGGGGTGCCTTGCTTGGGATGCCAACGCAATTTCTTGAGGAGGAAGAAACCCTAATGTGTGGGGTCCATGGCCAAGGAGCCTTCATTGGCATAAAAGAAGGAAGGAACAACCATTTTGCTCATTCATGAATATTTCGAATTTCTTGCTCTCTTTAGTTGCTTAACTGAGATAACTGTGTTGTTTAGCACAAGGGAACTCCTGTTTATGATTCCCTCCCTCTTGAGAAGCCTCTTGAAGGTTTGTACTTTAGCTCCTCCACATTCTTGTTCAAGGCCAAAGCATTTCCATTCAGGGTAGTGTTTTCAGTAGTGCAGGAAACATTGTGTTGCTGGGTTGCAGTGGAGATTTGCATAGAATCACTTCCGGAGCTCTGATTTTAGAGGAGAGAGCTTCTTTGCATCCAGGAGGCCACTATAGGAGATTTCAGATCCATTTTCCATATTTTTTCATTAGGCACAGCTCCTCTCATCATTCACAGCACAGTCCCTTCCTTTGACTGCCTTATTCCTGAGCATAATTGTAGTGGGGTTTGCACCACTAGTTGGAGGGAAAGATCTTCAGGGATTGGATCAGCCTTTCCCTTAAAATATCCATTGGCGGAGATATATTCAGAGTATACAGCATCTTCAGCCATCTCTTTCCATTTTCTGAGTTGCAGTGCTATTCCAGTTCAGATACAGCAACTCCGACATTTTTCCTTTTTGTACATTTTAGCCAATCCTTCCAAGGGTTGATGTATTATTGGTTTCAGGGGTTGAGATCTTGCTCCCCCAACTTTCTTTGAGCTTTATACTTCCATATCCATGTTTTGACATTATATATGCATTAGTACCATCTATTGACTGCGCAGTTTTAGTCACAAGTATCCTTGTGTACCTGTATTTTGAGATGTTTCCATATGCATGCCATTGAGGGGTTCTTTGCTCAGCCTGAGTGAGTGATTCCTCAAGTATTTGTATATTTTCTTGCTGCTACATATATTCAATGACTATTTATGGTTTCATGAACATTTTCTATCTCATATAACGCTGATATTCTAGTATATGATCATTGTTGATGCAACCCTCTTCATTGTGCATTTTCTGAATATAAATAGGCAAAGGAGACTTGTCTCAAGCTCCTACAGACATTTTTTTTTAGCCCACTATTTTATTTCAGCTCTAAATAGATATATTCAATGGATCCCAGACGAGGGATCAAATCCTGCTACCTCCATTCCTGGGAAATGTGTTTTTCAGGCTTGGATTGATAGTCATTCCTACTAGGGAATTTCAAATATCTGTAGACAGAGTCTGCAAAGGGCCAGAAAGCCTCCGAATCTCACCCTTCTTTAGAAGGTGACATATCTAGTAAATTCCCCCACAGTCCATCTCTAGCATAGACTTGTGATATTTTTGAAAAAGGGACATCAAAGTGGTATCAGAGCTCCTTTCTTGGCTCAGCCTATGGCTTTCAAGCCCAAGAAAGAAAGAGAATAGAAGATGAAGAGGATGAGATTGATATCATCCATTTTTGAGAAGAAGAAGAACCTCCCCAAGGATGAAGAGAAAACAGAAAAGTAAGACCCCTGCACTTCCTATTCTCATCTAGAAGGAGACAAGAAGACCAACAGGAGAGAGACTCCATCTCTTGGGAGAAGGAAGGAGGACAAGTTCACAAGGATTCTTCCTAAATCTATTCAAAGAATTCGTGGAGGTCTCAAGGAGACAAGGGAGGATATGGATGGATCATCTCCAAAGGATTTTGATTCCAGGACAAACTCTAGAGTTGCACATAGTGGGGGTGATCATGTAGCCACACACTATGATGACCAACGCAGTCCTATGTCCAGCAGTGACATAACTGAGATGAGAGAAGAAGGACGAGTGACCAAGGAGAGGAAGCAGCAGCATGATAGATCCATTCTCTTGAATTTTTATGGGTCACTTACAGTTTCAGCCAAAGCTTGGGTGGAGGGGCTAGACTCCATTTTGCAGCAACACAACACTTCTGAAGAAGAAGCAACCACATTTGCAGTGCTGCACTGGAGAGGTAAAGCTTACACCTGGTGGAATTTTGACTCCTTTCCTTTTAAAAATGCACATGTTTTATCTCATGCATTAGTAAAGAGATTTGATGGGAGGATTCATAAAACACATGTGGAGGAACATACTCCAAACAGAACCCTACATGTGATGGATGAAACTTGGGACTCCACTCTACTTCATACAGCCATAAGGGAGGCTGGGACCTTACACCATATCTTGCTGGAGGAAATATTTTCATCATATACACTTGAGCAGGGAAGCATGAGGGTCTCTTTCCCAAAAGAGGACCCCATTATTGGGAGGTTTCCCACCCATGAGGAGGAGGATGGGAGCAACAGCGTTGGCACAACTAGAGAGTATCTAGTACCTCATGCAGAGGAAGTTGGAGCCCTTGCTCCATGTGGAGGGATTCTTGCATCATTGCAAAAGGGACCCCATGATCTCATGTACAGAGATCAAGGCACAACACATGATCTATCTATGCCATTGATGAAGACGTGTGGAAACTTGGGGACACAAGGAGAAGGTAAAGGGGAGAGCTAGCATCGGTTGATGAGGAGCAATTACCCTTACTCATTTTTAGAGGTTTATGCACCATGGAGGGAGACTGGATTTTGCAGTGAGGGCACAGACACATCTTCCCATTCATATATACAGTCTACCTTTGTTGATGACGTCTCTCTACATGGAGACATTCTACCGAGGAGACCACTAGATCAACAGAGGAGGAGGGATGCTTCACATTTTTGGGCACCACTCATTGACTTCATAGAGGTGGAGACCTTGGGAGAGCTTGATATAGCTCAGGGAGCTTTGGGTAGCTACAGGAAGAAGGGGAGTTTTCTCTCATCATCACTATTGCCCACTCCCATTTCAGATTATGCGCTGAGGCAAAAACAACAGGTGAAGGATGGAAGTCTTCCCACTTATATCTTTTGGCATAGGAGATGTCAAAGAAGGAAGCAGCCATATAACAGTGAGTCTACATGAGGGATCATCAGCGTTGTCATTATGGAGGATGGATCCACATTGGAGCTCCCAATTTTGGGTGCAGTATTCCAGGGATATTTTTACATGCATGGTGTTAGGTGACCAGTTGCATGAGGAGGGGACACATCAGCACATGGGGAGATGCAGAAGTCATGCAGATGTAGGGGAGGCACATCCCTCTTTGGGAGAGCTAGCACAACCATTAATTCTCTCCTTGAGGATGGGAGGAGGCATATCCATGAGCTACTCCACTTACATGAGCAGAGTAGATGGTAAGAATGTTAGTCATATACATTCTGATTTTTATCTTGCATGTATACTTCCTTTGACCATCTCTATGCAGGACATTGCTCCAAGAAGGGGCATTCCTTTTCTTAGGCTTCTGGGGTCATTGTAGACCATAATAAGGATTGATGAGTATCCCCTAGGGAGACTTGGGGAAGAGATATGTGTTGGAGGGCATGATCACTTTGCATCCCACATTGTTCCTTTCCTCCAAACACATAAGGAGAATGGGGCAGCACACAGGTGGTTGGGAAACCACAATATTTTACATTCTCTATTGCAGTTGGGGATCAAGCTGCGGTGGCTACACATGAGGAACCATAGCCCCACTCACTTGCTACACATGGCAGCCAGCATGATGTTTATCTTGGCTCCTTATGCTGCTATTCCTATTCTTATGAGGAGCATGATCGGGAGAGAGACACCTTGGTTGGGTTTGACCCTTGAGGGAGGAGGATCCCTCTCTTTTTGCAGTGCATGCTATAAGAGGAGCATGATAGTTGTGATGACCACCATTACAAGACAGTCATTCTTTTATGAGGTGAGCCATATGATGGATATGATGCCATATGAGGATGACCACCAACTCATCACATGTGGAGATGTTTGGGCCAGCATAATTTACAGCATTGGGGGAGAGGCCTTTGGAGGCCCAGCCTTCATCTTGCCACTTGATGGAAACCTTATTGTAGCCCAGGATCGACAGACACCTTACACTTATCTTAATTGGAGAGGTAGACAACGTGGGGTAGACTGTGTGGTCTACCATGAGCATATTTTCATCCCACCTACTTTGCTGGAGCCAAAGGTGGATGACAGACTTCAGGAGTTTCCTAGTTGGGAGTTGACTCAATTTGTATGGCACATAGCTTGGGGATGGATGGACCATAGGGGGATGTTAGTTTTCCCTACACTTCAGACTCCATACTCCGAGAGGACCTCTAGACATCACTCTGTTATCCTCTTGAGTATTTCACCATTGCATGATGACAACTTGACAATTGACTTGCATACTTGGGAGGGACATTGAGAGGACTTGAATGATGAGATGGCACCTCTCTACTTGGAGGAAGGCATCATACATGGGTGCTACAGGAAAAGGAGGAGGAATAATTCAGTTCTAACCTCACACTTGCTTGAGGGCAAGCAATCTTTGGGAGGGGAGGACTTTAATGTTCCCAAATTAGCATAAAGCTAATTGGAACATTAATTTTGGCTATTTCAGCTAGGATGAGAATAAAATGGGCAAGGAGACCCATTCATAAATAAAATTTCAATAAATTCCCTCATAAAATAAAAGAGAAGCATCATTAGAGCTAGTCTTGCACACCCATGTGTGAAAAGGGATAATTGCAAGGAGGCTAGGTCATATTGACCAAGTCAAAATACGCAATAGATGGAGGGGGTGGCTTGCTTGGGAAGCCAACACAATTTCTTGAGGAGGAAGAAACCATAATTTGTGGGGTCCATGGCCAAGGAGCCTTCATTGGCATAAAATAAGGAAGGAACAACCATTTTTCTCTTTCATGAATATTTCGAATTGCTTGCTCTCTTCAGTTGCTTAACTGAGATAGCTGTGTTGTTTAGCACAAGGGAACTCCTGTTTAGGATTCCCTCCTTCTTGAGAAGCCTCTTGAAGGTTTGTACTTCAGCTCCTCCACATTATGGTTCAAGGCCAAAGCATTTCCCTTTAGGACAGCGTTTTCAGCAGTGCAAGAAACATTGTGTTGCTGGGTTGCAGTGGAGATTTCCATAGCATCACTTTCGGAGCTCTGATTTCAGAGGAGAGAGATTATTTTCATCTGAGAGGGCACTAAAGGAT
The DNA here is from genome assembly GCA_034641835.2 of Pinus albicaulis. Lineage (NCBI taxonomy): Eukaryota > Viridiplantae > Streptophyta > Pinopsida > Pinales > Pinaceae > Pinus > Pinus albicaulis. The sequence continues at coordinate 91,438,976 of CM076569.1, read as the reverse complement.
ATTTCAGATCCATTTTCCATATCTTTGCATCAGGCACAACTCCTCTCATCATTCACAGCGCAGTCCCTTCCTTTGACCGCGTTATTCATGAGCAGAATTGCAGTGGGGTTTGCAGCACTAGTTGGAGGGAAAGATATTTAGGGATTGGATCAGCCTTTCCCTTGAAAGATCCATTGGAGGAGATATATTTAGAGTATGCAGCATCTTCAGCCATCTCTTTCCATTTTCTGAGTTGCAGTTCTATTCCAGTTCAAAGGCAGCAACTCTAGCATTTTTCCTTTTTGTACATTTTAGCCAATCCTTCCACGTGTTGATGTATTATTGGTTTTAGGGGTTGAGATCTTGCTCCCCCAACTTTATTTGAGCTTTATACATCCATACCCATGTGTTGAAATTATATATGTAGTAGTACCATCTATTGACTGCGCAGTTTTAGTCACAAGTATCCTTGTGTAGTTGTATTTTGATATGTTTCCATATGCATGCCATTGAGGGGTTCTTTGCTTAGCTTGAGTGAGTGATTCCTCAAGTATTTTTATATTTTCTTGCTGCTACATATATTCAGTGACTATTTCTGGTTTCATGAACATTTTCTATCTCATTTAACGCTGCTATAATAGTATATGATCATTGTTGATGTAGCCCTCCTAATTGGGCATTTTCTAAAGATAAATAGGAAAAGTATACTTGTCTCAAGCTCCTAGAGACATTTGTTTTGAGCCCACTCTTTGATTTCAGCTCTAAATAGATATATTCAAAGGATCCTAGACCAGGGATCAAATCCTGCTGCCTCCATTCCTGGGAAATGCGTTTTTCAGGCTTGGATTAATAGTCATTCCTACTAGGGAATTTCACATCTCTGTAGACAGAGTCTGCAAAGGGCCAGAAAGGCTCTGAATCTCACCCTTATTCAAAAGGTGACATATCCAGTAAATGCCCCCGCAATCCATCTCCAACACAGACTTGTGATATTTCTAAAAAAGGTACATCACATTAAGAAACATTTCACTGAATATGGCAGAGTTAAAGAAAGACAGTTTAAATGGGGTAAGGCATTTATTAAGAGATACAACAGTTGTTAAAGAGTCGACCCCTAAACAAATGCACAAAGCTTTGTTCAAATACAACTCCAAAGGCAAAAGAGGTGTTTTCATTTTCAAATTAACAAGGAGGAAACAAGGCATTTCAAACCCTCATCGAGTATAAAGGGGCTCGATCAAACTTCATGACCATCATGAAAACAAATTCACGAAGGAAGGAGCATTTTTTAAGATCATTTGAGCTCGATTGGACACACAACACGCCTGTATAAAAGCGCAGCACGCCTATAGGTAGCCACAAAAGGAATCTTTACATAGCGCGGCGCGCCTGTAGAAGTGAGCGGCATGCCTGTGCCCGACGTTCAACGGTCGCCCAGGGCCGACCTGACATCTTGAATGTGACCTGTTTTTGCTCGTTCAGGCCTGCCTGGCACAACAACCAAGCTTGAACGTGGTGCGTTTGCCCATTCAGACCCGCCCGGCCCAGCAACCATCTCTGAACACGTTTTCTGCCCACTTGGGCCCATACTCAAAGGAGTTCTCAAAGGTGCCAAGATCATATTTTGAACAAAAAATTCATCTCCAAACACAGTAAAATACATATTATGAAGGTATTTATGTCTCTAGGCTTCAACTTTGTTTAAATTTAATGGAAAATTTGGTATCAAAGTGTCAAAGAAGCAGTGATAAAGTAGCAAAGGCCTATTGGCAGTTTTAAAGGAAGATTGGTTGTTTTAAGCTTGTAAAAGGATAATCACAGTTTTACAGAGCCAAAATTTGTGTGCTAAAAGGGGAAAAGAAACCGATCTTCATTAAACAATTTATCTACTAGCCTAGGAAAAAAAAATAGATAACAGTGATTTCCAAGGGAGGAACCTAGCTGTTTTCAAGAAAACCATATTTGCCAAAAATCATAGAGAATCACTGTTTAAAAACTAGTGCCTTGTGTTAGCCCCCTATGAATTTTTTGACAAGCAAACAAGGGGCTAAAATGTTTTTTGAGTCTTCAAGGAATTCATCTCCTCTGAAAACACATCATCCTTGAAGCCTCTGGTGCCTCAGTCCTTTGATAAACCCTCGCTGATGTTCCCAATTTAAAACCTCTCTGTTTCTGTGAAGAATGCCTAGAAAGCCCCCATTTTTTCCTTCTATTTCATCCCCAGTAAGCCTCTGTTTTCCTCTCCTTTTTCCCTCCCTTAATTCCTCATTAACCCTTTAAATCATTCTCGATCCCCTTTTAAGCCTTATAATATCCTTTATTTGGCTTTAAAACCCCGTATTTCCCCTACCGTTACCCTTTTTTGGCCTTAAAACGCATTAAAAATAGGCCTAAAACCCACTTTTTATCTATGACAGACCTAGCCCCTTATAGCCAACCCCAACCGCTTCCCCTCCATAAGCCCGAGTGCTAAGACCAATCGGAGTGATGGTCGGGAGCACATTCCTGTGTTAAAACGAAAAACTCCGATGCGATAATGTATTTGTTCTATGAACCTCGGGAGTGATCTCCGCCATCAATCTTAACAGATCTGACAGTCTGCACAAAGCTCACATCGTGCTCGTCACACTCCGCTGTAAACCTTCAATGACCTTCTCCACCGTCGATTCACTTTAAATCCCACAGCCCTCGCATCCTCACTCCGATCGCAATCGTAAAGTTTAAACTATGCCATCCTCCATCCCTCCCGATTGCGATCCTCCCACGTGATCCTGGCCGTTGAATCCACAAGAACCAACGGCCAGGATTCACCCTCATTCCACCGTGCATCCCTCGATTGGTCTCCTCCGATCCAATCGCAGTCGTCGATCTCTCACAGATCCGACGGTCCAAGGCCAATAGCTCCATCGCCCATCGGATTTTGGTCCCCTCCATCACTCCCCTTCGATTAGATTGTAGCCGCTCGCCCCTTATGATCTAACAGCTCAGATTTCTCCCGCCCACTAACCATACCCTCTTACTATGTTTCTCTCTCCAGATATTGGCCGTCCATCCGCATAATCCAATGGTTCATAGTGAACCCGATGAATCCATTCACCCGCGCACCTTCTCATTTCACGCGCCATCTCCCACTTCCCAATCTTCCCTCTCCTGATCTGACGGCCCACAAAAATATCGCGTTCATTTTGTGTTCGGTGTTTAACAGTCAGAAGTTACGCGATGTAAGCGGTTTTCCAGGGCCACGTGTCACTCAGCGACGTATATCGTGTGATTTGGGGCTATTTTCCGAACCACCTTGGAGCCGCGCGATACCAGCGGTTTTCCCATCCAAAACCAATGTTCCTCTTTTTGTCCCCACGCCTCCATATTTGATCGCAGCCATCCATTGATTCCCGATCGACGGTCCACATTGCATCCCGCGTTGCCTTCATATTTTCTCATCGCGTGATCAAAGAATCCCATCAGACCATGACAGCCGTCGATCTCCTCCTGAGATCTAACGGTCTAGGTTAAATCGCCCTCTGCCATTACCAGGTCCCACCATGTCAGTCCATTTCATCGCATTTTTTCTCATTACCTTTGTAATCTGCCTGCATTGAACTTTAATGTTTCATATTAAAGTTTATTTCATTTCTCCGCCTAACTGCATATTGACACCTCCACTACAGCCACTGTCTCCACAGTTGCGCCACCATTCCCCCAGGCCTTCAAAGCATTTTTCCACCACTGCCCTAGATTTTATAATGGTTTATTTCATTTTTGCAGGGTATACAGGATGATGAAATTCACTCTGCCTCTGTAATCGCAGTCACTGTGATTTGGAAATATAGAGAGGTCGTTACAACAGAAAAGGTGTATCAGCAGCAGAGATTAAGGTGTTAGAGCCCGAAATTAAATATTAAATTGTTGGGTATGTGTTATATTATTTCCATGACTAGCCCCACACGCCATACGTTGTGCCGGGCGCAGCAGGGGGGTCACAAGGGGGGAGGCAGCCCCCACTGTTGGGGTCCAGGGCAGCGCCCCAGTGAATTTTTTTTTGGTGTGCGGACCAACTCATAGGCGGACCCACCCATGTTTTTTGCATGAGTTTTCACATGGTTTTGGGGTGGGATGGTTTTCGGCCCCTGGTATTTTGTAGATCCGGTCAAGGGAACTACGGTTATGTTCTAATCCAGGGTTAATGGATTGGGGTTTATGTATGCTTCGGCATGTATATATATGTGTTGTAATACTAAAAGGAGTATAATGAAAAATCAAGCTGGTCATCCCGATTTGGGATCCAGGGGAAAATCTCTGTGTTTATCTGTTTTATGTTTTATGCTCTCGCTATTGTTTATTTTCTGTTATAAGATTCGTGTGTAGATAATTTCTGTTCAGGGTCAAAACCTACATTTGGAATCAAAGTTGTTTCGGCTTCAAGGGGACGCCTTTGTTGCTGAGGATTTTTTGCTTGGGCCTGAGGTAGACCCTGTTCAGTGGGAGATCTGCGGGATCGATTCTTGCAGTGAAAGAATATGGTGAGCGGCAGAAAGATAGAGATCGAGAAATTTAATGGTCAGAGTTTTGAGTTGTGGAAGCTCAAGATGGAGGATCTGCTGGTGGATAAAGATCAGTGGGTCACGGTAGATCCAGGTACTAAACCAATGGAAATGTTAGATGAAGACTGGAAGAAACTGGATTGGAAGGCTAAGAGCACAATACGGTTGTGTGTCTTAGATTCAGTATTGTTGAATGTATCTGGGGAAGCTACGGCGAAGAATTTGGGGGAAAAACTTGGGACTTTGTACCAATCTAAGTCTCTGGTGAATAAGCTGTTCTTGCGGAAAAAGTTGTATAACCTAAGGATGAAGGATGGAGAATCGGTTACAGAGCATCTGAACTCCTTCAATATTGTGGTAAGTCAGCTGTCATTTGTTGATATTAAAATATCAGATGAAGATAAGTGCATCATCTTGTTGTGTTCTCTACCAGACTCGTGGGATAGTCTGGTTATTGAAATAGGTAGCAATACAACTACCTTGAATTTTGATGACATTGTCTTAGCCTTGCTGTCGGAGGAAATGAGATAGAGAAATATGGAGGGCCAGAATGGAGATGTCTTATCTGTACGAGGAAGGTCCTAAAATAGAAACAAGAATAAGGTTTCGAGTGGGAGATCCAAATCTAAAGGGAGATCTAAATCTCCTGGAAATTTTGTAAAGGTATGCTAGAAATGCGGAAAGGAAGGGCACTAAAAAAAGGAGTGCAGATCTAAAGCTCCTGAGAAAGGAAAGGGATCTGATTATGCTCCTTCTATAGAGGAAAAAACCACCTCGGATGAAGGTGGGGATGTGTATTTGGCTTCTTCTTCAAATACACATGTAGATCATGAGTCATGGTTGATTGAATTAGGTGCATCCTTTCACTTCACTCACCATAGGGAGTGGTTCTACGAGTATGAGAAATATGATGGTGATGTCTTCCTAGGGGATGATAGGAAGGCCAAAATCATCGGACGTGGAAATTTCAAGCTGAAGCTGCAAGGTGGAAGGATTATAACACTTCCTGGTGTTCTGCATATTCCTGCATTGGCCAGAAATCTAATTTCTGTAAGCAAGATGGATGATGCAGGTGTAAAAACAGTGTTCGAGAAAGATGCCTACAAGATGGTTTGGGGAGCACTGGTATTAATGGTGGGGAGTTCTACAAGAATGAATTTGAAGAGTTCTGTAAGAAGTGTGGTATAGCACGGTAGAAGACTACTCCATACACACCTCAGAAAAATGGAGTTGCAGAAAGAATGAACAGAACGCTGATGGAAAAGGCAAGAATCATGCTCAGTGGTATCGGTTTAGGACAAGAATTCTGGGCAGAGGCAGTGGAGACTGCATGTTACTTATTTAATAGATCATTTTCATCAGCGTTGGAGGATAAGACTCCACATGAGGTATGGACTGGTAAGAAACCCTCTCTTTCACATCTAAGGGTATTTGGATGTGATGCATATGTACATGTTCCAAAGGAGAAAAGGACCAAGTTGGATAATAAATCTGAAAGGTGCATCTTTATTGGTATAAGGATGGTTTAAAAGGTTACAAGCTTTGGAACCCGGAAACAAGGAAGGTTGTGTACAGCCGAGATGTGGTGTTTAGAGAGGTGAAAGATGTTGTTAAACATGAAATGATACCAAAGGAACCTGAGAAGATAGAGTTTGAGCTAAAGGAGGATGAATCAGACTCTATAGAAGAAGAAGATTTAGAAGAGGAAGAGCCACAAACTCCAGCTTTAAGAAGATCAGTTCAGGAAAGAACGCAACCAGAAAGGCATAGTCCATCTGCTTTCTATTCAGGTTTTTCCTTAACTATAACTGATGATGATCCCAGAATTTTCAGGGAGGCAGTAGATTCTGAGGATGGAAAAATTTTGGAGGCCATGGTTGATGAAATGGCATCCTTGCACAAAAATGAGGCATGGGATCTGGTGGAGTTGCCGGCTAGAAGGAAGCCCATTGGGAGAAAATGGGTGTTTAAGAAGAATATGAATGTAGAAGGCAAGGTGGAGAAATACAAAGATTGATTGGTAGCAAAAGGTTATTCCCAAGTGCCGGGAATTGATTTTGGTGACATTTTTTCTCCTCTTGCCAAAGTTACTTCTATTAGATTACTTTTATCTGTTGCTGCTGCATTTGATTTTGAGATAGAACAGATGGATGTGAAGATAGAATTTCTTCACGGGGATCTAGAAGAGGAGATCTACATGAAGCAACCTGAAGGCTTTATGGTGAAGGGTAAGAAAGAATTGGTGTTTAGGTTGAAGAAGTCTCTGTATGGAGCAAATTACCAAGGATGGTATCAGAAATTTGATACCTATATGCTGTTGGTGGACCTAATACCGTATGAGGATCACTGTGTTTATTTAAATTAATTGGTGACCATGTTATTTATTTGGTATTGTATGTGGATGATATGTTGTTTATTGGAAATGAAAATGAAATTATCCAAGATTTGAAGAACCAATTGTTCTCCAAATTCGACATGAAGGATCTTGGTGATGCAAACTATATTTTGGGCATGGAAATTAAGAGAGATCAGGCAAAGAGGAAGCTCTATTTAAACCACAGGAAGTATGTCGAGACAATATTGCAGAGGTTCAATATGCAAGATAATAAACCGGTGAAGTTCCTATTCTTGTAGGTGTAAAGCTATGTATTGAAAAATGTCCCAAGACATAAGAAGAAGAGGAGGATAGATCTTGTGTTCCATATGCAAGGTAAAAGCAAATCGAAAAGGCCATGCGCGGTCTCAGGGATTACTTGCAGGTTTTCATATGCAAAGTGGGGAGTAATGAGGTATGGCGTCAAACCCAGGGAAGGAGCATTGGACAGCAGTGAAGCGGGTTTTCAAATATTTACGTGGCACTAGTGATTATGGCTTGTGCTACCTGGGAAGACCAGGATTAGAAATAATGTTGGAAATTCGTGGTTTTATTGATGCAGATTGGGCTGGAGATATGAACCAAATAAGATCTACAAGTGGGTAGGCGTTTAACCTATTTGGATGTGCAGTCAGTTGGATGAGTAAAACACAATCTGTAGTGGCTCTTTCAACTATAGAGGCAGAATACATAGCAGCCACTCATGTAAGCAAGGAATCAGTTTGGTTGCAGATATTGTGTTCAAGTATGGGGTTGGTACAACAAGCTATAAGGATAGACTGTGATAACCAAAGTGCAATTTTCTTGGCTAAGAACCCTGCTTACCATTCAAAGACAAAGCACATTGATGTTCAATATCACTTTGTTAGAGATATGGTTGAGGCTAAAAGGGTGTTGCTGGTAAAGGTGGACACTTTGAAGAATGCTGCAGATGCATTGACGAAGTCTGTGAGCACTCAGAAGTTCTCTTGGTGTAGAGAAACAATGGGTGTTGAAGAATTGGGCCAATGACTAAGCTCTCCTGTGGCCCCCTGCGGAAAGGAAACAACAAGTGGGAGAATGTTGGGTATGTGTTATATTCTTTCCACGTACTCAGCCCACTGCCAAGAAATGCTGGGTAATTGAGCATATGGTGGGGTCACAAGGGGGGAGGTATCCTCTCATTTTTCGTCCGGCAATACTTCAAGAAAAGTTTTTTTGGTGTGAAGTGACTCCACTCATGGGGGCAGACCAGGGTGCGTTTTCGGTGCATGAGTTTGCACATGGTTTTGGGGTACGATGGTTTTCGGCCCCTGTTATTTTGTAGATATGGTCAAGGGAACTACGGTTATGTTCTAATCCAAGCTTAATGGATTGGGGTTTATGTATGCTTCGGCATGTATATATATGTGTTGTAACACTAAAAGGAATATAATAAAAAATCAAGCTATTTGTCTCGATTTGGGATCCAGGGGAAAATCTCTGTGTTTATCTGTTTTATGTTTTATGCTCTCGCTATTATTTATTTTCTGTTATAAGATTTGTGTGTAGATAATTTCTGTTCAGGGTTAAAACCTACATAAATACTCTAATCCTCATGCAAAGGAAAAGACTCAGTTTGAAGATTTAAAAGAGCACATGAAACAAGCCATATTTGCTTTCAGCATCAACAGTACATTTCCTCAGACAGTACACCTCCAGCAGAAGTCTCCATGCCTCCCTAAGCTCCCAAAGGCCATTTCACTGACAGAAACTTCCAAATACTGTTAGGACAACAATAATGGAGGTATGGGAGCACAGAAGACCTTCAGTCACCTTACTTGCTTCAGAAGACAGAACAGAGAGCTTACAGCCAGAAAGGACATTAAAGAAGCATCAAAGGTAAAATATCGACCTGACCGAGACTTCGAACCAGAGCACCAAATACAGTGCAAGGCTGTTAAGCAGAGTGGGCATGAAAAACCTCCTCCTCTCTGTCTTAATGGAACGATTTAATGTGTATCACCTACTCCCGCTATCCATCTTTCCTATAAGAATCCCTGAGAACATATTGTAAAGGGTTCGGTTGCATTGTTGCTGTTGTAGTTGTAGGGATTCATTTTTTACAGTTAGGACAGCTTCGGGAGAGAGTAGCAAAGTAGTTTGTAATGTAGTAGGTTGGGAGGAGAAATTTGGACTGTAATCAGCCATTGAGCTCAGTGTATGTGACTAGTTTTGCATCAATTAATCAAGAAAATTTCACAGGATACTGGTCTATTACTACGGGTGATGTTTTTCTTATTTCATTGTTATTTACATTTTCCATGTTGTTCATTAGTCTTCTGGTATGCATCAAAAATATAACATAGGATTTTCCCTCGCATGGCACCCTATGTTTCTGCTCTCCCTACCTTTTATATTTTCTGCTGATAGTGAATCAAAGATCAAAGTCATGTAATTTAACCAGCGTAGCAACTATTATTCACTGATAGCTGATGTGTGAATTTGGGGTTTGCGGCTTAGTTTTTCTTGTTTGGGTTCAAGCTAGAGGATTTGGGATACCAGGGATTTAGTGTAAGCCCTGTCCACTGGGGTCCTTGTTCAACATATTGGCATTTTCAAGATCCCATGAGCTGGTGTCAAAGCATTGAAGGTTAAAAGTCCTTCTCTGACCTTAGGCCTAGTTCTATGTTTAAATCTTAAAGTGTTTTCCCTTTGAGAGTATGCCGAAGCAGATCTAGAATTAAATGACCTCTAGTCTAATCTCAAGCTGCCCTTCATGTTTCACCTTTCTCTCCTTAATTTTCCATTCCATCATCTATCACAAATATCCTTTAGTATAGATGAATTTCCCTATGAAAGCCTTGGCTAGTTGTTTGCAAGTAATCTCCTTTCATGACTCCATAGCCCAATGGATGGCACAGCCTTAACCTATCCTCTTTTACCAAAACATCCTACTGCTATGCTCCTTTCTTTCCATTACCTTCTCAATCTATGATATTATGACCAACCCGAAAATCAACCCAATCATTTTAAACCTCCCTTTGTGCTTCATACCTAGCCTAACATCTTGTTTTAAGCTTCAAAGATATATCATTCTTTGCTTTATTGGAGAGATCCCTCTCTGGGTCCAGGAGGGCTAGATCCTAGGACCCCAAAGTGGTTATGATGTTGTCTGGTATTTTTTTCTTTCCAATCTGGCCAAAACACTGGAACCCCAACACCTTGTGAAAGTTTTAAATTGGTTTTTCAAGTACATAAAAGATCATACAGAGTTTGTTTTGAAAACTGCTTACTAAGTGACAGGGAGACTAATTTGTTTAGAGAAACAGTGATCATTAAAGAGGGACAGTTTGTTCAAAGGGAAAGCACAGTGTTTTTCAAAAGTGTACTCTTTTCTTAGAGAGAAATGAAGATAGTGATTCAGTGAAACAGGTTTGATCAGTTTATAAGGGGTTTTCTCACCTCTTAAACAGTGTTTTCAAAAAAGAAGTGATTGAGGGAAAGAGTTTTTGTGTAAAAAACAAAAGGGGACTTGTCTTAAAAAACCACAAATAGATCTTATTAAGGGCCTCTTTGCTAAAAACACAGTGCTGGAGAAGTAAATTTGTTTTCATTTAACAAATACTTGTTTTCCAACTAAAAAAAAAATAAGTGCTCAAAGAAAGGGTTTATTTTTCAGTACATTTCAAGTTCTTGTTTGGTAATTCAGTGGGGGGTATCAGAAAGAAAAAATGCCTCCAAAGAAGGACAATAGGAGTGGATATCACAATAGGTTTGAGCCTTTGACAACTCAAGAAGTGAATGAATCCCCTTCAGTACTCTTCAATTTTCATGAAGTAGGATGCTTGGATTTTTGCCAAAAGGTCCAAGAAGTAAAAAATCACCCTCCTTTAACACATTTGTTTTCTTTGAGGCTGCAAGGAAATCATGTCCATCTAGCAGGTCTGGATTTCAAACTCTCTCCTAGGGCTATCTCTAAAGCAACTAAGTTCCCCTATATAGGAGAAAAGTGGTTCAAACAAACATGCCTAGATCTGAATCACTATAAACCCTTTCTAAAACTAGACCATTAGGATGCTTGCCAAGATATTTTCCCTTTTTCTCAATTATTGAGCAGCTATTCCCCCCTCATGAAAGTAATCATGAAGTATTTCACATGTGAAGGGAGGTTTTCCCGGATTTATGCCTATCACATAAGGCTTCTTATGCATTTCACAAGAAATCCGTTATTGAACCTACCATTATTCCTCTATAGAAGCACTGACAAGATGGCCTCTACTATCCAAAAGAAGCCCTCTGCTCAACAACAAGCTTGTTTATTTCATCATTCCCTTATCAAGATCATAATCCTCCATCAACTTGAGAAAAATGGAGTTTCTTGGGACTCTTTCATCTCCCATCCCGATTTTTCCATTGCCTCTTCATCTCATGCGCCTTCCTCACCATCCACTCATCATGTTTCTCCTTCTTCTAGTAAATCCACTCCTAAAAGACAAAAATACCCTATGATTGAGAGTGAAGAAGAGAACAAGCAAACTAGTGATGAAGAAGGGCAAAGTGACAAGAAGCAAACTAGTGATGAGGAAGGGCAAAGTAAAGAATCTAAGTATGACAGTGGGGAAGAAGGAAATGATGGTGAGAATGAAAAAAATGATGGTGAGCATAGAATTCATGAAGAGGAACATGATGGCAACCAACACAGTAGTAATCATGATGGTGATGAGGGAAAAAATAGTGAAGGTAAAGAGTGCAGCAGTCATGAAGAAAGCAGGGACAGAGATGAACAAGGTAGTCCTCAAGAAAACAAACAAATTGGTATCCAAAACAGTGATAATGAGGGTCATGAAAGTCCTCAAAGAGACACTTATGATGAGAAACAAGACAGCCCTCATGCAAGCAATGATGATGGAAAGCAAACACCAAACAGTGAGCATTCCAAAGGGGGCAGCATGGAGCAAAAAGATAAAAATATTCCCAAGGGCAGCCAAGACCAAATCAAGGACAAAGTTGAGCAAGTGCAAGTAATGAAACCTCCTCTCTTTTCTCCTCCACACAGCGAATAGCACGTGCTAGCTGCCTCTCTTAGGCAAGGGGCCATGACTCTTCCTCCAAAAGTGGTGAAGCCTAGAAACACTAGATCAACAAAGAAGAAGATCACTGCAGCAGTGACTACCAATGTCACAAGAGCGCTAAGAAGTAGAGGCAAACTGCCTAAAAAGAGTATTTTTGAATTGCTAAAGAGGAAGAGGACCAAGAAGTCTATCCAAGGAAAGGGGAAAGAAAAAGAGGAGAGTAGTCATGAAAAGGAAAGGGAGTTTGACATTATCCAGATAGACAATGATGATGGGGATGATGAAGCTAGAATTCTTGAGGCTCTTTTGCAAAATAGAGAACCCCAAATTCATGACCTACAAGCCGATCTAGAAAGGTCAAAGGACCTCATACATGTTCTACAGATGCAAAAAAAACAAATGAGTGGTCAAATGGCAGTTTATGAGGCCCGGGCTTTCAAATACCAAAGGGAAGCCTACAAAGCACAAATCAAGCTTAAAGAGCTTATGGGCGAATTTGATGATACTGAAGAAGAAGAGCAGCCAATGAGAAAGAGGCCTAGAACTATGGGTCTCAAAAAATCTTTGGAGAAAAAGAAGGAAGATGAGGCAGCCCTTGTTCGATCTTATCCTCTCACTCAATTGCTCGCCCAAGAAATAGAGAATGATAGAGAATCATGGCATGAAAAGGAAAACAAGCATTTGGAGGATAAATTAGAGAAAACTAACAGAGACTTGAATCTACAAAAGAAGATGATTAGGCACTACAAGAAGTTGAACCAATTTGTCCGAAGAAATCTCAAACTTGCTCAAGAAAAGCTCAAGGCTGCTCGAAAGAGGTGCCCGATACAAAAAGTGGAAAAAGGCACATCAGGGCTTGAAATATTGGCCTCAGCTTCCTTACATGCTTCTAAGAACCCATAAGGGGCTTGCTCGCCAAAATTGAGCAAATTTTGACATGATTTTGTTTTTTTTTGTTTTTTAGCCATAATTGCAAATTTTTCAAGGCGCTGCCATGGGTTCTAAGAGCATCCTCAACTCATGAAAGTCATTTTGTTGGATGGAATAAATTCAGGGGCAGCTATTCACAAATTTTTGGATCCAAAGGAGGTTTTTTGGTCCGCAAAAGAGTAGAAAAACAATGATTTTTGAACTTTCTGCCTCACATATTAGCAAGGGCTACTTTTTTGGTTTTTTCCACATAGTACACCTTTTGACATACTTCCAGGGATCAGTTTTGGAAAAATAAAGTAGTTCCATAAACTAGATATCTAGGGCTTTCCAACTAGCTATCACAGGCCTCATTTCTACATCGATAGGTCCCTCACAAGTTGTCTACAAGACAAGGATTTTTCTTCTGCTACGTTCCTATAGGATTTTGGCAAAAAAGAAAGTTTTCTGAAGTGGCTTATCCAAATGTGCGTTAAGCCTTTTTTGGCCATTGTCGGTTATGAAAAGTCAATTTTATTTCCTTTTTTAGCATTTTAAGATATTTTTAAAGATATTTTGTGCCTTGGGCTTTGCAAATCCTCAAGGACAAAATCAAATATTTGTAATAGGCCAATGGCCTTCTAGATGCTCTTGGATAGTTTCTTACTCTTTAGCCTATATATTCCAAGAGATTTCATTGTATCAAGAGGCTAAACTTGATGATATAGAGCAATACATGATATTACAAGCTTTGAAGAAACACTTTGTCTCATGATGTGGATGATTTCTTGTTTGTCTTGGATGGTGGAAGAGGACTGTTTGTTGGATTCCTTTGCTTGGTAAATGGTATAGTGTTCCTATCTGTATGTTTTCCTTAGTTTATCATACATGTTTCCATGTTTCTTACTTCCTGTAGGTCAGTAAATAATAGATTTGAGACATGCTCATGGAGGCACCTCAAGTTTCCTGATTTCATTACAGCTTCTATGTTTTTCTTCTTTATTAGTTACGTCAAAGAATTCTTAACTACTCTTTGATACCCTAAGAACTTGTGATCAATTTCATTAATGGTTATTATGTATGCTATGTAGTATGATTCACGATATGCCCTGTTTACTCATAGCCAACCAAAACCCCATTACTGAAACCTTTCTCTGAATGTTTGATTGTCCTAGTTGAACCAAAGAGGTCTTGTGTCGATCTTGCCCTTTGCCTATGCTCTGCAATCTTAGTTCAAAGTTCCTGATAGCTCAAAACAGGATGTCTAGGAGTTCCCTCTTCGAAGATTGAGTTTTTTGTTTGTCTTGTTTGTTTTCCCCAAAGTCTAAAGGTGATTTTCCCAAAGTTAGAGGGTCTTATACTTCTATGTATCGCCTGAATTTTTATTTTATGCATCTATCAGTTTGAAGTTTCATTTATCGTGATTAATGGTTAGCCCTACCACATGGATGTCTTTTGTAAAAATATTTATGCTTAAACCTCTTTTTCCTTCACAAATTTAGTGTCCATCCCATTTCATTCCACCTAAAAGAATCCATTTTACCTCGACCAAATCAGCCCTGCGATATACCTTGTCCACCCTTTGAGGCAGTCTCGACCTTATCGACTCCATAGCCCAGTTGATCTGACAATATTTTTATCTATCTATCCTTTGATCAGTTCTTCCCTCAAAAAACCTAAAAAAAACTAAGAACACACTTAAACAACTAGCCTAAAATCAAATACATAAGAAGCAAAAAAATATACATCCCTTTCATAATAGAGAGAGCCCTCTCTGAGTCTAGGAAGGCTAGGTCCTTAGGCTCCAAAGTTGGTTTGATGTTACCTTGTCACTTGGCTTGCCAATCCACCAAATCATGGGACCCTAACATAATGGCGATCATGGTGGGACGTTGAGTCAAAACATCCTAGGTATCCCTTAGGAACTCTCAAAGTCTCAGTCAAACTTAGAAAACTCGATTGTTGTCTGAAGAGTAGAAACTAGCTCTTTCACCACCTTAGCAAAGTGACGAATCAGATCTAGAATACTCCTACAAACTAGGCTGCATATAAAACTCAGAAAACCCCAAAAAACATCCCTAGATTGGCTTTTTCCCAGTTATTGGTGGTTGACCATAAGTACATATCTCTAAAAACAAAAAAACATCCACCTGGCGACTCCACTAGCCTCCAGTAGGCCTAATACTCCATAAAAACCAAAAATTTCATATATCATACTATTGTGTTGACTCATCTTTCCCAAAAACTTAGAGTTCATGATGCAGCCTCTGAAATCAGTGACAAACTAAGTACAACTTAGAGATTCAGAAATCTTCATCTAAACATAAGAAATCAACAGAATAAACTTGCAAATAGAACCATATCTTTCTCAACAATCTAGCAAACTGTTGAAACTAAGTTTTAAGTCATTCTTGCAATTTTTCACATAAAATTTTTCTATAAAAGCATTCTCCTAAAAAAAATCTTTGTCAGTATTGGTGGTGGACCATAAATCTCAAGAAAATCCACCTGGCGACTCCACTAACCTTCATTTTGTTTTGACCATTCTTCACATTAGAGAATTCCCTAGAGAGGACATCCATCCAAAAACAATCACAACTATCACCCTCTCTAAAATTTGACTTTGAAATATGGCTTCACGAATAATTAATACCAGATCTCACCCGGACCCAAATCCCCCTATCATAGTTTACGACCCAGAAAATATTTTGTGGCAAGCTTCTGAAACTGGTAACTTAGCTACCGATAGGACCATCCACAAAGAAAGCTTTGTACCTGAACACCTTACATCCTTGCAAGATTCCAAGTTTGACTTGAGTTCAGCAAAAGCCCTTTTTAGAAGCAAATCGCAAAGTAAAATCAACCTTGACGATCTTGAACCCTTTGATTTGCAACAGAGTCCTAGCAGAGAAGCGTCACCCACTACACCTTTTGATTTTCATCTTCTCCACCATTTTGGCTCTTACCACCCCAAATCTGCTCAGAATCAGTCCAGAAGTCCAAGTACTTCCACCACACCTTTTCATACCACAACTGTGAAAATCACTTCATCCCATACCACAAACCCTCATACTATAAATTTACCATTCGTTCCCATCATGGCAGCTTGATATACACGTTTAGTTTTACCATTTGCTTTGGTACCTTTGCAAAATGACTACCAATCCCGACTCCCACACTTCACAGGAACTGAGGTTACTACCGCTCAACAACATGTAGATAGGATCACTGATGCTTTTGACTACATGGAACTAGAAGATGAAACCATAAAGATGAGAATGTTCGCCCAAAGCCTAGGCAGAGTGTTAGTATGAATCTTTCGTCGTAAAATATCACTTTATCTACGCATAAAAAATATCCCTAACATCGATTATGGCTACAAAATATATTTAAGTCTGCAATGAGGTGATCCAAATAGTGCTGCACAAATCGAGATCTAAGCACAAAAGACATTAAGCAGATAAAATACCATATGGCTCCATGCATCCAATAGACAAGACAAGAACGATGTATTTAAAAGAATTTTGTATTATATTAAAGAATGGGGCACCTGAGAGGAAACCAAGAAAGGTGTTTTCTGGTTCTCCTCAATGGGATGGGTTCTTGAAAGTCCTCAGTGTTTCAGATCTAAAATTCGTCTCTCTTATTGGTGTAGAAAACCCAGACAAACATAGAACTCAATGGGAGCTCACAAAGCAAAAATGGAAAATGGTGACCAAGAGTAGATCCAGAGTGATCTAAGGCAATGGAGGTGACTAATGAATGGGGAAAACCCTTCTATTTATAACAAAGTATTGGGGTGTTCTAGAACTCGGTGCATGAATAAAATATTATTAATCAAATTCTAGAATCACCCTTTAGGAATATTTTATTATATTTGTTGGAGGGAAAAGGTCTTTTGACTTGGGTCAATTCCTTTATTTATAAACAACAAATAAATAAATGATTTATTTATTATTTTAGGGAGATGGTGGGAATATAATTAAATAAATAATGATTTATTTAATTATTTAAAAATGATTTAGTCAAATTTAACTAGGAATATTATTTAAATAATGATTTGAATAACCTATTCCTAGGAAATACTTAAATAAATAATGATTTATTTAATTAATTTCCTTGTTTTGGGTTAAATATGACCAGGAAATATAGACAAATGTTATTTTACATGGTGAAAGCAATTTTACTTAGGGTAAAATTGGTCTTACATGGTGTACTTGGGTTCATCTAATGATAATGGGTTAGATGACCAAAAAAATGGTGTAACAGATTAATTGTTAGTATGAATCTTTCATCATAAAAGATCACTTTAGCTACGCATAGAAAATAGCCCTAACATCGATTATGGCTGCAAAATATCTTTAAGTCTGCTGCACAAATCCAGATCGAAGCACAAAAGACATTAAGCAGATAAAATATAATATGGCTCCATGCATCCAATAGACAAGACAAGAACAGTGTATTTAAAAGAATTTTATATTATATTAAAGAATGGGGCACCTGAGAGGAAAAAAAGAAAGGTGTTTTCCGATCCTCCTCAATGGGATGAGTTCTTGAAAGTCCTCAGTGTTTCAGATCTAAAATTCCTCTCTCTTATTGGTGTGGAAAACCCAGACAAACAGAGAACTCAATGGGAGCTCACAAAGAAAAAATGGAAAATGGTGACCAAGAGTAGATCCCAGAGTGATCTAATAGGCAACAAAAGGTGACTAATGAATGGGGAAAACCCTTCTATTTATAACAAAATATTAGGGCGATCTAGAACTTGGTGCATGAACAAAATATTATTAATCAAATTCTAGAACCACCCTTTAGGAATATTTTATTATATTTGTTGGAGGGAAAAGGATTTTTGACTTGGGTCAATTCCTTTATTTATAAATAATAAATAAATAAATGATTTATTTATTATTTTAAGGAAATGGTGGGAATACAATTAAATAAATCATTATTTATTTAACACTTTCGTTTTTAAGTTAAATATACCAGAAATATAGACATTCATATTTCACATGGTAGCACATTCACTAGGTAAAACTAAATATTTTACATGAAAATTTCTAAACCATCTAATGATAATAGGTTAGATGACTAAAAAATGTAGGTAAATACATTGCCTCAAACGCATTGTTAGATAAATCATGACCGAAGCACGTTGTAAGAACACAATCACTAGACAACAAAAGGGATGTCAGAGAGAGAAATGTGAGGTACGAATAAAGAAGTGAGGAGACCAGGAGACGAGACTTATAGGTGCAACAAGTCTCTAGTTGATGAAGTGGTACCAGTGTTAAAGGCGGCGGTGGAGGCATACCTATGCCCGCCGAGACAAGAGTACAAAGAATAAGGCGCCCGGAAAACCACGAAACACAATAAGGAAGCATGTGCTGGCCTAAACATGAGCCAGATAAATAAAAGGATGAATCCCACATACATGCGATGCCTAGAATAACCGTTAGGACTTATACAAGAATATTTTAGTACATGAGATACAAATACACCCAAATTCCCCCTACACACGAGGAAGGGCTCGCAAAATCTGACTGATACATTCAAATCGAAGAGGCGCTGCAAGCGGTTGAGGCTGATATCATCAAATGAGAGGAGCTGCATCAAGGGCTGAAGTGAAGAAGTCATCCAGGCATGTGGGGGGCTACCGGAAGGGCCACCCCCTCATGATGGTTGAGACATCTCACACACACCCAGGAATCACCAATAGCTGTTGCTGCATCACTGGACTATCAAGTGTATAGATCACGATCATGCTGAAAAGAGCTCGAACCAAGGTAAACTACCCCCCAGACCTGGATTATGGAGTAAATGAGATGATTTCGACAGAAGTAGGTCCAGCATAGGTGAGGTGATAAGGGAACCCCAACTAAGGCACAGAAGAAAATAGTAGAGCGACTAACAGACAGACACTAATGATGATGATGAAACGGGGGATACTGAGTAGCATATGGAAAACTTCCCTTGTTAGAGCATAAAGGGCATGAATGGCTTGGCAGTGACTGACACAATATCATGAGGGATAGGGGACAGTGGGACTGAAGGCCATAATGTGCGACACGAGAGAGGGACCGAGCAATGAAGGATGGAGGGCTATAGCGGGATACAAAGGGACTCGGGATAGATTCCATGAATGTGATGATGACACAACTTGGATGCTCTAAACAAGGGTGACTCGATGGTGTTGCCACACGGTAAAGGTACAATGGGGGACCATAAAAACATGAGTACAATAGGGTATCTCATGACGAAAATCAACACGAACAAGGACAAGTAAGGAGGCAAAGTGGTGCCCCCAGTACAAGTGTTGTAAGTGAGGAAATTCGATTTGGAGGAGAGGTGAATAGACACTTCATGGGCACAATGGGCCTTGGTGAAGTATCAAGGTACTAAAAACTAATAGGTAACTAGAGCTCATGAACAAGCCAGGTCGCACTTTTTGGGGTCTATGCTGCGACCTGGGTAGCAGGTACTGGGCAGAAAACTGCGACTTGTCCCAGGAAATGACCTGAAAAGTGCGACCTGTCAGAGAAAGGGGGTTTCAGTGTTGTTTTTGGCTGAGATTTTGGATTTTTATGGTTGAGGGGCCTAGGTGCCCCTAAGAATTTTGTGGTCATGCCAAAATGTATTTAGGAAAAGGGGGATCTAAACACATTTTAATGATGTGGTGTGCCATTTGTTTTCATTATGGTTATGCAGATTGAGAAAGGAAATGGAGGATTGCCAATCTATTTTAGTATTGCATATATGAATCAAATGGACTTTATTTTTTTAGGTTGGAATACCTGGTGTCAGTATCCCAGAGAGAGTATTTGGAGATAATGAACTGGTGCTTTCCTAGAAAACCTATAGGTTGGTCAACAACAATGTCTAAAAGACTGGGTTGCGAATGTAAAATGAAGGAACGATAAGGGGTATCATCCCGAGAGTGATCTCAAGTGGTATGGGACTCTAGAGGTTCTTCTAAGTGTGGAAGAATAATGGTACTAGAGTTGACATGACCAGATACACTAGGAGAGTTTTGGAGAATTACTTCTCCTGGTCTCTCAAATATGGGTGCCCCCTTACCCAAACATTGGGTTGCAATGTAATGGCCACAAGGTGTATGTGGTTCAAATGCATGGTTTTGATGTAAGGGGGAATAGAGAAAGTCAGGGGAGATGATTCCTTCCAAAATTTCATCATCGTGATATAATATGGGGTGACTGGTGGAAGAAAGACCACCTGACACGGCGAAGCTACCTAACTCATCATCATGAGAAGAGAGGTTCACATGCACATCGTCACTAGAAGTGACCGAAGAGTAAGAAGATAAAGGATCTATCGATGTTGAGCCCAAGGTGATCGCTGAAGGAAGGTCAAGCGAAACAACAGGGGAGGATTCAGAGGGAATGTTCCCCGAGGGTCTCATGGATGATGATAGGTAAAAAATGGCGGACGAAGGCTCCGTCATCTTGACATCAGGAGGGGCAATGTCAATGGGAGAAGTCATGTCTGGTAGTTCTGCCGAAGAAAAACACGCAAATAGGGGAGAGGTGGACTCGTTGCGCTTGGCCTCGAATTGGAGGACCGTGGCTAGAGAGGTGCAGAAGTCCTCGAGGCGGGGACAAATGTGGGTGTAATGGCCATGGAGATCACACAAAGCACGGGGGTGGTTGGTGTGAATAGTCTTGGGGTTCTTGGTCACGGTCACGGAAGGAACAAAGGCTTCCGGGACCGTGGACTCAGGGAACGCGACAGTAACCAAGGGCTTGAGATGAGGCAATTCAGGACAGGTATGGGTGGCGTGACCGACAACATCACACAAGGCACATTGGATGGTATGCTTTGGAGGCCAAGGAGGGGCAGGATTTGTCGGGGAAACCTTGTCCTTTGATGCCCCCTTGCAAGCTTTTCCCTTCTCACCCAAAGCAGTCACAACAGGAGGTGGTTCTTGTTGAGGTGACTGAGGCACTGTTGTAGCGGGAGAAGTCATGGGGACTGGTTGAATCGGGGTCAAAGCAAGATAAGGTTTGGGTTAACCAGGCGGGGTAGTGGCTGGAGGGTCAAGGTACCAGACGGGTATGCTCAGGGTCAAATTGGGGAGGGAGAGGGTGTCCATGATGGGAACCGAAGAGACTTCAGGAGGGGGAGCAAGGAAAGGTATCTGACCAGTGGGGTAATGGCTAGGAGGGACAGCTCCAAGATGGTTGATACCTGGTGGAACTGACCCAGGAGGGTAGAGGGGCGCATAGGTACCAGTTGTAGGAGAAGGGCTAGAAGGAAGAGGTCTGGCTGGCTGAGGTGAAGGGCTAGGAGCAGGTTGCGGCGGGCGAGGTTGAGGTTGAGGTTGCTGAGTAGCCGAAGCAGGCCATTTAAGGTTAGCCCGAGACGATTGCATCATGCAAACATTCGCTAAGCTAGGATTAGACACAGGAGGAGGAGGAATACCAGGGAAAGTTCCAAGCAAGGAGGAGTCTTTGTAGACGCCGGGGGAGACACTGTTAAAAGAATCGACAGTTTGCATATTGGCTATAGAAGAGATGGTCGACTCGGGGGAGGGCTCAGATTTTGGCTCATGATATGTCAATTGGTGAATGGTGACTATCTTTCCATTATGAGGGAAAAACATCTTGCAATGGACCGCGGATGGTACAGCAGACATGGCATAGGTGTAGCTACGCCCCAAAAGAATGTTATAATCAAGAGGGGCGTTAATGACTTCAATGTCAATGCAAACAGTCTTGCCCGCAAGAGTGATAGGACAGTTACGGAAAAGGCCAATGGGCTGGGAGGCATGGCCATCCCACGCTTGAAGAGTGATCGTGGGAGGGGCCAACTCAGGAGATCCGAGTTGTTTCCAAACCGAAGTGGCCATCACACAGGTGGTTTCCCCATCATCAATGATGCACTGGGAAATGTTAACATTCTGGATTTTGACTGGGATTTGGAAAGCTACGGAAGCAGGAAGAGGAGGAGACTCTGACTAATGGGCGTCGAAAACAATCAATTGGTCATCTGCGGGATCTACAACACCCAGGGCAGATAGTAGAGCTTTTCTTTGAGAGGGGCATGACTAGAGGAGTTCCAGTGTTGAAATGGCAGCAGGAGATTGGGCTAGCTCATCTACTATGCTATATGAATGGTCAGCTCGGTCAGAAGCAGCATTTCGGCGTAATGGTCCCTTAGGAATCATGGTATGAACCTCGGATTTGGGCTAAGGGATATGCAAGGGACCATTAGTTGTCGAAAGAGGCTCTGTAGAAACTGAAGAAGGTGACTTAGGGACAGATGGAGCATGAGGTTGAGGGTACGGACAACACTGAGTTTGAAGGTTGAGGTTGACGGTGACAGGTTGTTCAGAGTTCATCATGAGGATCTGGTAATCAGAGGTACCAAATGGAGGAGGTTGAGTGGTGACCGGTCCGTGAGGTGGTTGGGTAGCCACAAATCCCTGCTGTGCATCCACCTGCTCTTGATGGGGCAGTGACTGCTATTGCGGGGGTTGAGAAGACAAGGGAGGTGGGGGTGCGAATGCTGGAGGAGCTGGAGCACTAGGCTGTGGATAAGGATGAGAATGAGGTTGGGTAACAGTGTGGTAAACCAGAGGTTGGGCAGAAAGAGGAGGCATGCTGGATCCTGGATGCGTGTTACCGGGAGGGGGAGGTGCCCCCTCCCTCAGGAAAACCATAGTTCGTGGGAGGTTGAGCGGATGGATGAGAGAGAGCTCCAACAATACCGTCAGCGGCATGAGGTGCCCCCGGTGCATTAGTGCCACCGGGTCTAGGGAGGTCAGGAAGGACGGTATAATCATAACCAGATTGAGCATAGATCAGGTCATATTTCAAGGCTATTTGGAGGGTAGCTTCTTCGGTTTCAGGGAAGTGGGATGCGACATCTTTTCCAATGGGAGGTAAGAGAGAGAAAAGGAACTAGTCCATATAGACACAGTCTTCAAAGGTAGGGGCTTGACATAGGCTCTTTCTTCTCTGCCATTCTTTAACATGATTGAATAGGCGAGTCGCAGAAGATTGACGAAAAGAAGTCAAAATTTCGATACCGGTGTCATAACGAGGGGGAAGCTGGAAATAAGATAAGAAGGTGCGGGCAAGGGTCACAAAGGTGGTATGGGAAGAGGTGGGCTGGTCAACATACCACTTAGAAGCTTCGCCAGTAAGCATGGGTTGGAACAACCGAAGACGGATGGAATCATCGGTAATGGAATTGGAGGAACACCACATGTGGAAAGATCGAATATGGTTGGAGGGATCTTCACTAGCAAGGCCTTCGAACTTGGGAATGTCGGAGGGGAGCTTGGTTGGCATAGCAGGCCAACTGACATCGTGGCGAATAGGATCATTGATCAGCTGATTGATGTTGGGGAGACTGAGACCGGCCATATAAGGGAGAAACGGGGCAGTCGAGGTAGGTCCTGTAGTGGTTCCACTGGAAACGGACCCAGCAGTAGAACTGGGGTTTCCGCTAGCGCTAGGTCCTGGACCAGAAATGGTGAAGGTAACAAGGGGAGAATCCAAAGAATCAGAAGATGAGGCGGACTCGGGGGAGGACTAACTTGACAACGGTGGGAAGGAGCAAGTCGGCCAACCGGAAACTGAGGGGGAAGGCCAAGAAGTCTCCGGGATATATGCCTTGGGGGCGCGATGATGACGGCACAAAGGGAAGAAGAATAACCAACAAAGGCAGGGAGGTGTAGAATCAAGTGATGTGAATGTCGAAACAAGGGCAGAGAGGTGCAGTGTCAATTGATTTTAAAGTCTTTTCCTAGTGGTGTTAACCAGGCTCTTCTTCACTTAGGGTCAGTGTGTGGCATGCGTTAATTTTAATTTTTAAACCCAGACATTTTGAGAGTAAAATAAAAAGTGTGCTGCGTAACTGAAAATAAAGCTGCAGAGAACAGTAAATAATGCTGAAATAATAGAGAATTAACAGCTAACAATGCATCAATCTAACCCAAGAAGGCGGGTCTCTCAAAACTAGTCTAATAAGGCGGAAAAAATCTAATCAAAATACGCTAAAAATAGGCCAATAGATCTAAGGTCGGGAGGGATAGGGATCTAAAGGAGAAATCTGCTGAAAAGAGGTGCAAAGAACAGCAAAGATGCAGAGGCAAGGTGGCTGCTAAAAAGGAGGAGATCAGCTAAAAATAGGAGGGACAATGAGGCGGCCCTAGCAATGAACCCAAACAAAACTATATGAGGTGATTTGAAAGGGAGAAGAGCTGATCTCAAGGGATCTGAAAAGGAGGTATCAGATTTGAAAGAAATAAGGATGAAACCCTGGAAATTCAGACTTTTGAAACAACAAAAACTCTCCCACAAAAAGTGGAGGGTACTAGAGCCCTAAGGCGCAAGATTCCCACTCAGTGGAGTGAAACAGATCAGAAACAGGTCTAAACGAGCAGAAACAGAGGCTGGAAAACCTTGACTGAAGCTTCAGACAAACCCAGAAAAAGTGCTGGAAAATTGCACAAAAAAGGGCAGGTCACAAGTTCTGACATGTTTTCAGTCCAGGTCGCAGATTTTGGGCAGAAAAGTGCGAACTCAAGGCCAGGTCACAGTTTTTGGGCTGATAAGTGCGACCTGTAGATCCGGGTCTCTCGGCGGCAGATTTCAGAAAAATTTGTCGTCTCAGCTATGGTTGATGTCTGTCACCTGCGCAATAAGGCTAGAAACAGACGGAAGTTACAAATTTGAATGTTTAAGGGTTTTAAAGGTGAAAAGCACCATAAAAATAGGAAAAACAAAAAACTGAAGAGAAACCCTAGGGTCTGAAACAGCTGGATATGCAGGAATACATAAAACGACAGCAGTCGCAAAATAAAACCCGTGTGGAGTTTCCAATTGTTAGTATGAATCTTTCGTCGTAAAATATCACTTTAGCTACACATAACAAATATCCCTAACATCGATTATGGCTGCAAAATATCTTTAAGCTTGTTGCACAAATCCAGATCTAAGCACAAAAGACATTAAGCAGATAAAATATAATATGGCTTCATGCATCCAATAGACAAGACAAGAACAATGTATTTAAAAGAATTTTATATTATATTAAATAATGGGGCACCTAAGAGGAAAACAAGAAAGGTGTTTTCCTGTTCTCCTCAATGGGATGGGTTCTTGAAAGTCCTCAGTGTTTCAGATCTAAAATTCCTCTCTCTTATTGATGTGGGAAACCCAGACAAATAGAGAACTCAATGGGAGCTCACAAAGAAAAAATGGAAAATGGTGACCAAGAGTAGATCCAGAGTGATCTAATGCAATGGAGGTGACTAATGAATGGGGAAAACCCTTCTATTTATAACAAAGTATTGGGGTGTTCTAGAACTTGGTGCATGAATAAAATATTATTAATAAAATTCTAGAATCACCCTTTACGAATATTTTATTATATTTGTTGGAGGGAAAAGGTCTTTTGACTTGGGTCAATTCCTTTATTTATAAACAATAAATAAATAAATGATTTATTTATTATTTTAGGGAGATGGTGGGAATATAATTAAATAAATAATTATTTATTTAATTATTTAAAAATGATTTAGTCAAATTTAATCAGGAATATTATTTAACAATGATTTTTAATAACTTATTCCCAGGAACAATTAAATAAATAATGATTTATTTAATTAATTTTGTTTTGGGTTAAATATGACCAAGAACATAGAAAAATGCTATTTTACATGGTGAAAGAAATTTTACTTAGGGTAAAATTGGTCTTACATGGTGTACTTGGGTTCATCTAATGATAATGGGTTAGATGACCAAAAAAATGGTGTAACAGATTGCCCCCCAACGTACGAGTGTTAGGAGCAAATCGTATGACCGAAGTACGTTGTAATAACTCAATCACTAGGCATCAAGAGGGAAGTGAGAGAGAGAAATGTAAGGTAGTCTAATGTGCTAAAGGACTAGACCTGGAGGAGACGAGACTTACAGGTGCAACAAGTCTCTAGGTGATGAAGTGGTACCAGTGTTAAAGGCAGTGGGGGAGGCATACCTATGCCCGCCGAGACAATAGTACAAAGAATAAGGCGCCCGGAAAACCACGGAACGCAATAATGAAGCATGTGCTAGTCTAAACATGAGCCAGATAAATAAAATTATGCATCCCACATACATGCGATGCCTGGAATAACCTTTAGGACTTATACAAGAATATTTTAGTACATGAGATACAAATACACCCAAATTCCCCCTACACAGAGGGAAGGGCTCGCTAAATCTGACTAATACATGCAAATCGAAGAGGCCTGCAAGCAGTTGAGGCCGATATCATCAAATGATAGGAGCTGCATCAAGGGTGGAAATGAAGAAGTCATCCGGGCATGTGGGGGGCTACCTGTAGGGCCACCCCCTCATGAGGGTTGAGACATCTCACACATGCCCGGGAATCACCAATAGCTGCTACTGCATCACTGGACCATCAAGTGTATAGATCACGATCATGCTGAGAAGAGCTCGAACCAAGGTACACTGCCCCCTAGACCTAGCTTCTGGATTAAATGAGTTGTTGTCGACAGAAGTAGGTCTGCCATGGGTGAGGCGATAAGGGAACCCCAACTAAGGCATGAGGTAAAATAGTAGAGCGACGAACAGATAGACACTAATGATGATGATGGAATGAGGGATACGGAGGAGTGGTTGGGCAACTTCCCTTGTTAGAACATAAAGGGCATGAATGGCATGGCAGCAACTGACACAATATCATGAGGGATAGGGGACAAGGGTACTGAAGGCCATAATGTGCGACACGAGAGAGCTACCAAGCAAGAAAGTATGGAGGAATATAGTGGGGTACAAAGAGACTCAGGAGAGACTCCATGAATGCGATGATGACTCAACTCGGATGCTCTAAACAATGGCGACTCAATGGTGCTGCCTCATAGTAAAGGTCCAATGGGGGACCATAAAAACATGAGTACAATAGGTTATCTCATGACGAAAATCAACATGAACAAGGACAATTAAGGAGGCGAAGTGGTGCCCCCAGTACAAGTGTTGTAAGTGAGGAAATTCGATTTGGAGGAGAGGTGAATAGACACTTCGTGGACATAATGGGTCCTGGTGAAGTATCAAGGTACTAAAAACTAACAGGTACCTAGAGCTCATGAACAGGCCAGGTCGTACTTTTTGGGGTCTGTGCTACGACCTGGGTAGCAGGTACTGGGCAAAAAACTGCGACCTGTCCTAGGGAATGACCTGAAAAGTGCGACCTGTCAGAGAAAGGGGGTTTCAGTGTTTTTTTTGGCTAAGATCTGGGATTTTTATGGTTGAGGGGCCTAGGTTCCCCCAAGCATGTTGTGGTCATGCAAAAATGTATTTAGGAAAAGGGGGAGCTAAACACTTTTTAATGATGTGGTGTGCCATTTGTTTTCGTTATGGTTATGCAACTTGAGAAAGGAAATGGAGGATTGCCAATCTCTTTTAGTACTGCATATATGAATCAAATGGACTTTAAGTTTTTGGGTTGGCATACCTGGTGTCACTATCCCAAAGAGAGGATTTGGAGATAATGAATTGGTGCTCTCCTAGAAAACCTATAGGTTGGTCAACAACAATGTCTAAAAGACTGGGTTGCGAATGTAAAATGAAGGAATGATAAGGGGTATCATCCTGAAAGTGATCTCAAGTGGTATGGGACTCTAGAGGTTCTTCTAAGTGTGGAATAATAATGGTACTAGAGTTGACATGACCATATACACTAGGAGAGTTGTGGAGAATTACTTCTCCTGGTCTCTCAAATATGGGTGCCCCCTTACCCAAACATTGGGTTGCAATGTAATGGCCACAAGGTGTATGTGGTTCAAATGCATGGTTTCGATGTAAGGTGGAATAGAGAAAGTCAGGGGAGCCGATTCCTTCCAAAATGTCATCATCGTGATAGAATATGGGGTGACTGGTGGAAGAAACACCACCTGACACGACGAAGCTACCTAACTCATCATCATGAGAAGAGAGGTTCACATGCGCATCGTCACCAAAAGTGACCGAAGAGTAAGCAGATAAAGGATCTACCGATGTTGAGCCCAAGGTGATCACTGAAGGAAGGTCAAGCGAAACAATAGGGGAGGATTCAGAGGGAATGTTCCTCGAGGGTCTCATGGATGATGATAGGTAAAAAATGGTAGACGAAGGCTCTGTCATCTTGACATCAGGAGGGGGAATGTCAATGGGAGCAGTCATGTCTGGTAGTTTTGTCGAAGCAAAATGCGCAAATAGGGGAGAGGTGGACTCATTGCACTTGGCCTCGAATTGGCGGACCGCGGCTAGAGAGGTGCGGAAGTCCTCGAGGCAGGGAAAAAGTTGGGTGAAATGGCCATGGAGATCACACAAAGCACAGGGGTGGTTGGTGTGAATAGTCTTGGGGTTCTTGGTTATGGTCACGGAAGGAACAAAGGCTTCCGGGATTGTGGACTCGGGGAACGCGACAGTAACCAGGGGCTTGAGATGAGGCAATTCAGGACAGGTATGGGTGGCGTGACCAACAACATCACACAAGGCACACTGGATGGTATGCTTTGGAGGTCGAGGAGGGGCAGGGTTTGTTGGGGCAGCCTTGTCCTTTGATGCCCCCTTGCAAGCTTTGCCCTTCTTACCTGAAGCGGTCGCAAAAGGAGGTGGTTCTTGTTGAGGTGACTGAGGCATTGTTGCAATGGGAGAAGTCATGGGGACCGGTTGAACTGGGGTCAAAGCAAGATAAGGTTTGGGTTGACCAGGTGGGGTAGTGGCTGGAGAGTTAAGGTACCAGACGGGTATGCTCAGGGTCAAATTGGGGATGGAGAGGGTGGCCATGATGGGAATCGAAGAGACTCCGGGAGGGGGAGCAAGGAAAGGTATCTGACCGGTGGGGTAATCGGCAGGAGGGATGGCTCCCATATGGTGGAGCCCTGGAAGAACCGACTCGGGAGGGTAGGGAGGTTCCTGAGTGTGAGGTGGATGGGAAGGTCTAGGCGGAAAAGGTTCGGTTGACTGAAGCGAAGGGCTAGGAGCAGGTTGCAGTGGGCGAGGTTGAGGTTGCTGACTAGCCGAAGCAGGCTGTGGAAGGTCAGCCTGAGATGATTGCATCATGCAAACATTCGCTAAGCTGGGGTCAGAGACAGGAGGAGGGGGAGGACATGGAAATGTTCCAAGCAGGGAGGAGTCTTTTTAGATGCCAGGGGAAACACTAGTCAAAGAATCAACAGTTGACTTATTGGTGACAGTAGAGATGGTGGACTCATGGGAGGTTTAAGATTTTGGTTCATGGTAAGTCAACTGGTCAATCGTGACAATCTTGCCATAATGAGGGAAAAACATCTTGCGGTGGACTGTGGATGGGACGGCAGACATGGCATAGGTGTAACTATGCCCCAAAAGAATGTTGTATTCAAGAGGGGCGTCGATAACTTCCACGTCGACATAAACAGTCTTACCCGCAAGGTTGATAGGACAGTTACGGAAGAGGCCAATGGGTTGGGAGGTGTGGCCATCCCATGCTTGTAGAGTGATTGTGGGAGGGGCCAACGCAAGAGATCTTAGTTGTTTCCAAATCGAAGAGGAAATCACACAGGTGGATGCCCCCTCATCAATGATGCACCGAGAAATGTTAGCGTTCCTGATTTTGGCTGGGATTTGGAAAGCTACGGAAGCAGGAAGAGGAGGAGACTCTAACTGATGGGCGTCGAAAACAATCAATTGGTCATCTGCGGGATCTACAACACCCAGGGTAGATAGTAGAGCTTTTCTTTGAGAGGGGCACGACTGGAGGAGTTCCAGCGTTGAAATGGCAGCAGGAGATTAGGCCAGCTCATCTACTGTGCTATATGAATGGGCAGCTCGGTCAGAAGCAACATTTCGACGTAATGGTCCCTTATGAATTGTGGTATGAACCTCGGCTTTGGGCTGAGGGATATGCAAGGGACCATTAGTTGTTGAAAGAGGCTCTATAGAACCTGAAGAAGGTGAGTCACGGATAGATGGAGCAAGAGGTTGAGGGTATGGACAAGACTGAGTTTGAAGGTTGAGGTCGACGGTGACAAGTTGGTCAGAGTTCATCATGAGGATTTGGTAATCAGAGGTACCATATGGAGGAGGTTGAGTGGTGACTGATTTGTGAGGTGGTTGGGTAGCCAAAATCCCTGTTGTGCATCCACCTGCCCTTGAGGGGGCAGTGACTGCTGTTGCAGGGGTTGAGAAGACAAGGGAGGAATTGGTGCGAATGTTGGAGGAGCCGGAGCACTAGGATGTGGATATGGATGAGAATGAGGTTGGGTAACAGTGTGGTAAACCAGAGGTTGGGCAGAAAGAGGAGGCATGCTGGATCCTAGGTGCGTGCTACCGGGAGGGGGAGAAGTGCAGGGGGAGGTGCCCCCTTCCCCAGGAAAACCATATTTCATGGGAGGTTGAGCGGATGGATGAGAGAGAGCTCCAACAATACCGTCAGTGACATGAGGTGCCCCCAGTGCGTTAGTGCCACCGGGTCTGGGGAGGTCAGGAAGGACGGTACTGTTAGCCCCCCATAAATTACTTGACAAGCAAGCAGGGGGCTGATTTGTCTTTATGAGCCTTCAAGGAATGCATTTCCCCTAAAAACACATCATCCTTGAAGCCTCTTCTTGCTCTCTGCCCTTTGATTATTTCCCTCTGTTGTTTACATATAAAAGGCCTCTCTGTTTGCAAACAATTGTGCTCTGAAGGCCTGCATTTTCCCCTTGTATCCCTGCAATATACTCCATTTCAACCCTTTATCCTCCCTTGTCAAAATTCCCCTGTAACCTTTCTAAATCATACCCATGCCCTTTTAAACCATTCATACACCCTTTTTTAAGCCAAATTCCCCCTTCCTCCCTCTATCGTTACCCATTTTCAGCCTCAAATTTCATTAAAAAGGGCCAAAAAACCCATAATTTGCATATCGTGGTCTTAGCCCCCTTTGGCCCTAGTCCCTTAACCCTTTTCCCCACGTGAAAGAACGCCGAAACCGAGCGCTAGCCCAAAGAGCGTTTTCCACATTTGGTTATCGAGAGCAGTTTCCGCCACTGATCTACACAGATTGGACGGCGAACGCGGCCCCTGCAAACCCCACTGTTCACAATCCACCTCTCTGATCACGCCATCGCCGTCTGTTTAGCTGCTGATCTGATGGTCCAGAATGCACCTGCCCCTATGGTCCCTGCCCGCGCACTATTTTGAAAACAACCGGTTTCTATCGCACCACCTTGGGGCAGTAGGCGGTATTTGTTTTTTGGGAGCGATTCCATATATCGAATGACGCGTGGCACTGGTACGGTTGGAAAACTGCCACTCCATCGCGCATTAAAGACTGGAAAAAAATGTGGCGCGATATCACTGTGCGTCATCCGATCTAGAGCATTTAATCCAATGGCGATCACTCCGCAAAGTTGCTCGGAAGTTAGCCCAGGTAAACCGTACCTTGGCCCATTGTCCATCGCCCTCCGATGTGTCCTCAGTCGTCGATCTCCTCATGAGATCGAACGGTTCAGATTTGATTACCCCCCGCCATTGACCGTCCCGTCATCCCCCGGACTCGACACGTCACCACTCCATGTGTCCCCATCATACATCCACCCACCCCCGTTATATATGTTCATTCCATGGTCAAACATTTGTTTTTTACGTTAAATTTCTATGCGCTTTGCCAACCTTCACCAAAGCATTTCTCCACCATTTCTCTGCATTTTTTCGCCATTTCTCTGCCATCCCGCTATCATCCTCACAGTCACTCACATCATCCAACCCCATGCATTTTTTTCTTAATAGTTTCGTGTTTTTGCAGGGTTACAGAGAGGCGGAAAACCGCCATGGTTCATATGTACTATTGTAATGGCGCGTTGCACAGAGAAAGTTGGATTTGGAAGCTGGTACTACAAGAAAATGTCCGGAAAGATGGCGGTAGCATAAATATTATCAAAGGACAGTTCAATCTCCACGAAAACCTATCCGGCGCCATTAAAGCCCAGATTTTGCAGATTAAGACATTTATGAAGCTGCAGAGAAATACCAGCTAATGAGCAGTGAATCTCAACGTTCAGTATTGAAGATTTTTTAGCCTTAATACAGTGGTTTAGAGGCAAAGCACCAGATTAGCGACATCATGGATCACACAGAGGGTACACCACGCAGAAAACCATATCATCAAGGTTATCACATCAGCAGAATGTTTTCCCACGAAAGGACAAAGTGCCCATGCAGTGTTCAATCTATGCCATGTTCTAGAGAGATTTTCTGCCTTGACAACAGTCCTGGTGCTATCAAAGAATTTGTTTCACAAGTATGGTGGACTTCTCAGTCATTTATTTACCTTTTGTTATTCACCAAAGTACTACAGAGTTCTGCATCCAAAGTACGTTAGAGACATACCTGGAGTAAATGGAAGCTTAGACGAAACCCACATCTTCATCCAAAGAACACCAGAGATTATTGCACCAAATTTAAACAGAATGGGTTTCGGCCCTATTTCTTTTCTGAGTTTTAATGCTTCATTTAGTTTCCACCTACCTCCTCTGCTCATCTTTCAGCTATAAAAACTCATGAGAAAATATTGCAAAGGTTGTTGATCAGTTATCAGAGAATTGTAAGTTGTTTCTCTTGAGATAAGTCTCTCTGTAAAGTAGTAAGATAGGCTGAGGAAGATTTTTTCAGATTGAGTATCCAGCTATTGGCAATGTTGTACTTGACTGGTGTTGATTTTTAATATGACAAGAACATTTCTTTGGATCCTGATCTAAAGCAGCGGTGATGTTTTCCTATCTCCGTGTTTTAATTCATTTCATTTCGTTTCTACTAGCTTGCATCAGAATATTGGCATAGGATTTACCCTTGTTAGGTACCCTATGTTTCTGCTCTCCTTGCCTTTGATGTTTTCTACTAAATGTGTTATCTAAGAATTGATTTTAGTTGATTTAACCAGTGTAGTGGATGTTATTGCCTGCTCTCTGATGTATGAATTAAACAAATCTGTTCTTAGATGTTCTTGTTAGGATTTAGCTGGAAGATTTGGGAACACTAGGGATTAGAGTTAGCCCTGTCCACTAGGATCCTTGTGCGACCATCTGGTCTTTAACTGTGTGTTCTAATCTGTGTTGTTTCCTCCTCTCTTACCATTCCACACCACACTATCATCTTTAAGATCCAACGTTTTAGATGACTAGCCCAATTGAAAGCCTGCATATTGATTAGCAAGAAAATCCTTTCCTGACTCCATTTCCCAATGGTTTTGAATGCTCCCTGGAACACTTCACCTCTGCCCCATTCTTCTTTGCTCATACTTGTCTTACATTGAACCCTTCTTTCCTGATAACCAACAACCAAACAAACAAACCCTGAGCCTTATAACTAGCCTAACATTTTAACACTAAGATTCAAAGTCATATACCTTTGACATATCATAGAGAGATCCCTCTCTGGACCCAAGAGGTCTAGATCATGAGGTCTGAAATTGGTTTGATGTTGTCTCATATTTTGGTCTTGCCAATCTGGCCAAAACATGGGAACCCCAACATAATGGCAACTCCACTAGGGAATCTGAGAGCCTATAACTGCTAAACATTAATCTGTCTCCTAGTATCATCACCAACATAATGGCGACTCCACTGGGGAGATTCTGAGTATTTCTTACCTTCTACATCATAAGAGCCTCAGAAACCTTTAATCTTTGGTTAGGTTGGCAGTTAAACACTCCTGTTCACACATCAACCTCTATACCATTTTTTGTGTTCTCCCACGCTCTTAGACAGAGTCTGGAAAGGGCCAAGTAGCATCCAGATCTCACACTCTTTCAGAGGTGACATATCTGGTAAATTCCCTCTCATTCAATCTCTGGTTAGAGTTTGCTTTGTTTTCGAGATATCCTTGAAAAGGGACATCTTATAAGCACTGTGGTGGACAGTGTACCCTCCAGAAGCATCTTAAACCCTCCACCTGGCAACTCCATAATTCCTAAACAATTTAAAGACTCCACTAGTGATTAGTAGGCCTGCTGATTATCTTGGTTTCACACAAGACTCCATTGGGAGACCAGCCTCCATAACAACATCAACCACAGTAGAAGTAACAAGTAGGGTTAAGCTGCTTGGTTAGAAGACAACATTATGGCTTCAAGAAACATTCATACAAGAGCTTATCCTAATCCAAACCCACCTGAAATAGTTGACAACCCTGAGAGCATCCTCAAGGGATATCCTACACCTAAACGATCAACTATTTCCAGCCACATCCATAGAGCTAACTCTACACCAGAAAACTTTACAGCTCTATCAGACCCACTTTTTGAGCTAGGCACTCAAAATAGTTTACCAAGAACTAGGTCATTCAGTGTTCTAGACCAGCCAGATCTTGAGTTTCCTATTTCACCACCTCAAAGTGGTAAACACCTTGGGAATAGACATACCCCTCCATCTATACCTCCTGATATTCACTTCATTCAAAACTTGGGGCTCAGTCACCCTAGATCTACTCATCAGTCTTCTACTGGTCACAATATCCCTGTCATCCATATACCAACTGCCCAAGTCAATCCTTTACCTCATCAAAACATCATCATGGCAGCCTAGTATGCACCTTTGGTTCTACCCCAGCCTTTAGTACCTTTACCCAATGATTATCAATCAAAGATCCCACACTTCACTGCAAAAGAGTCTACCACAGCCTAACACCATGTAGATAGGATGGAATATTCTTTTGACTACATGGAAATAGATGATGATACAGTCAAAATGAGAATCTTTTCCCAGAGCTTAGGAGTTGATGTGAAGAAATGGTTCAAGAGCCTACCTCCTAATAGTATCCAAGACCTTCCTGCTTTATATCAGACTTTCATAAACAAATGGGAGGTTAAGGCCAACCCTCGCCAACTCCTAGCAGAATATATGAACCTTAAAAGAAACGTAGGAGAGAGTGTCCATGATTACACAACGATATTTAACAACATTTATAATGCTCTTCCTCCACACATGAAACCTCCCCAAGGTATGGCTCTAGCGAAATACCCCGAAGGATTTGATGCTGACATGGCTTACCAGCTTAGGGAGAGAGATTACAACACACTGGAAGACATGCAAAAAGGAGCAGTGAGTGTAGAGGCTAATCTGATTGAGAAAAGAGCAAGATTGAGAGCTGAGAAAAGGGTAACATATAGAGATGACAATGTAGCTTCCACGTCTAACCCAAATTATGACCGCATGTCCAAAAACCTGGAAAAGCTATACCAAATGATGGAGAAAATGGTTGTCATAGTTAGCAATCAAAACATAAACCAAGGTCATAACCAAAACCAAAACTTTAGAAGAAACAATGCCACTCCCAACACACAAAGAGAGTCAGACTAGCAAGTTATTCCCCCATTCCAAGAGAAATTTCTTGATGAAGATGAGGGAATCATAGAGGATTCTGAAGGGAACATAATAAACATGTTTGAAATAGAATATTCAATCCATAAATATTACTCAGAAGAAGATCAGCCCTCACCCTCTTATTGGGATGAGGAATGGTTAGAATCTGAAGACTACATGTTAGGATTTGAGAATGCCATGATGCAAGTCAGAGAACAATATGAACTTAGAAGCAAAAAGAGCCAAGAAACTTCCAAACCAAAAGCTTCTGAGGTCACCATCAAGAAAGGACCTGAGAAAACTTCTAAAGCAACTGCTGAAAGTAACAAATCAGCAACTGAGAGTTCTGGAAACAACAAAGAAAAAGACAACCAAAACACTGATACACAAGGTAAACCAACTAGCAGCACTAGCACTGTAGTTAGTGCTCCTAATAAAACTGTCACAAACACTGTACATAACGAGAATCAGCACACTGATTCAGACACTAAGGTAGTGGCTAACAAAACAGAGTTGAACATTCCAAAGAGTCAGTCCACTTTCAATCTAGAAATTGAGGTCGTAAAAATTAAAATCTCTGTCCCACTCTCTGAGATGGCCACTCAGGATTATATAAAGGCCAAATTTTGAAAGCATTAAATTTAGGAGAGAGTAGTGACACTATAAATCTGAGTGATGATCAACCTTCCCTCCTGTTTGGTCCAAAGATAGAAGGAAAATTTCAGGAAGGGGTAGTGCCCCCTTTTTATATCAGTCTTAATATCCATGATAAGATTCTCCAAAATGCAATGCATGATTCTGGGGCATCGCACAACCTGATGCCTAAAGTAGTGATGGAAATATTAGGCCTAGAGAGAACCCATCCCTATAAAGACCTGTACTCATTTGACTCTAGCAGAGTAAAGTGTCTTGGCCTGATCAAAGATTTATGTGTGAGCCTTGCCCAGATTCCAGCAAAGTGTATGGTCATGGACGTTGTGGTGGAAAATGTGCCACCCAAGTATGGCATGTTATTATCAAGATCATGGGGAGCCAAGATGCAAGGGACAATGCAGATGGATGGGGCTTATGCCACAATCCTAATCTTCGTCCAACTTAGAAGACTGTACAGAGAGGCACAAATGAAATTTCTGGTCAGTAGCCCCGAGAAGCCTAAAAACTAACCTTTATACTCTGTACATACAGACCTTGACTCCTTCATCCTCTGTAATAATGAATCCTCAGAAGGGTCATAGTCCTAAAATAGAAATACCAACAAGGAAACAGTGCCCATGGACTTTAACATAATGGCTACTCTAGACTCGGAGGAGGAAGAAGTAGAAAAATTTAAACAGTGCTCTGTAACAAAGGCTCAAAGTGAACCATAAATAGAATGCAACCAGCCAACTAGTCACCCCTCTGATTTTCACACACATGAAGAAAAACGAAACAACCCACAAGCTAGTGCAGTTCCTATAATGCAACATAATGGCGAACCTAGCTGTAGGGAAGGAAGTGATGATAAAATGAAAAATGAACCCTTGTGGGAGATGAATTTCGATGGGTCCTGCACCAAGAAGACTGCTAGAGCAGGAGTGTGGATACATAACACAAAGAGTGATTACGTAGAGAGCCATGCCTGTAACCTGCACCTCAAATGTACAAACAATATTTTAAAATATGAGGCTCTGATCCTAGGCTTGACTCTGTTGAAAAAACTAGGAGCCCAAAGGATAATTGTGCGTGGGGACTCTGAGCTAATTATCAAACAGGCGAATTGTGAATACACAGTGAAACATCCTAGACTGAGAGCCTACAAGAATGAAACTATGGATTTATTGAAAACATTTGTTGAATACGAATTAGTGTTTGTTCCTAGGAGTCAAAATTTCATTGCAAATGGATTAGCTTGCCTAGCTAGTTCATACCCTAAGACTCCAAGCGACCAACAGATCATCATTCAGACCAAATTCAGACCTGCAGTGCTGGATAATGAAAAATATTGGCAGGGTTTTGAAGGAGACAAACAAATTGAGGATTTCCTGGTAGGCAGGAATGAGTTTGAATTTTCTAATTCAGACTCTAAATATGACAGTAGCTGCCTAAGTGAAGAGTCCTCGGATGAAGAAGAAACACCCTGTAACATAGAAATAAACTCTTTAAACGAACAGATTGGAAATCCAGACAAAAAATGTGAAAACGCAGATAGTGAAGAAGTAAAGGTGTTGCAGGCTTAAGATAAGAACATACCTCGAGGTCTGGCACACTTACAGGACCTTTTTGAATTTGATGATGTAGCAAAAAATCCCACGATTGAACATGCAGACTCTGATGTCGAGGAATGCAACATAGGCACTGAAGAAAAGCCCAAAATGATCAAATTGGCTAAGTCCCTCCCTGCAAACATGAAAGAGAAATACATCGACCTATTCAAGGAATTCATTGATGTGTTTGCTTGGAGTTATGAGGACTTAAGGGCCTATGACACAAACATCATACAGCATAAAATACCCTTGAAAGAAAATCAGAAGCCCTTCAGAGAAAAACTTCGTAGAATAAACCCAAAACAATTGCCTGCAGTGGAAAAAGAGATTAAGAAGATGTATGAGGCAGGTATAATTGTGCCTGTGAGGTTCTTTGATTGGGTATCAAACCTAGTGGCTGTGAGAAAGAAAACAGGTGAGATCAGATTATGCATTGATTTCAGGAATCTTAATAGAGCCTCACTCAAAGACAATTACCCTTTTCCAAAAATGGAACATATTCTTCAGAGGGTAGTAGGATCTAAAAGGATCTCCCTGCTAGACGGTTTCTCAGGTTACAACAAAGTCTTAGTAATCCCAGAAGATCAACTCAAGACAACCTTTACCACTCCATGGGGTACCTTTATGTATGTGAAGATGCCCTTTGGACTGATGAACATCGGTGCAACCTTCCAAAGATCAATGGACATAGCTTTTTCAGATGAAATAGGACACTTCATTGTCATCTATCTGGATGACATAACAGTCTACTCCAAGACCGAAGAAGAACACCTAAAACATCTGAGGAAAGTGTTTGAAAAATGTAGGAGTTTTGGTCTGTCATTAAATCCCAAAAAGACTATATTTGGACTACAGGAAGGTAAAATTCTTGGCCACATTATATCTGAGAAGGGAATTAGGATAGACCCACAAAGAGTTGAGGGAATAATACAAATCACACACCCAAGAAACATCAAAGAGTTACAGTCTTTCATTGGGAAAATCAACTTCCTAAGGATATTTATTCCCAACTTAGCTGAACACCTTAGAAATATGACTAACATGCTAAAGAAAGGCGTAGGAGTTAAGTGGACTGTTGAAGCTAAGAAATATTTTGAATCTGTAAAACTTGCACTCACCCAGGCTCCTGTCCTAATCAGCCCAGATTTCTCAAAATATTTCCTGATTTTTTCATTTTCCTCCAAGCATACCATAGCTGTAGTCCTACTGCAGAAGAATCTAGAGGGAATGGAATAGCCCATTTCTTTCTTCAGCAAAGCGCTCAGGGATGCACCCTTGAAATACAACATAATGGAAAAATAGGCCTATGCTCTAATTAAGGCCTTGAAAGACTTTAGGGTGTACATACTGCATTCCCACACCATAGCCTATGTGCCAAATATAGTGGTTAAAGAAATATTGTCCCAAGACCCAGATGGGAAAAGGGGAAAATGGATTGCTGTGATTTTAGAGTACGACCTTGAGATAAAACCCACCAAACTGATCAAAGGTCAGGGCTTAGCTCAACTGATTGCTGAATAAAATATACAAGCCCTAGACATTAACATGGTAGATGCCTTGGAGGAGTAGCAGGGATTGCCTGATCCCACTGTTGAGGAAAGGTTTCAGAGCTCTCCTTGGTATTCTGACATTTTGTATGTTCTTACACACCTCAATACCCCTCCTGAACTATCAAAGACCAAGGCTAGATTCTTAAAGCTAAAAGCTAGAAGCTACTGCATATTGAATAACTGCTTATACTGGAAGAATCCCAATGGCCTATTGCTTAAATGTTTGCCTGAAAATGAGGCGGAGAGGATTAAACAAGAATTTCATGCGGGAGAGTGTGGAGGCCACCTGAACTGGAAAGCCACTGCAAACAAAATACTCAGAGCTGGCTACTATTGGCCTACACTCTTCAATGATATCCGTAAGATGATAATTTCTTGCCACAAATGTCAGATTTTTGAGGGTAAAAGAAAACTCCTCCCCTTACCTCTACATCCCATCATTATGGAAGGTCCCTTTATGCAACGGGGCCTAGATTTCATAGGAGAAATTCACCCTGCTTCTTCTGCACAACACAAATGGATCCTAACAGCCACAGACTATTTCACTAAGTGGATAGAGGCCATACCTACTAGGAATGCCACATATTCAGTCATCATTAGTTTCCTAGAAGGTCATATCCTCTCTCGGTTTGGCTACCCAAGGAAAATAATCACTGATAATGCTGCTGCTTTCGGATCCAAGAAAATGGTTGATTTTTGTCACAGGTATCAAATAGCACTTGGTCATTCAACTGCCCATTACCCTCAAGGTAATGGATTAGCTGAATCATCAAAAAAAATCCTGGTGGCCATCATCAAAAAGCTGTTAGAAGAGAACCAAAAGTCATGGCATAACAAGTTAGTGCATGCTTTATCGGCTGACAGGCTTACAACGAAGAAATCCATTGGCATGTCACCATACCAGCTCGTATATGGAACAGAAGCAATGTTTCCTACCAGCCTTGGGATACCAGTGATCAAACTTGTTCAAGAGATACAGACAGAAGAAGACAGCATGGTGAGGAGAATAAACTAGACAATTCATCTCCAACAAACAAGGGAAGAGGTCTATAACAGAGCTACCAAGGTGCAGGAAAATATCAAGAAATTATTTGACAAAATAACTAAGGCCTCTGATTTCAAAATTGGAGATAAAGTTCTAAAGTGGGACTCAAGGAGAGAGGACAAAGGAAAGCACAACAAGTTTGACAGTTTGTGGCAAGGTCCCTACATCATCCAGGCCACTGTAGTTCCAAATGACTTTTTTCTACAGGAGTTAGATGGTACGGAGCTGTTTGGGGGTCCTGTGAATGGCAGGATGCTCAAGCACTACTTCTGCTAATTTCCAATTTCCAATTTCCATTTCCATTGTACATACCATTGCAGTGTTTTGTTTTCAAGAAAAGAGGAAATTATTCAAAAAAACAAAGAGAGAGAGAGAGAGAAAGGAGAGGTTCAGACATGCTCAAAACATGAACCTCTGAAGCGCAAAATATTGGCTCCAATATGATCAAAACCTGAGCCAAAGAAAGTAAAGGTAGCTGGTCCAAACATGCCCAAAACCTGGACCAGCAGAGAAGAAAGAAGGATCAACTCTAACATGCCCAAAACCAGAGCTGAAGTAAAGAAAAGAAAGTGACTCTAACAAGCTCAAAACTAGAGTCACAAAAAGAAGAAGGATGCTTCAAGCTTCAGATTTCAAGCCTTCAAAGTTTTGTTTTTTAGTTTTCTGCAAGTTTCTGTCCATGTGCAACTATCTTTATGCCTTGGATTCACAGCAAACTAGACTGTCTAATCCTAGTTTGACTGTTTTTAAATTTATGTTGTAGAATATAGAGAAGAAATCTGTTGGACAGTTTAATCCCAGCAGATATTAGAATAGGTAGAGAAACATAAGAGACCAACAGTCTAATCTGGTCTCATGGAGTGATAAGGGTAGATTTAGAATAGGTTTATTTTCTGTTTATAAAAAATAAATGATGTAAAGGGTCTGCTAGTCCAAATGCACCGTAGAAGAAGAAAAGACGCTAGGATTGTAGGATGGGTAGGTAGATTGTTGGGATAATGTTTCTGCTAATTGATGTCTTCACAATTGTGACAGCTGAAAACCAAAGAAGAAAGGTGGCTCAAGCAGCAGGCATCTGGCCTACACCAAAGATCATTTTCTGAATTCTTGACTCCTTCAAGAAGAAGCCATCCCCATGTGGAGCCACTGTTAGCCCCCCATAAATTACTTGACAAGCAAGCAGGGGGCTTATTTGTCTTTATGAGCCTTCAAGGAATGCATTTCCCCTGAAAACACATCATCCTTGAAGCCTCTTCATGCTCTTTTCCCTTTGATTATTTCCCTCTACTGTTTACATATAAAAAGCCTCTTTGTTTGCAAAGAATTGTGCTCCGAAGGCCTGCATTTGCCCCTTGTATCCCTGCAGTATACTCCATTTTAACCCTTTATCCCCCATTGTCAAAATTCCCCTCTAAAATTTCTAAATCATACCCATGCCCTTTTAAACCATTCCTACACCCTTTGTTTAGCCAAATTCCCCCTTCCTCCCTCTATCATTACCCATTTTCGGCCTCAAATTTCATTAAAAAGGGCCAAAAAACCCATACTTTGCATATCGTGGTCTTAGCCCCCTTTGGCCCTAGTCCCTTAACCCTTTTCCCCACGTGACCGAACATCGAAACTGAGCGCTAGCCCAAAGAGCGTTTTCCTCATTTGGTTATCGGGAGCAGTTTCCGCCGTTGATCTACACAGATTGGACGGCGATTGCGACCCTCGCAAACCCCACTGTTCACAGTCCACCTCTCCGATCGCGCCATCGCCATCTGTTTAGCCACTGATCTGACGGTCCAGAATGAAACTTCCCCTGTGGTCCCCGCCCGCTCACTATTCCGAAAACCACCAGTTTCTATCGCACCGCTTTGGGGCAGTAGGTGGTATTTGTTTTTTGGGAGCGATTCCATACATCGAACGACGCGTGGCACCGGTACGGTTGGAAAACCGCCACTCCATCGCGCATTAAAGACCGGCAACAAATGTGGTGTGATATCA
This sequence comes from Pinus albicaulis, assembly GCA_034641835.2. NCBI lineage: Eukaryota > Viridiplantae > Streptophyta > Pinopsida > Pinales > Pinaceae > Pinus > Pinus albicaulis. The sequence goes on along the minus strand of CM076569.1, from coordinate 91,396,977 downwards.
CTGTGCACCGTCCGATCTAGATCATTTAATCCAATGGCGATTGCTTCGCAAAGCTGCTCGGAAGTTAGCCCGGGGAAACCGTACCCTGACCCACTGTCCATCACCCTCCGATGCGTCCTCAGCCGTCGATCTCCTCCTGTGATCGGACGATTCAGATTTGATTACCCCCTGCCGTTGACCGTCTCGTCATCCCTCGGACCCGACACGTCACCACTCCACATGTCCCCATCGTACATCTGCCCGCCCCCGTTATATATGTTCATTCCACGGTCAAACATTCGTTTTTTACATTAAATTTCTATGGGCTTTGCCAACCTTCACCAAAGCATTTCTCCACCATTTCTCTGCATTTTTTCTCCATTTCTTCGTCATCCCGCTATCATCCTCGCAGTCACTCACATCATCTGACCCCATGCATTGTTTTCTTAACAGTTTCATGTTTTTGCAGGGTTACAGAGAGGCGGAAAACCGCCATGGTTCATACGTACTATTGTAATGGCGTGTTGCGCAAAGAAAGTTGGATTTGGAAGCTGGTACTACAAGAAAATGTCCGGAAAGATGGCGGCATCATACACATTATCAAAGGACAGTGCAATCTCTGCGAAAACCTATCCGGCACCATTAAAGCCCAGATTTTTCACATTAAGACATTTATGAAGCGGCAAAGAAATACCAGCTAATGAGCAGCGAAGCTCAACGTTCAGTATTGAAGATTTTTTAGCCTTAATATAGTGGTTTAGAGGAAAAGCACTAGATTAGTGACATCATGGATCACACAGAGGGTACAACACACAGAAAACCATATCATCGGGGTTATCACATCAACAGAATTTTTTCCCACGAAAGGACAAAGTGCCCATGCAGTGTTCAATCTATGCCGTGTTCTAGAGAGATTTTCTGTGCTGACAACAGTCCTGGTGCTATCAAAGCATTTGTTTCACAATTATGGTGGACTTCTCAGTCATTTATTTACCTTTTTTTTATTCACCAAAATACTACAGAGTTCTGCAGCCAAAGTACGTCAGAGACATACCTGGAGTAAATGGAAGCCTGGACGAAACCCACAGCTTCATCCAAAGAACACCAGAGATTAATGCACCAAATTTAAACAGAATGGGTTTCGGCCCTCCTTCTTTTCTGAGTTTTAATGCTGCATTTAGTTTCCACCTACCTCCTCTGCTCATCTTTCAGCTATAAAAATTCATGAGAAAATATTGCAAAGGTTTTTGATCAGTTATCAGAGAATTGTAAGTTGTTTCTCTTGAGACAAGTCTCTGTGTAAAGTAGTAAGATAGGCTGAGGAAGATGTTTTCAAATTGAGTATCCAGCTATTGGCAATGTTCTACTTGACTGGTGTTGCTTTTTAATATGACAAGCACATTTCTTTGGATCCTGATCTAAATCAGCGGTGATGTTTTCCTATCTCTGTGTTTTAATTCATTTCATTCCGTTTCTACTGGCTTGCATCAGAATATTGGCATAGGATTTACCCTTGTTAGGTACCCTATGTTTCTGCTCTCCTTGCCTTTGATTTTTTCTACTAAATGTTTTATCTAAGAATTTATTTCATTTGATTTAACCAGTGTAGTGGATGTTATTTCCTGCTCTCTGATGTATGAATTAAACGAATATGTTCTTAGATGTTCTTGTTAGGATTTAGCTGGAAGATTTGGGAACACTGGGGATTAGAGTTAGCCCTGTCCACTAGGATCCTTGTGTGACCAGCTGGTCTTTAACTGTGTGTTCTAATCTGTGTTGTTTCCTCCTCTCCTACCATTCCACACCACACTATCATCTTTAAGATCCAATGTTTTAGATGACTAGCCCAATTTAAAGCCTGCATATTGATTAGCAAGGAAATCCTTTCCTGACTCCATTTCCCAATGGTTTTGAATGCTCCCTAGAACACTTCACCTCTGCCCCATTCTTCTTTGCTCATCCTTGTCTTACATTGAACCCTTCTTTCCTGATAACTAGCAACCAAACAAACAACCAAACAAACAAACCCTGAGCCTTATAACTAGCCTAACATTTTAACACTAAGCTTCAAAGTCATATACCTTTGACATATCATAGAGAGATCCCTCTCTGGACCCAGGAGGGCTAGATACTGAGGTCTAAAAGTGGTTTGATGTTGTCTCATCTTTTGGTCTTGCCAATCTGGCCAAAACATGGGAACCCCAACAGGTATAATCATAACCAGATTGAGCATAGATCAGGTCATATTTCAAGGCTATTTGGAGGGCGGCTTCTTCGGTTTGAGGGAAGTGGGATGCGACATATTTTCCAATGGGAGGTAAGAGAGAGAGAAGGAACCAGTCCATATAGACACAATCTTCGAAGGTAGGGGCTTGACATAGGCTCTTTCTTCTCTACCATTCTTTAACATGATCGAATAGGCGGGTCGCAGAAGATTGACGGAAAGAAGTCAAAATTTCGATACCGGTGTCATAACTAAGGGGAAGCTGGAAATAAGATAAGAAGGCGCGGGCAAGGGTCGCAAAGGTCGTATGGGAAGAGGTGGGTTGGTCAACATACCACTTAGAAGCTTCGCCAGTAAGCGTGCGTTGGAACAACCGAAGACAGATGGAATCATCGGTAATGGAATTGGATGAACACCACATATGGAAAGATCGAATATGTTTGGAGGGATCTTCACTAGCATGGCCTTAAAACTTTGGAATGTTGGAGGGGAGCTTGGTTGGCATAGCAGGCCAACTAACATCGTGGTGGATAGGATCATTAATCAGCTGATTGAAATCGGGGAGACTGAGGCCGGCCATATAAGGGAGCAAAGGGGCAGTTGATTTAGGTATTGTAGTGGTTCCACTAGAAACAGACCCAGCAGTAGAACTAGGGTTGCTGCTGGTAGTAGGCCCTGAAGTAGACATGGCGAAAGTAACAGGGGGAGAACCAGGAGTAGGAGGAGAACCCGAACAATCAGAAAAAGAGTTGGAGTGCGGACTCGGGGGAGGAATTACTCGATGACGACGGGAAGGAGGAAGTCGACCAACAAAAAACTGAGGGTGAAGACCAAGAAGTCTCTGGGACAAACACCTTGGAGGCGCAATGATGACAGGAAGAAGAAAACCGACAGGGGCAGGGAGGGGTAAAATCAAGTGAGATCAATGTCGAAACAAGGGCAGAGAGGTGAAGTGTCAATTGATTTTAAAGGCTTTGCCAAGTGGTGTTAACCAAGCTCTTATTCACTTAGGGTCAGTGTGTGTCATGCGTTAATTTTAATTGTGTAAACCCAGACGTTTTGAGAATAAAAGAAAAAGTGTGCTGCGTAACTGAAAATAAATCTGCAGTAAATAAGACTAAAAGAATAGAAAATTAACAGCTACCAATGCATCAAGCTAACCCAAGAAGGCAGGTCTCTCAAAAATAGTCTATAAGAGGGAAAAAACTAAGTAAAGCATGATAAAAAGAGGCCAATAGATCTAAGGTCGGGAGGGACAGGGATCTAAAGGAGAACTCTGCTGAAAAGAGGTGCAGAGAACAACAAAGAGGCAGAGGCAAGGTTGCTGCTAAAAAGGAGGAGATCAGCTAAAAATAGAAGGGACAAGGAGGCGACCCTAGAAATGAACCCAAAAAAAACTATATGAGGTGATTTGAAAGGGAGAAGAGCTGATCTAAAGGGATCTAAAAATTAGGTATCAGATCTAGAAGAAAAAAGGCTGAAACCCTGGAAATTCAGACTTCTGAAACAGCAAAACTCTCCCACAAAAAGTGGAGGGTAATAGAGCCCTAAGGGGAAAGATTCCCACTTAGTTGAGTGAAACAGATCAGAAATAGGTCTAAATGGGCGGAGACAGAGGCTGGAAAACCCTGACAGAAGCTTCAGACAAACCTAGAAAAAGTTCTGGAAAATTGCAGAAAAAAGTGTGGGTCGCAGGTTCTGACCTGTTTGCTGTCCAGGACGTAGATTTAGGGTAGAAAAGTGTGACCTCAAGGCTAGGTCGCACTTTTTGGGCTGATAAGTGTGACCTACAGATCCGACTCTCTCGGCGGCAGATTTCAGAAAAAGTTGTCGTCTCAGCTGCGGCTGATGTCTGTCACCTACGCAATAAGCCCAGAAACACACGGAAGTTAAAAAATTGACTGTTTGAGGGTTTTAGAGGTGGAAAGCACCATAAAAAGAGGAAAAACAGAAAATGGAAGAGAAACCCTAGGGTCTGAAACAGCTGGATATGCAGGAATATATGAAACGACAGCGGTCGCAAAATAAAACCCGTGTGGAGTCGCCAATTATTAGTATGAATATTTCATCATAAAATATCACTTTAGCTACGCATAAAAAATAGCCCTAACATCGATTATGGCTGAAAAATATCTTTAAGCCTACTGCACAAATCTAGATCTAAGCACAAAAGACATTAAGCAGATAAAATATAATATGGCTTCATGCATCCAATAGACAAGACAAGAACAATGTATTTAAAAGAATTTTATATTATATTAAAGAATGGGGCAACTGAGAGGAAAACAAAAAAGGTTTTTTCTGGTTCTCCTCAATGGGATGGGTTCTTGAAAGTCCTCAGTGTTTCAGATCTAAAATTCCTCTCTCTTACTGATGTGGAAAACCCAGACAAACAAAGAACTCAATGGGAGCTCACAAAGAAAAAATGGAAAATGGTGACCAAGAGTAGATCTAGAGTGATCTAATGCAATGGAGGTGACTAATGAAGGGGGAAAAACCTTCTATTTATAACAAAGTATTGGGGTGTTCTAGAACTCGGTGCATGAATAAAATATTATTAATCAAATTCTAGAATCACCCTTTAAGAATATTTTATTATATTTGTTGGAGGGAAAAGGTCTTTTGAATTGGGTCAATTCCTTTATTTATAAACAATAAATAAATAAATGATTTATTTATTATTTTAGGGAGATGGTGGGAATATAATTAAATAAATAATGATTTATTTAATTATTTAATAATGATTTAGTCAAATTTAACTAGGAATATTATTAAATAATGATTTAAATAACTTATTCCTAGGAAATAATTAAATAAATAATGATTTATTTAATTAATTTCCTTGTTTTGGGTTAAATATGACCAGGAAATATAGACAAATGTTATTTTACATGGTGAAAGCAATTTTACTTAGGGAAAAATTGGTCTTACATGGTGCACTTGGGTTCATCTAATGATAATGGGTTAGATGACCAAAAAAATGGTGTAACACGGAGAACCCAAGAAATGGTTTAAAAGCCTAGATCCTAACAGCATACATGATATCCCAGCACTTTACCAAACTTTCATAAGCAGGTGGGAAATCAGGAAAAACCCCATCCAAATCCTTTCCAAATATAACAATCTTAAAATGAATATGGGGGAAAGTGTTTAGGACTATTGCACTAGATTCAACAGTGTCTATAACGCCCTCCCGCCTCACATGAAACATCCACTTGGCTCAGCATTAGCAAAATTTCCCGAAGGTTTCGATCTAGATATGACATACCAACTAAGAGAAAGAGACCCCCCAACTTTAGAAGAAATGCAAAAAGTAGCTATTAGTGCCGAAGCCAACCTTGTTGAGTGTTAGACTCCTATACCAATAGGTGTCATATATCATGATTGATTTGATGGGCTATGTAATATGTTCATAACTTTTCTTGTTGCAAAGGTTTTCCATATTTTCAAAAAAATAAAAAAAAATAAAAAAAAAATGTAAAGAGGGTATACCCTAAAAGAAAAATCAAAGGGTGAAAAAATAAAAATGGCCAAAAAAGTGAAAAAAAAAAAATGAACCCCACCAAAATAAAGGCCAAGGAAAGTGCGCAAGTCTAAATGCCACTACTTTTTGCTCTTATGTAAATAAATAAGTTGTGTGCAACTTGTATCTTATGCCACAATTTATGAACAGTCAAATAGTTTAAGCTTGACTAGTTCATCTTTCAATTTTATGTTTTAGTGATAGAGAATAAAATCTGACCAAACTTTTTAATCTTGGCAGATAAGTAGATAGGTAGAGTAAATAAAAGGAGCTCAACAGTTTAATCTGAGCCCTTGGATGTAATAAGGTTAGAATTAGATATATTTCTACATGTAAAAAAAAAAGTGTGATAAGGGTTTGCCAGTCTAAGTGCACCCTAATAAAGAAGAAAAAATGGTAGGGTAAAGTAGGTAGGGTAGGTAGATGTTGTTGCTGAATTACATGTGATGGATAATGACTCTTGATGTGTTAAATCTTTACTTTCATCACAAGTGCAAATGCAGACACTACACTGGAAGAATTTCAAGCAAAACAAAGTCAAATTATTAACTTCCCTTCTTATTTTTCCCTAGAAATTTCACTAATTCCCCTAAGTACTAAGGCATTTGAAAATTAGAGGGGCTCAAGGCATTTCCTTGACTTTTGGAGGGACCAGACCCTCGACCCAATAATTCAAAAAGCCCAAGTACTTAAAAGCATTCATAAATCATTCATTCACTTTCAAAAATAATCTTTTCCTAAGTACAATCCTATTTTTCTTAGGGAAATTTCATAATATCTCATAAAACCCTTTCAATCATAAGTTAAATACATAAACCTAATGTTTTTACACTTAGCGCTTTCATTCATTTTCATATTGACTTTTAACTTTATTATTTAAATCCCTATTAAAATCCACCCATTCCCGTATTATTTTAATTAATAAAATTCCCAATTATTATTATCCCGCCGCTTTGGTTGAAAATAAACCATATAACTAGATTAATTGTGATAAATTGGTTGGATTTCCAACTAATTAAAAAACCCGACACCCCGCTGTATAAAAAGGGATTAATTAACCCTCATGGTTAATTAATAACCTACTTGACCAATGATATTGCCCCCGATGCGATTAATTCATAGTTAATTGCATTGGACCCACCATGTTAATCCCCCGTCATCTCACCTCCCCGACAACCGTTCGATCAACCATTCCACAATCTATGGTTGTCATCCATATCGCTGCGCCTCCACGTCCGAACAATAACGCGTGATGGCCAAGAGGTTTTCTGAACAGTGCCACGCCACGTGTCATGTATGGTATGGAATCACTCGCCCTCTGCTGAAAACCGCCCGTCCCCAAAAGCGGTGCGATATATACCGCTTACCGCTTACCTCTCATGACAAAACAACTGCACTTGCTGACGTTATCCACTTAAAAAATAAAAAACCCGCCAACCTTTGACTTTGCAAATAAAAGGAATAAACCTGCGTCATTTCCACTATCTCGTGTAGTGACCAGTGTCCCATGTAGAAAACTCAAAAACCAATTGTCGAAGACTGTCAACCGCCACCTTGCTGAGGAAAATTGCAGTCGAACAATCCAGAATTCATCCGCCATAGCCACACCTATTTTCGTCATTGTTCCTTTCCCGGAAAACAGGTATTTACCCAAATTCCCGTTGAACTTTGCAAAATCCTGGTTTTTCTTTCAATTCCACACAAAAAACTGAAACAAAATTCAAGATTGGTCTTTATTTCATTCCTCAAATCCCAAAATTGCAATTGTATTCCCAAACCTGTGATTGTGTCTGTTTTTTCATCAAAACCTGAATTCCTTTCTGAATCCACAAGAACCCAAATGGAAATTCTCGTGGCTTTGAATGTCACACCCCTGAACGCCCCTCACGGAGATTTAGAATATATGCCTCTAGCAGATAGGGATTTTCAGATTAAAGACCTCGTCCTCAATGAAAATCCTCTCAGAATTTTTTTCCAATGCAGAGATAGTTACCTAAACGACTATGACATTTTTGGACTGTGGGAATCCAACCTTCCGATGTATCTTTTACCCTCAGTCCACATTTTTCCTAAAATATTCTGTCATTTCCATGCCAATTATGATCCCAATCAACGAGCAGTCATGTCCCCGAGTCAAACTATCCTTTTCCCAATAACTACTCAGTCTATCAACAAAATGTTACAGTTTCAGCCTAGTCAAGCCTTGACTCCCCTTTCCATGGGAGATTTACTTGAGAAATCGACCAATTAATCCCAGGAAGAGCTGCATCGCCTCTGCCAAACCTTCATGTTGCCAGAACATCAGCCCAAAGGCCCTCCCCCTTATGGATATAATTTTTTCACTGATGTGGGTAGACTCATTTTGAATATGATATCCTCTGTAATGGGTTTCAACACTAGTGAATATGTTGACCAGTTAACCCTAGTGTTGTTGTCAATTTTTACCCCTGGACAGCCTCCTGCTGTCAAATATGATTTTTCTTCCTATATTGCTGATAAAATTCATGACCAGTTCATGAGATTGGAAGATGAAAGAGTTTTCAAATATTCTACTGTTATATACCATCTCACGCTTTATTATCATTCAAAAAGTTTCCCTTTCCATGTCATGAAACTTGATGCCAAAGGAAATCCAAGGTCTGTAATTATTTGGTCTGCAATATTCCATAATTCCTCTGATTCTCCTTATTCTTACAATGAGTTCATTGACCTATTTGTGCACCCTGCAACCACCTTATTAACAGGAGTCTCCCCTCTTAGGGTCAATATTCATATCAAGAAAATTCTCCAGCTTTCTAAACAATACAGGATAGGTGATTGGTACCTATACTGGAATCATACAAAGATTAGAATATATGGGTGTGAGCTATGTCCTTTCAAGTTACCAAATTATGTCCCAATGAGGCTCTTTGCCTTAGAATATTTCAGACAGGTGATAAATTCAGACATAGTCCATTTTTGCAATGCAAAGAAGAAAGCTCAGCTCATAATTAAGAGTCAATTAGGTCCTTTTGTCTGCAATTCTAGGGATGCAGGAAAAGAAGCTGAAAGAATCCTAGAAGACTATCTCAAATTGCAAAAAAGTTTCCACTAGGTACCTTATGACCCAAACAGTTTTATTTGTGATAGGAGGATGAAAAAAAAATTGTCACCATACCTTCATCATAGAATTCCAGAAATTGAACAATTTGCAAATATGGATGAATGGATGGAGGGGACCTTAATAGAGAAAGATAGTGAATAGGTCAGTGTTGAAAATATTATGAAAGATCTTGAAAAAATACTTGACCTGGATTCTTTTGGACAGGTGCAAAGACCAGGAATTGGTCCTTCCTCTACTGGAACCTCTCAGCAAAATTTGCAAGAAATCAGTGCATTAGCCACCATAGCATCTAAAGGGAAGGAAAAGGAGATTGATACACAAGTCACAGAGAAATTCACAATGAAAAAGAAGCCTGAAACTTCCAAGGAACAGGCCCAAATATAAACTTCTCCTACTCAGATCAATGTGGCAGAAATTTCAATTTGGAAAACTCCTCTCAATGAAGAAAAAGGTAAGAAGAGAAATGCAGAAATAGTTACCCCTATCAGTGGATCTTCAGAACAACCTGATATAAAAAAAAAAGATTAAATCCTCTTTCAGAAGTAGAATTTGTTCAAGAAACCCCTGATAGTCAAAGGAGAGAAGAATTAGATAGTCAGCAAACCTGCACAATCAGTGGAACATCCACTAATTCACAGAGATAAGAGCTACAAAAGCAGCAAAGTGCAGAAATATATTCCTTCAAACCATCAGTGAAAGATGCCTGGGATATTAAGAAGACATTTATAAATATAAAGGCTAGAAATGATCCATTAAGACTTCAAGTCTATAATCAATATTTAAAGATGGCTCCTAAAAATCAACAAAGATTGATGTCAGCCTATGACATCCAAATGGTGATGAGTCATTTTAAACCCAAACTGCAGCAGCCACAAACAACTGCAGATTATTTCAGAACCAATTTTGAAGTCATAGCAAACGATATTCATCCTTTGGATCAGATTGAGCTGCATAAACAAACAGGTGAAATGATTTATTCTACTTTGACTGATAAATCAATGATGGCCCAAATATTACAGGAATCCTTGGAGAATACTACTGCTCAATTGCATCTTCAAAAAGCCTCTTCCCAGGCCAAGGACAACATAATAAAGAGTTTGGAATAAATAATTATTGGATTGAGTCATAATCCCAAAGATTTCAAAGGTATAGAAGCTTTGATCAAGAAGAAAGATGATGATATTACAGCCTTAAGGAAATAGCTGAAGTTTCCATCTTCAAGGCATCCACAAACTGTAGAAATTATAAAGAAAAAATTTGAAGAAGAATTGATGGATTTACTCTTAAAACTGAATGAGCAACTAAATGAGACTGAAAAAGAGCTTGAAAAGGCATTAAAGGACAAGTAGCCAAATATTCCAGCATCTACAACAGAAGTGATTACAGGTACAACAACAACAGGTAAATCAGTAGAATTATTATAGAGCAACACTTCCAATTTAAGCACTGAAGAATTAATCAGATCAATGGAGGAATTGAAACTCCAGGTGACAGAGCTCCAGAAAACAAAGGTACAGTTTATTACCTTAGAACAAAAATATGATCTCTCAAAAATGAGTGTTGCAGAAAAAACAAGAGAGGTCAACAGATTGGAAAAATTGGTCAAAGCATTAGAGAAGGATCTCACATTGGAGAAGCCTTTGAAGGAAATCAAAGAAATTCTTTGGACCAACATCATTCAGTCAATAAGTGATGTATGGCCATCAAGTCAAATAATGTATGAGCAGAATGATTTAGTTAAGTTGGATCTGGAGGAAGTTCAAAAAGCAAGACAAGAATTAGGAAACATGCCTGATGAAGCCAATGAGCTTATACACTTTTTAAACACCAAGAACAGATATCAACTTGAAGAGCTAGGTATCCAAGATAGGACAGGAACAATTTTGGAGATAAAAAGAGTTTTTACTAAAATAACTCTAATGCATAATTTAGAAAGAAGATTCTCTGATATGCAGGAATAAATCAATGCCTTTACAAAGAGATTTGATATTCTGCAGAGTAAAGGATTGCCAAGTCCTTTAGTTTCAGATGATAAACTAATGAGCCTGGAAAGCTATGATGAAAAATTGAATAAGTATGCTGACAACCAGGCCAGCTCATCAACGAGTTCATCAACAGCAACAACATTACCTACAGGAAAAATTCTTCATGACAGTTTGGAAAATTTGTTTTATCTCGAGCATGAGGTAAAGCACTTATTCCCAATTCAGCCTACTTTCTTCAGATATACAAAGACTGATGAGACTCTGAGGAAGCTTCAAAGAACCAGAATACCGGAAGCTCAATGGTGGGAAGAGATGTTAGAACTTTTGTAAAATTATCCTTACATGAATTTTTTATTATTTACTACAGTAAGTCATGATAAAAAGGATAAGCAGAGATCAAAAAGGTCAAAGTGTATCAGTATAGGTAAAGATTATTAGTAAAATAAAAGCCAGCTCAGAGTTACTAAAGAGGATAGAAACAAGCCAAATCATAGGGCCTGCCTCCAGCACATTCATAAAAAAGGGAACAACACAACATCAGTTATCTTTTCTATTATCTTCGAGACCATCCGTCTCTATTTTCGTGTAATCTATCCATGAGTCATCCTAGATTATATCTCAATTTTTTATGAGATATTTTTTACAATTTTTTGTATAAATACTCCCTCAATTGGAGTATTGATGGGTGTATTCTTAGACTTTGTTGTAACATTGATTATTTTGGAATAAAGTGATGTTTGATAAATTTTGTATGGCTAGCTGGATAAGGAATTGATGCAAAAGACTTTTCACAGGATTCTTGAGTTAGACAACGGATCAATAAGTCATCTATATCTTATGTTTTAGAGTTTTATACTTGTTTATTATACCATATGTGTTTCATATCCAAATTATTAACGAAAAGGAATAATTCAGAAGGTGCTTAAGTGCAATCTATTTTCAATCGTTGTTATTCTTAATGTTTTCTTCTGAACTAGTTTAAGCAGTGAATTCTTAATTGCTCTTGTTTTCTAGTTTATTCATTTTGATTATTTAGTAAAGAATTCTTAATTGCTCTTTATTAATAATCAATCAATTTCCCTCTTTCGAATATGTTTAAGGATTCTTAATTTCCCTTCAACCATTTCGAGTCCATTCCATTCATCTTACATCTATAATTGTTCCCTATTTGATTACCTTGCCCTGTGAAACCATCTCTTGTTAAGAAACTTAATCTATTTAAGCCATATTTATTTGACTCCATTAGCCCAATGGCCTAAATTACTCAGTCTTACCCTCTGTTATTGAATTTCACCACCCAAAATCAATCAAAATCCTTGTACTATCATAACTAGCCTAATATCTTTCAAAACAAAGCTAAAACTTAAAGAGAGAGCCCTCTCTGGATACAGATTGGCTAGATTTTGTACCTAAAATTTGGTTTGTGGTTACCTCGGACCTCTTTCCTCTTCTTACAACTTCAAGGAAAATTTGAGTGATAACACTGAGAAAAGAGCTAGGATAAGATCAGAAAAGAAATTCACATACCGTGATGAGGTCATGCCTTCAGTTTCCTCCTCAGACCCCATAATAGACAACCTGGTTAGATCCATGGAAAAAATGTGGGAAAGAATAAATCTGAATGAAAAAGCACCTCTTAAGGAAAACCAGCCAAACCCTCAAAAAAGAAACAGGAACCAAAATTTTAGAAGAGACCCGCCTCAGAACAAACCAACGGAAAATGACCAACAGATCAGGCCACCTTTCAATGAAAACTATGTTGATGAGGTAGAAAGAGATATAGAAACCACTTGATGAAAATCACTTAAAATTGATAGGTTCTGATAGCGAGGGTGAAGTTTTCCTCACAGAAGAAGAACAAGTTTTCTTCTCCTCAAATCAAAATGAAGAAAATTATGAGGACCCCGAAGATCCTGAGGTAGGATTACAAAATGCTATAATGGAAGTCCACAGGCAATATGAACTTAGGAGTAAGAAAAACCAGGACAACTCTAAGAAAGGTAACTTAGACACCGATATTATTAAAACCCCGGATACCATTCTTAAAAGAACAACAGATAGTAACAAAATCATGGCTAAGAAAACTGACCAAAACAAAGACAAAGCTAGTCAGACGAGCCTTGATCCAAACTATCGTAGTACCTCTACTAAGATTCCCGAAACAGCTATATTGAACAAAACCCCAAATCAAGTCAAAAAATTAAAAATATAGAGAAAGTCATGCCTTAAAAAACTGAAGCAAATCTATCTAAACTACAAACACCCTTCAATTTTGAAGGGGAAATTGCCAAAATTAAGATCACCAGGTCTCTCACTAAACTTATTGCCCAAATCTCATACAAATCTCAAGTGATAAAGGTCCTAAACATAAGAAATGATGAAAATACCTTACACCTAGCTGATGATACCCCTGAGGTGTTGTTTGGACCAAAAATAGAAGGAAAATATCAAGAGGGAACCACTCTTCCTTTTTACATTAGTCTGAATATACATGACCAAATCCTACATAATGCCATGCTAGATTCCAGGGCCTCTCACAATCTCATGCCGAAAGTAGTGATGGAAAGATTAGGCCTAGAAATAACAAAACCTTATAAAGACTTATATTCATTTGATTCGAGCAGAGTCAAGTGTGTAGGTCTGATAAAAGATCTTTGTGTTAGTTTGGCCCAAGTACCTGCAAAACACCTGGTCATGGAAATAGTGGTATCAGACATCCCTCCCAAGTACGGAATGCTTTTATCCAGATCTTAGGGGGCCAAGATTCAAGGAAATATTCAACTAGATATGTCTTACACCACCATTCCCGTGTTTAATCAAACAAGAATACTGTATTGAGAATCACACATGAAATATATGGTCAGCAGCCACGAAAGCCCAGATAACATCCCTATGTATTCCATACATTCAGATCTAAATTCCTTCATTTTACACACTGATGAAGACATTGATAAAAAGGTAGGAGAAATTGAAACAAATCTAGGCACACCACATCAGCCACCCTAGATTCTCTATGATGAGTTGGATACTCAAAACTATCATGACCCTGAACAATTATGTCTTGAAGAGAGGGAATTTGATTTTCTAGAAACGAAGATAGATTAGAAAACAAAAAAATATTATACACCCTCAAGAAAATTTCTCAAACCAAGGAAAAACATCAACAGTACAATCAGGAAAAATTTTCAAAACAGAAGCACTAGAGGACTTACATATTACAAACCTCTTTGGAAATCAGGGGTAGGAGAGCCTAATGTTCTTGCCATACTTAAATGCTTCACCATCCCAAAACTTTACTGTTAAACCTGGACTATTGCCACAACTGTTAAAGATCCAAGAAGAATGCTTGATAAACTTGATATGAAAGGATGCGATAGCTGCAGTCCAAAAACACCTGAGCTGATTGAACTAGCTAAAATTCTGACATTACACCAAACATTAAGGACTGCTAGAATATGCAAAATTGTTCAAGATACTAGTGCATGTCGAGAAAACTGTTTGAAACACTATGACACTGCCATCATTTCAAGAAAAAACTTTGACAAAAGGAAATACAAAAATATTGATCAAACATTAACAATCAAAGATAAGATAGCTGGACATAGAATATGTATTGATTTCAGAAACATAGACACACACCCCCGGAACAGAAATTATATTCTTCCTAAACAAGACCATACTATACAAATGATAGGTGCTTCTAATCATGTGTCTTTACAAAGTGATGTTTCAGGGTATCATCAATTAATTCCTTTTCAAAGAAAATAGCTTAAAGATTTTTTCAAATATACTGGAAGCAATTCCATCTTCAAACCCAGAGTTGAAAAACCGCCAAAAACCAAAGACATGTTCCTGAAGGCCATGTTTCCAATTCTGAATTTCTTCATTATGATGTACCTTGACGATGTCATCATCTGTTTTAAAAATGACAAAGAGTATCTATATTACCTAAAGAAGATGTACAACAAAGACAGGAGCAGAAATCAAAGGTATAGAGAAAAGCAGCAAGTGGACACAGAATTTTTCAAATATTCTTGCAAAAACACTTATGTTGTGCTTGAAAGGGAAAATTTTACAAAATTTTATTTCCAAGAGTTGACCAGACCAAGAGCATCAGGAGATCCCTTTGAAGACAAAATGCTCAAGTTCCAACATTTTCAAGATTTCTAGTTTTAGAATTGTCACTCATTGTACATATTACTGTTGAATAAATAAGTCAAAAAACCGAAAATACAAAAAACAGTAGAAAATTTGAAAAGAGGGCAGTTTAGAAAATAGCAGAAAAGCCCCATATTCAAAAAATAGTCATGCTGAAAATGCGCAAGTCTAAATGCCACTACTAGTGCTCAAAAGATATCTTGTTTAGTTATCTAGCCTAATCATAACTAAACATGTTTTAAATTTATTGCTGATAAGTTAGTGAAAGAAGTGATAGTCAAATTGTGTAAGCTTGACTTGTCAAAGAAAGTAGATTAGGAAAAGATACTGGTTCCACATGCTCAAAACAGAACCAAAGAGGAAAACAGGGATGAAAAACAAACTATGTATCTAGCCCTGATTTTTCTAAATCTTGTTTTCGTGAAAAATAATATTTGTGTGCAACTTGTCTTTTATGCCACAAACACATGACAAATCAGACCGTCTAATCCTGATTTGGTCATTTTTCAATTTCATGTTTTAGCATAGTGAATGAAATCCTGTCAAACAACTTAATCTTGACAGTCGATCTAGCATAGGTAGAGAATCAAAGGAGTTCATCAGTTTAATCCAAACTCCCGGAAGATATAAGTGTAGAATTAGATAGTGTCTTTTCCAAAAATATCATGTCAAAGGGTTGCTAGTCCAAATGCACCAAAAGAAAAAAAAACTAGGAAATATAGCTGGGTAGGTAGAGATGACTTTGATGCTAATCATGCTGTCAATTTTTAGAAATAGCATCAAGAAAGAAATAAATTTGTGCCAATGGATAAGGCACTGGTCTTCACAAGCTAGAGATCTACAATTCTGGACACCTGCTTAAAAGTAGCTACCCTCCCCAAATGGAGCCACTGTTAGTCATCAGTATTTTTTACCTATTGCTGATGACTAGTTTCCTTAGCTAAGTTTTCTAGAAGCTAATCTCAAACTGTCAATTTTTCATCTAGAAAACACCCCAAACCAATTTTTTGTCCTCCTACCCCTTCCTGTCAGTCTATGATGAGAACAATCTCCAGTTTTCAAGTCCTATCTTGTTTCAACAAAATATCCCTGTCTAGAGTTGTCTTAGCTTGGTTTCCATACTATCATTTGTCTCCTTGTTGCTCATGTCATTGACTATCCAATGGTTGACAAAGTGTCTGCTACTCTATCCCTGATCATCTTGTCATTTGAAAATCTGATCATGCCTAAGAAAACACTCAGAATATGTGAAAGTTGTCCCTAAGTTAGATAGTGGTGTTTAGGGAATTTTTCCTTGGCTAAGATATCCTAGGCCAAAAATCATCTCTCTAAGTACCATTCAACCATGAATTAGTTATTATTCTACAAAGCGAGCATTGTTCTATCCATAGGTCGCACACCACTAAGAGGTCACTTTTTATCATTTCAGAAGAAGTTCAACAAAGATCCAAATCAGGAAAGGAGAAGTTTTGTCATTGTCTGAAGAAATATGCTTAGATCAGGAAAAATCTCCATGAAACACCAAAGAGCTCTCCAAGGTTCCAAAGCGTCTGTTTTTACATCTCTGCAGGGGTGTAATTGAATGATGATAAATATGCAAATAAGAGCAAAGGGACAAGTTCAACAGGTCTCTCATATTGAAAAGGTTTGCCATCAATGATCAGATGGAGAGTTGTAAAGTAAAGAGCAGCAAGTGTACATGTTATAAATCCAAATGTTTCCTGAAGAGCAGAGATCATTCCTGATGTCAAATGAACAAAAAAACCGAGTGATGCTGATAAGTAGTGCTACCTAATCTTTCCAAAGGGCTTCATCATGTAGGGCATAAGAAGACAACTGCTTCTTACGCTACCTTGAACCTGGGATGTGAACATTAGTCAAAGGCAATGTCAAGGTACCCTGAAAACACAGTCAAGGGAAAGTTAGTTCAAAGGTGTCTAACAGTGAGCATTATCCTTATACCAACCACTTTATTCACTCCCTAAAAAATTCACATTGATATGATACCAAGCAAAGACATATATTGTAGAGCAATGACACAGTGTTGAAATAAATGAAATTTCATGTGTATGATGATAACCTCCTTCATGAAAAGCAGATGGTTAGAAGCACAATGACAGAACCTCCTTCAAAAAGCAGAGGGTTAGGAAGACATTGATGTGGCCTCCTTCACAAACAAGAAGAGGGCCAACATGTTCTTAAGTGACTTCAGAAGCTGTTGTGCGCCACTGCCTCCAAAGATGAAAAGAGGATGCATAGCATGATTAAAATTATGTTTAAGAAAGTTTTCTTTTGGAAAGACAAGTTGAGGAATAGTGGTGACACGAATGAAAGATGATAAGTTAAAAGGCCTTTTTCATATCACAAGCAAAAGGCTGACATGCTGGTGTTAAGGGCCTATGATCTTGTGTTTATGAAAATATCCTTCAAAGGATAAATCAGAGGTTATAATTTTGATTAAAACAGCCTCTTCTAAATGGTGAAATTGATAGACCAAGCTTTGTTTCTAGTCATTTCTGCAAACTGGTATAAAGAAGCATTCACACAAAAGGTGTATGTGGAAAGGGAATTTTTATTTTTACAGATCCATTATGATTTATCATAGACTAACTCCCTCCAAGTGATGAATTAAAGGCAAGCATCAAGAGCTACTTTTTCATATCATTCAAAAGGCAGAGGCCATATTGTTGAGATAGGTGAAACTTTCATTGTTTGAAGGCCTCCTTCACAAAAGCAAAGGATCAACTCTCCAAAGATTTACAATATGGTTCATCTTATTCAAAGGGTAAAGCAGACATATAGGAAACCAAGTCTTGGTCAATGCAAATAATTTTCTTTTTAATATATTCTAAAATAGAGGCTGCATTACTGGTTTTAAAGGGATAATATCCTTGGTAAAAATCAGAGGAACAAATCATGGTTGGTAGGCCACTTTCATCATACTAGCAAAAGACCAAGTCATGGTTTAAGGACCTTTTTCATTTCATAAAACAATTAAGTTGCATTGTGGTGATTGAGAGGCTATAGTAGTGTTTTTATGAGCTTTTTTCAAATGACATACTTGGTCACAGTCATAGAGAAGACCATTGCAATCCATCCAAATACATTTTTCCAATGGATAAAACAGAGAACACTTTTCATAATCAAATTACATGTTTCTTGTTTGGGTTTTCAAAGTGAACACTGTTACCGATGAAATAGGTAACCTGACCTCAAAACGGGAACTCTAGCCCAAAAACTCTCAAAAAACATGAAAAAACACCCCCCCAAAAAAAAGTGTCTTCCATAACGCACTTGTTTTTTTTTTAAGGTCAAATTTCAACATTTTCTAAAATTATGCTAAAAACAAAATTGTTTGTTGAAAAAAGGATTGAAAAAACACCCCCAAAAAAAAAGTGTGTCTTCCAGAACGCACTTCGTTTTTTTTTAAGGTCAAATTTCAACATTTTATAAAATTATGGTAAAAACTAAATTGTTTCTTGAAAAAAGGATTGAAAAAACACCATCAAAACAAAACTAGTTGATGTTGGAATAACAAAAAAAAAAATTGTGTCATATTTTTGGCATTTTTAAAAATAGAAGTAACATTTTTTAATTTTTAAAATTCAAACATTAAAAAAAAAACCTAAAATTTAAGAAAAAAAAAATAAATTTAAAAAATAAAAACATTTAAAAGCTTAAAATTTAAAAATATATGAAGATAAAAAAAATAAAAATAAAAACAAAGTAAAAATTTTAATTCAATCATTAAAAAAAACCTAAAATTTAAGGAAAAAAAATTTAAAAAATAAACCAAAAAAAAATTAAGATTAAAATTTAAAAAAATATAGAAATTAAAAAATAAAATAAAAAACAAAATAAAAATATTAAATTTAAAAAAAAAAAACAAGCTAAAAAAAGAAGGAAATTATAAAAAATAAAATATAGAAATTAAATTTAAAAAAGAAAAAGAAAATGCTTATTAAATTTAAAAATATATATATATATTTAAAACAAATAATTAAATTTAAGGAAATATATTAAATTTTAATAAATTTAAAAATTCAAAATTTAAAAAAAAAAACACTATTCAAATTAAAAGGAAAAAAAAAAGAAAAATTAATTAAAAATAAAAAATAAAAATAAAATACAATGAAAATATTAAATTTAAAACAATATATATTAAAAAAACAAATAAACTATAAAAATAAATTAAATTTAAATTATAAAAAATAAAATATATATATGAACTTAAATTAAAATAGGTATATACATCAAATTTTATTAAATTAAAAAAAAGGTTAATATTAAAATAACAAATTAAATTTAAAAACAAAAATATTAAATTTTAATAAATAAATGAATAAACAAATAAATTTTGAAAGAAAAAATAAATTTTAAATATAAAAGAAAAAAAAAATATTGTTAAACGAAAAACTTTAAAAACTTTAAAAATAATTAAAAATGGAAAATTGAAAAAAAGAAAAAAGAAAATATTAAATAAAAAAATAATTTAAAATTTTTTTTAAAAAAAATTAAGTTTCATTAAAAAAAAATCTAATTTTAAATACACAATTTTAATTGAAATAAAAAAATATAAAAATTTTATGTAATTAACAAAAAAAATAAAAATAAAAAAGTAAAACATTTAAAAAAAATATTAAATCCAAATAAATTAAAAATATATATATATAATTTATTGAATTTTATAAAATTATATTAAAAAACTAAACGTAAAAGTTAATAACAAAGAAAAATTATGAAATTTAAAAATAAAAAAAAATAAAAATAAAAAATAAAAAAAATCAATTAAATAAAAAAATAGGCAAAATTTAATAAAAATTATTAACAAAAATAATAATAATAATAATAAATTTTAAAAAAAATAATAATAAAATTAAAACAAAATGAATTTTATTTTAAATAATTAAAAAAAAATTAATATTTTGAAATTTAAAAAAAAAAAAAAAATCAATTAAAAAAAAAAAAAAAAAATCAATTAAAAAACAAATGTGGTGGTGGTGGGAGAGCTGCCCGCCCGTTGGGCGCCGGGGGCCGGCCAGGCGGCGCCACGGGGGTGGCCCAGCTCGCCTCCCGGCCCCCGACGGGCGGAGGGCCGCGCGCAGCCCACCCGCTGGGCGGCGCCACGGGGGCGGCCCAGAGGGCCTCCCAGCCTCCGCCCGTCGGGGGCCGGGAGGTTGGCTGGGCCGCCCTCGTGGCGCCTGCGCCCCGACCACCACCACATTTGTTTTTTAATTGATTTTTTTTAATTTTTTTTTTAAATTTTTTTTTTTTAATTGATTTTTTTTAATTTTTTTTTTTTTTTTCAAAAAATTAATTTTTTTTTTTAATTTAATATTTTTATTTAAAATATTTTTTTTTTTTTTTAATATATATATACATCTATTTTTTATTTGATTTTATTTTTATTTTTTATTTTTTTTTAATTTTTAATATTTTTATTTTAATTTGATTTTTTTTTTTAATTTTGAATTTCAAAAAATTTAAAATTATTTTTTTAATTCAATTTTTTTATTTTAAATTCAATTTGTTTAATTTTTTTTATATTTAATATTATAGAATAATTTTTTTTTTAATTTAAAATTTAAAATTTATTTATTAAAATTTTTAAATTTTAATTTAATTTAATTGTTTTTCTTAATTTTTTCGTTTATTTAGTTTTTCATTTTTAAAATCTATAAATGGTTTCACTAAAAAAAAAAAAAAATTTAATTTGTTTTTTTTTGTAAATTTTAAAATTTGTATTTTTTTCCTTATTATTATTATTATTTTTTTTAATTTAAATTTTTAAATTTAAATTTTTTTTTTTATTATATTTTTTTTTCTAAATTTTAATTTTGTAATTTTAATTATTTTAATTTTTTTTTTAAATATATATATATATTTTTTAATATATTGTTTTTTTTAATAAGTTAGAAAAAAATGTTTTTGATTATTATTTTTTTAATTTTCAAATATTTTTGTTTTTTTTATTTATTTTTGTTTAAATTTTTTATTTTTATGAGCTATTTTTTTTTTTTTACATTTTTATTGGTTTTTTTATTGTTTTTATATATATTTTTTTTATCTAAGTTTTGTGTTTTATTACCAACATGAAAATCACCACTCTAAAAAAAAAAGGTTGATGCAGCATCAATACGTTTCAAAATTAGCATGAAAATCACTGCTCTAAAAAAAAAAGGTTGATGCAGCATCAATACGTTTCAAAATTAGTTTGAAAATCACTGCTATAAAAAAAAAGGTTGATGCAGCATCAATACGTTTCAAAATTAGCATGAAAATCACTGCTCTAAAAAAAAAAAGTTGATGCTTCATCAATACATTTCAATACGTTTCAAAATTAGCATGAAAATCACTAACATTTTAAAACAAATATTCATACTTCATAAATAAAAATTTTAGAGTGTCAAAAATGTGCACAAAAAAAAAAATGGTGATTCTGCATCACCACTTTTCAAAATCGGGTGCTTTTTATGCTACCAAAAAAAAGTAGGTAACATTGCGGTTACCTATTTCATCGGTAACATTGTTAGTGACATAATACTGAGGAAGGCAGGTATCACAGGTAAAGTTTTAATGAAGAACAAAGGGACTGTTTGTAAGGAGATAATTCAAGAATGACAAGTGGAAAAAAACACAGCTTACCCCTAAAAGATCTATTCAAAGGGACAGAAGATATGCATATGAGAAGACCCCCATCACTTCATAAGACAGTGAATTGGCATTATGGTGCCAAAGAGGCTACAGTGGTGTTTTTATGATAAACCTCCATGGTAAACAAGCAGAGGCAAAAACACAGTTTTTATAGCTCCTTCACATCATAAACAAGGGGTTATAAAATCATCAAGATATGATATGGTTGTTAAGAAACATTTCACTGAATATGGCAGAGTTAAAGAAAGACAGTTTAAAGGGAGTAAGGAATTTATTAAGAGATACAACAGTTGTTAAAGAGTCGACCCCTAAACAAATGCACAAAGCCTTGTTCAAATACAACTCCAAAGGCAAAAGGGGTGTTTTCATTTTCAAATTAACAAGGAGGAAACAAGGCATTTGAAACCCTCATCGAGTATAAAGGGGCTCGATCAAACTTCATGACCATCATGCAAACAAATTCATGAAAGAAGGAGCGTTTTTTAAGAGCATTTGAGCTCGATTGGATGCACGGTGCACCTGTAGAATAGCACGGCACGCCTGTAGGTAGCCACAGAAGGGATCTTTACATAGCGCGGCGTGCCTGTAGAAGTGAGCGGCACGCCTGTGCTCGACGTTCAATGAGCGCCGAGGGCCGACCCGATAGCTTGAATGCAGCGCGTTTTTTCCCGTTCAGGCCTGCTCGGCCCAGAAACCAAGCTTGAATGCGACGTGTTTGCCCGTTTAGACCCGCCCGGCCTAGCAACCATCTCTGAATGCATTTTCGGCCCACCTGGGCCCATACTTAAAGGAGTTCTCAAAGGTGCCAAGATTAGATTTTGAACAAAAATCTCGTCTCCAAACACATCAAAATACATATTATCAAGGTATTTATGTCTCTAGGCCCAGACTTTGTTTAAATTTAATGGAAAATTTGGTTTCAAAGTGTCAAAGAAACAATGATAAAGCAGCAAAGGCCTATTGGTAGTTTTAAAGGAATATTGGTTGTCTTAAGTTTGTAAAAGGATAATCACAGTTTTACAGAGCCAAACTTTATGTGCTAAAAGGGGAAAAGAAACTGATCTTCATTAAATATTTTATCTAATAGCCTAGTAAAAAAAAGAGAAAACACTGATTTCAAAGGGAGGAACCTAGTTGTTTTCAAGAAAACCATCTTGCCAAAAATCATAGAGAATCACTGTTTAAAAACTAGTGCCTTGTGAAAGTTTTAGATTGGTTTTTCAAGTACATAAAATATCATATAGAGTTTGTTTAGAAAACTGCTTACTAAGTGACAGGGAGACTACTTTGTTTAGAGGAACAGTGATCATTAAAGAGGGACAGTTTGTTCAAAGGGAAAGCACAGTGTTTTTCAAGAGTGTACTCTTTGCTTAGAGAGAAAGGAAGATAGTGATTCGGTGAAACAGGTTTGATTAGTTTATAAGGGGTTTGCTCACCTCTTAAACAGTGTTTTCAAAAAAGCAGTGATTGAGAGAAAGAGTTTTCGTTTAAAAAACAAAAGGGGACTTGTCTTAAAAAACCACAAATAGATCTTATATCCCCTATATAGGAGAAAAGTGGTTCAAACAAACATACCTAGATCTGAATCACTATGAACCCTTTCTAAAACCAGACCGTCAGGATGCTTGCAAAGCTATTTTCCCTTTTTCTCACTTATTGAGCAGCTATTCCCCCCTCATGAAAGTCATCCTGAAGTATTTCACATGTGAAGGGAGGTTTTCCTGGATTTATGCCTATCACATCAGGCTTCTTATGCATTTCACAAGAACTCAGTTGTTTAACCTACCTTTCTTCCTTTATAGAAGCATTGACAAGATGGCCTCTACTGTCCAAAAGAAGCCCTCCGCTCAACAACAAGCTTGTTTATTTCATCATTTCCTTATCAAGATCATCATCCTCCATCAACTTGAGAAAAAGGGAGTTTCTTGGGACTCTTTCATCTCCCATCCCGATTTTGCCATTGCCTCTTCATCTCATGCGCCTTCCTCACCATCCACTCATCATGTTTCTCCTTCTTCTAGTAAATCCACTCCTAAAAGACAAAAATCCCCTATGATTGAGAGTGAAGAAGAGAACAAGCAAACAAGTGATGAAGAAGGGAAAAGTGACAAGAAACAAACTAGTGATGAGGAAGGGCAAAGTAAAGAATCTAAGCATGATAGTGGGGAGGAAGGAAATGATGGTGAGCATGAACAAAATGATGGTGAGCGTAACAGTCATGAAGAGGAACATGATGGTAGCCAACACAGCAATAAGCATGATGGTGATGAGGGAAAAAATAGTGAAGGTAAAGAGCTCAGCAGTCATGAAGAAAGCAGGGACAGAGATGAACAAGCCAATCCTTAAGAAAACAAACAAAGTGGAAGCCAAAACAATGATAATGAGGGTCATGACAGTCATCAAAGAGACACTTATGATGAGAAAGAATATATCCCTCAAGCAAGCAATGATGATGGCAAGAAAACACCAAACAGTGAGCATTCCGAAGGGGGCAGCATGGAGCAAAAAGATCGAAATAGTCCTAAGGGCATCCAAGACCAAATCAAGGACCAAGTTGAGCAAGTGCAAGTAATGAAACCTCCTCTCTTTTCTCCTCCACACAGCGAAGAGCATGTGCTAGCTACCTCTCCTAGGCAAGGGGCCATGATTCTTCCTCCAAAAGTGGCGAAGCATAGAAACACTAGATCAACAAAGAAGAAGATCACTCCAGCAGTGACTTCCAATGTCACAAGAGTGCTAAGAAGTAGAGGCAAAATGCCTAAAAATAGTATTATTGGATTTCCAAGGAGGAAGAGGACCAAGAAGTTTATCCAAGGCAAGGGGAAAGAAAAATAGGAGAGTAGTCATGAAAAGGAAAGGGAGTTTGACATCATCCAGATAGATAGTGATGATGGGGATGATGAAGCTAGAATTCTTGAGGTTATTTTGCAAAATAGAGAAGTTCAAATTCATGACCTACAAGCTTATCTAGAAAGGTCAAAGGACCTCATACATGTTCTACAGATGCAAAACAAACAAATGAGTGGTCAAATGGCAGTTTATGAGGCTCGGGCTCTCAAATACCAAAGGGAAGCCTACAAAGAAAAAATCAAGCTTGAAGAGCTTATGGGAGAATTTGATGATACTAAAGAAGAAGAGCAGCCAATGAGAAAGAGGCCTATAACTATGGGTCTCAAAAAATCTTTGGAGAAAAAGAAGGAAGAAGAGGCAACCCTTGTTCGATCTTATCCTCTCACTCAATTTCTTGCCCAAGAAATAGAGAATGACAGAGAATCATGGCTTGAAAGGGCCAACAAGAATTTGGAGGATAAATTAGAGAAAGCTAACAGAGACTTCATTCTACAAAAGAAGATGACTGGACACTACAAGGAGTTGAACCAATTTCCCCGAAGAAAACTCAAACTTGCTCAAGAAAAGCTCAAGGCAGCCCCAAAGAGGTGCCCAGTACAAAAAGTGGAGAAAGGCACATCAAGGCTTGAAATCTTGGCCTCAGTTTCCTTACATGCTTCTAAGAACCCATAAGGATCTTTCTCGCCAAAATTGAGCAAATATTGACATGATTTATTTTTTTGTGTTTTTTGGCCATAGTTGCACATTTTTCAAGGCGCTGTCATGGGTGCTAGGAGCATTCTTAGCTCATGAAAGTCATTTTTTTGGATGGAATAAGTTTAGGGGCAGCTACTCACAAATTTTCAGATCCAAAGGAGGTGTTTTGGTCCGCCAAAGAGTAGAAAAACAATGATTTTTTAACTTTCTGCCTCACATATCAGCAAGGGCTACTTTTTTGGTTTTTTCCACTCAGTTCACCTTTTGACATACTTATAGGGATAATTTTGGCAAAAATCAAGTATTTCCAAAAGCTAGACATCTAGGTCTTTCCAACGAGCCATCACGGGCCTCATTTCGACATCGGGAGGTCCCTCAAACGTTGTCTACAAGACAAGGAATTTTCTGCTGCTACGTTCCTATAGCGTTTTGGCAAAAATGCAATTTTCTGAAGTGGCTGATCCAAATGTGCATTAAGCGTTTTTTGGCCATTGTCTGTTATGAAAAGTCAATTTTATTTCCATTTTTAGCATTTTAAGATATTTTTAAATATGTTTTGTGCCTTGGGCTTTGCAAATCCTCAAGGACAAAATCAGATATTTGTAATAGGCCAATGGCCTTCAAGATGCTCTTGGATAGTTTCTTACTCTTTAGCCTATATATTCCAAGAGATTTCATTGTATCAAGAGGCTGAAATTAATGATATAGAGCAATACATGATATTACAAGCTTTGAAGAAACACTTTGTCTCATGATGTAGATGATCTTTTGTTTGTCTTAGATGGTGGAAGATGACTGTTTGCTGGATTCCTTGGCTTGGTAAATGGTATAGTGTTCCTATCTGTATGTTTTCCTTAGTTTATCATACATGTTTCCATGTTTCTTACTTGATGTAGGTCAGTAAAGAATAGATTTGAGACATGCCCATAGAGTCACCTCAAGTTTCCTAATTTCATTAAAGTTTCTATGTTTTTCTTCTTTCTTAGTTATGTCAAAGAATTCTTAACTGCTCTTTGATACCCTAAGAAATTGTTATCAATTTCATTAATGGTTATTATGTATGCTATCTAGTATGATTCACGGTATGCCTTGTTTACTCATATCCAACCAAAACCCCATTACTGAAACCTTTCTCTGAATGTTTGATTGTCCTAGTTGAACCAAAGAGGTCTTGTGTCGATCTTGCCCTTTGCCTATGATCTGCAATATTAGTTCAAAGTTCCCGATAGCTCAAAATACGATGTCTAGGAGTTCTCTCTTCGTAGATTTAGTTGTTTGTTTGTCTTGTTTGTTTTCCCCAAAAGTTTGAAGGCGGTTTTCCCAAAGTTAGAGGGTTTTATACTTCTATGTAGTGCATGAATGTTTATTTTATGCATCTATCAGTTTGAAGTTTTATTTATTGTGATTAATGGTTAGCCCTACCACATGGATCTCTACTATAAAACTATTTATGCTTAAACCTCTTTGTCCTTCACAAATTTAGTGTCCATCCCAGTTCATTCCACCTAAAAGAATCCATTTTACCTTGACCAAATCGGCCCTGCAATATACCTTGTCCACCCTTTGAGGCAGTCTCGACCTTATCGACCCCATAGCCCATTTGATTTGACAATATTTTTATCTATCTATCCTTTGATTAGTTCTTCCCTCAAAAATCCTAAAACAAACTAAAAACACACTTAAACAACTAGCCTAAAATCAAATACATAAGAAGCAAACAAATCTACATCCCTTGCATAATAGAGAGAGCCCTCTTTGAGTCCATGAAGGCTAGGTCCTTGGGCTCCAAAGTTGGTTTGATGTTACCCTGTCACTTGACTTTCCAATCTGCCAAATCACGGGACCCTAACATGGTGCACGTCAAACGAAGATCGTATGCCAAAGTTACGTCCCCGAGAAGTTGAAACACAATTTACCCAAACGGGGCCCATAGTTTTGGCGCTTCATCTCCTAGGGTTAGGGTTTTGGATGTTTAGAGTTTTCCATTGTTTCTAAATAATAAATACGCCCTAGAGCCTCATTGTAACTCAGTTCAGAGGCTTGTAGCCACCACATCTCTTCTCAGAGATAAGCTACCAACGCCCTAGCTAGTTTATTTCTATTTTGTCTGTAAGAAAATTTCAGTTCTTTGATATTAATGAAATGAATTGTTATTTCCGCTACATATTTTTCTTTATGGTTACATGTGTAGTCTGTTGTGTTCCAGCATAAATCTGGATCAGAACAACAAATGACTCCTCTGCTCATGTTAAGCTTACTTGAGCAGAGGAGTCATAAGCTTAACATACCCTGGACTCTTACTCAGCGGGATATTTATTTAAAGATACATCCAAAATGAGCAAGCTAACTGGGTGAGAGTTGAAAAAGGGATTAACCAAATCAAAAATCTGCTTCCCAATAGGAGCCAAAATAAAAGGTAACGGGGAATGAAATTATATTCCTCATTATCTTTGTGTCTTCAATCAAACACAGTCCACAATTTGGATCAAATTGATTCTAAGGAAGAGAGTATGCGACGCAGTCAACACAAAACCAAATCAACAGATTATAAAGGATGGAATTTACCAATTTTCCTTCCAAAACCATTTATTTGTCCTTTTCTTTCCTTCTTTTGCAGTCGCTCTCGTCTCTTTGTTATTCAAGTTCCATGCACTAGTTTCTTTTAATTCCTCTTTCACATAAGAGAGAAATCAATGCACCAAAAAAAAAAATTAAATCGTTGTTTCTAGATATCACATAACTCAGCATCAAATTTGTTAATTTAGTCTGCAAATAATTATGTTGCATTTGGCTTCCACACAATGCTTGATCGATACAAAATTCCTCTCTCATCCAATTGATGTCGGACTGGTACCATCCGTTGACTTCCACGTATTGTTTATTTTTTAAGCATATTTATATGACATTTTACCTCTAAAAGATGCATTTGCGGCATTAGAAAATATAAAAAAATAAACATTATTATTTATATTCTGAAACTAACATTTGTTTTTATACATCTTTATTTATTCCAGCACCTTACAATCGACAGCACTACATAGAGGCTTTCTTGATCACCCACTTCCATCATTCACGTAAACTTTACTTCCATCATTCAAGCAAACTTTCTAACACACACTTGGAAATTCATGTCGCAACCTAAATTCTTATTAGGGGGTCACTTCCTTTTATGAATTTCATTCATACGACCAATCAATCCAGCGTTGTTGAGATTTGACTCAGTATTGGCAGTTTCTAATTCGAACGTCAAGCATCCTTATCTTTGGTCTTATGGAATGATTAAAAAAAATCCAACACGTATAAATTCCAACATGTTTTCAAGCTTCTAACCATATGTTTATAAAAAAAAATCCAACCTTCCAACCATTTATTTATAAAAAAATTCCAACACGTATTAAAGCTTCTTTATGCCTCAATAATAATCAAAGATCATATGATATTTTTATTTACCTTATACCAGTACTCAATTTCTCCAATCGATGCACAAGTGGATTTATGTATGTATTTGATGGCAAATTCCTTCGAAATGGTGGGTCAAACTCATCATTTCTGATGCAGATTTATTTTTATCGAACGCCTCAAAACATGTCTCGGATGAGGGTTATGCAAGCAAACATGCACTCCTCCATTAGCCCACAACATTTGCATCTCAGCACTTCCATTTCTATCGCTCTCACACAAATCTAACTGCATGATCGAGGAGGATGTTGCATCAGTTCATATGAATATGAAGGAAGTCTAGTTCATCGTCAGTTTCTTCAGTAATGTTCCAGATGAAAGAGAGTCCTTCAATCATGATGTGGTTCATAGTGCAAGTTACTTCATGGCGTGGAAAGTCATTATGAGTTCATGGATATGTAACCTAAGTGGTGAATTCTATGGTGTAAGCCCTATGGTTCATAAGTCCTAAGCCTAAATAGTGAACTCTAAACCTAGCACAAATTTTATTAAAACCTATGTTACAAACCTATGGTCCTAAAACCTATCGTCAAAAAAACCCATATTACAGCTTGACCGCAGCAGAAGAGTTAACCGTGGCACAAAAAATGTGAACGCAGTTTGAATGTTAACGCGTAGGTTCAGACTTGACTGTCGGTTTAACCGCAGAGCAGAGACCACAATCATTGGGATATGAAGCTATCACATGCAGAGTCAGTGCACAGCTACACTGTTTTCTGAAGCCGCTGGACTTAACCACCAGGTGGCAATCAGCGGTTAGTTCGCCAACCTGTCACATCGAGAAGTTAACAAAATTACGCCGATTGCAAACCATCAGAGGTATATTTATAATATAAGGTTTATTTTTGGGTTTTAAATAGCTATGCGCTATGTTAAAAATTATCCACCATGTAACCTATGTGTTAGATGTATTAATTCTATTAGACCGAGAGCTTTTTCACATTAAATTGCAAAACTAATTTGCCATATATGGCCCAAGGAGTTCGAAATTGAACCTATTTAACCTTAACCTTTTCTCATGATGGAATGGGAGTGTTTTTGAAGACTTGTTCAGAATTCTGAAGAGAAAGACACTTTTGTTTTCAGTGTATCTTGGTTGTCCGGAGGCGGAATTGGGAACCGATATAGGCGTTGGAAAGCAAGGAGAGAGAGATTTATGTTGACAGAGATCAGAAGTGCCTACGAGCACATTCAGTCTGGTGTATTTCTGTGTAAAGACTTCCTTGGATCAATCCTTAATAAAACGGACGCCCATCTCGAAAGCAGATCCTAAGACATAATCCACCAAGGACGAACTCTATAATAAATGCTTGTTGTATTCTATATTTATTCTTTGCTGCAAATTCATGTTTAATACGCTTCTTAAGTTCTGGCTTAAATCATAAAATCAATGGCTTTCCTTCAGTCTTCCACACTAAGTGATCGAGTTAACAATCAATTCATTGTTGGCAAATAGTCAATTCTACTTCAACATTATTTCAGATCTATTTCAGATCACTGCAGGCGGTTAGTATTTGAAAAAAAAAAACGCTCAAACAGTTATGCTTTGGAAGGCCAAGGCCATGGCTCAATTTTGGGAGGCCACAAAACTTGTGTCTCAATTTAATGAACAAGACGGATGAATCTCCGTTCTCATACCACTATAAGACACATGATATTGGAAAAAAAACTGAACAATATATAACAATATATTAATGAATGGTCCCAAAAAATGATGTACACAATGTACATATAAAAACATAGAACTCAACAATATATCAATGAATGATTTCAAAGAATGATATACATAATGTACATATAAATACATAGAACTCAACAACATGTTAATGAATGATCTCAAAGAATGATATACATAATGTATATATAAATATATAAAGAAACCGTTAAATTTATTTCTTTAACTATAATTTATAAAAATATAATATTATCATAATATGATAGATATAGAAATAGAAATATGGTTGTGGCAGTGACTTTGACAATAACTAATACCGTGGCCTTAAATTACACCTTGCTTTTCAACCCTGCAATCAAACAAAACGTGATGTCTGTGACTCAATACTAGTACGAGGGGCAGATTGATTTTTAAATCTTCAAACTAGCAAAAGTAAGCAAATATTGAAGAGCGTGGAAGTTCACTCTAGATGGATTCACACAAATATATAAAAGTTAAATTAATGATTTAGAGATATGTAAATTTAAATATTAATAATTTTAATATATGGAAAAGCTTTAACACTTATGTTTGATGCAAATTTAAAGTGTTTGAATCAGGGGAGAGTTTCAATGTGGGGAGACAGTTTTGTGCATATAATTTTCATTGTACAGAGAATTTTGTGAGAAGAGATTTTAGATTTTATTGTGCAGATAATTTTCATTGTGGGGAATTATTTACCACTATGCCCCAATGCAATTATTACTCTTGCTAAGCAAGACCAAGGAAAACACTCCATAAAATTTTTGACAACCTACAAAATTCAATGTAAATGATAATAATAACAATGTCATTAGGGATTTTTACGATTAGAGAATATAATCCGTAAATACAAATCTTTTTTTCATATGGTAAACTCCCCTTTCAACGTATCTCCAGCATCAACGACTTTTGGAATTTTACTATTTAACATCACCCCTTTAATCCACAATTGACATAAGTTTACCTAAAATCCGCAATTTACAGGAGTTACAAGTTGGGATCACAACAATTTCTGTTGCAAGTTTCTGATCTGGTGCTTTTATTCTTGAGGGCACTAGTTGGTCAATCGGGTTGACTAGCCTTCAGTCTCATGTTTAGACCATTAGAAGTAGAATCTAGCTTCTTCTTTCAGTCCTTGTGTCTCAACAATGGTAGGCACATACATTTGCAAGGAGTTATGCCCCAAAATAATGTTGTGCAGGTGCTCCTTGAAAAATCCGAAGGCATCGTGTAATGAGAATCATCGAAGGAGGGACTAAATCGGGCAGGACTATTAGCTTCTGGTATTACTGATGATGATCTAGGACTTTCCGAGAGCTCTAAAGTGCTCACAGGAGACCATTCCTCATTTGAATCCTCGTCGTTGTCTCCATCGTAGCCATTAATATTTCCTCCTCCCGCAGACCCATGGCTCACAATGATATTATATTTATGGGGCTCTTCCTTTTCTTGATGTAACTCACTTGATGACTGACTAGGCGAGCACATTTCGAGCACCACATCGTGTGTGTAATTATAATCATGAAAGGCAGTAGCAACAAGAGGCTTAATGTCATGGAGCTGCATTTGTGGTTGAAGATCATTAAGAATATCGATGGATATTTCTGCTAGCACTGATTCCAGTAACATGATACCTTTTGATTCAAGAGTCTTGTCTCTGCTTTTAGTATTGGTGGGGATTGAGCGCCTTTATTAGTTTAGAGAAATGTTGCTTCCCCCTGTTTTTGGTATAATTGTGAAGTACTGAAGTTGAAAAAATGTTGGCCATGGCAATTACCAGTACCGAAATGGGATCGCCTGGTGTGATAGGCCACATGTGAATGAAAATTCCAAAGAGGATGATCATGGTATTTTTATTTGTACCTTGTACGGTGGCCAAGGAAAAATTTACTGGACTGCCATTGCACTTGCCATGATTCTTGGGATTGAACTGTATGTAAATTTATAGTGTAAATCCTATTTTTCCAAACAGATTTTTTTAATACTTCCAAAATTTAGTTGTTAAACTAAGAATGAGTATAATATTTCTTAATACTATTTGTGAATTTAGTTTTGAATCATCGCTATTATTTAAGGAAACGAGACCATTATTTAAGGAAATGAGTTGTCTTTAATGTTATTTTTTGAAACGTTTTATGATTTATTTTTGCGATTTAATTTGTTTAAAATCCAACAAGAATTCATTGAAATCACAAATTTTATGTTTTAGGGTGTTGATTCTATATATACAGTTAAACAACTAGTTTAAATAACACAAATCAAGATTTTATTTCAAATTTTTCCATCGGATTTTGACCATAAAATCTACCGGAAACTCCAAAAATTCGCATCAAAGACAGGTCCGGAAAGAAAAACCGCCCTACCAGGAATGACCCACTATGATTTGTAAAGACCTAGGTTTCACTCATGCTGATGTCTCTAGATCTTGGATCATTAACATATTTCCTTACATCCAAAAAAACAAAAAATGGAATAGGTGGGTGGCCACCAATATCCACCTGGAACATTCCTCCCCGCATTAGGAAGCAATGGTCCCAATTGTGTTGATTTCCTCCATGGGATAAGGCAAATTCTGCTGACCTTGGTATTGGATTTGTTGAATATGTCATGGACCCGCAGGTAGATGTGTTGGATGCGTTTAGTAAATTTCGTTTCTTTATCAGCCTCAGACAGTACATGTGTGGAGTCTATATGTGTGGTCGCATGAGGTATGGAAACATCAGGCAGAAGTGCACCTGGGGCCATATCAATCAATTTCTGGACTTGACAGTGTAGAGGAACCTTTGTGGGTGAGGAGAAAATGTCCTCCTATTTCCCCATGACTTTGTCCATCTGTTGCTACCATGCAAGGGAGCCCTGCTTTGAGGCTTTGGCCATAATATTCTTCTTGTCTTGTGGGCGAATGGTAATTCAAATAAATTTCCAGGTTTGGGAAACAAGCCTACTGCGTTGTTTTACAGTAGTCAAAGAGATGGCAGGAGGCGATACTACCTTTGTTATTCTGTAAAATTTATTTCCTAAATTAATAAAAACAACACGAGGCCTAGACTCATACACAACATGTCGCTTCCACAAGAATGATTGGCTCAATAATACATCAGACACATCAAGAGGAGAAACATCACACAGTACCTCATCTGTGAATGGCTTGATGTTGTAGAGAAGACGAAACTGCTGGCGGACGCAGAGATCTCTTCCTTCGTGAATCCACCCAATGGGATACAGCTGTGGGTGTGCTATGGTCGGTGGGGCGAGCTGCTTCATGACCTCTACTGAAATGAGGTTCCTTTGGCTTCTGCTATCGACAAGGAATTGCAATGGAGAACCCTTCACCCACATCTGCGAATGGAAGAGGCGTTCCCCCACCTCTAAATCCTCGAGATCCTCCTGCTGGCACTGGTGGTGGAAACAATGGCACTAGGATCTGCATCAATGATCTGCTTCCCTTTGTCATTTCCCTTGTCTAGTTCTAAATCAGGATTAGAACATGCATCTAATTTGGGTGCCTTTAGTTCGGCCACGAGAAAATTTTTGGCTCGACACTCGTTTGTGCTGTGAGTGGGGTTGTTATGAAATTCACATCATTTCACTGTGTCCTTATTTTGATTTGTGGTGTTTTTCTGAGTTGCCTCGAATTGGCTTTGCCCCTTTTTCTGTGGTTCGGAGGCACCTTTCCCTGGCTTCATATTCGTAGATCCAAAGTCTCGCTTCTTCTGCTTAAATTTCTGCTCGATCTTGGTGTCATAGCGATATGTCGTGCCAAGCGAGGTAATGTCAAGGAACTTTGTTTCCTCTTGAATTTACCGGTGCAAAAAGCTACAATACTTGAGCACCAAATGTCTCTTTGAATATTTTATACCCAACTTTGTGCACATGGTATGGAACATATTCGGCAATTCGTGCACATTTTTATCCCTTTGTTGCCGCAGCTTGGTCCATTGGATGTACTTGTCCTCAAAGCTTCCCAGAGTGCAATATTGTTCCTTGATTTCATCTCAGAACGAATTCCACGTGGGTGCGGCCAAGAACAGAGAAGGTTCCCTCTCATCCTTTTTCTCACAATAGGTTTCCCTCCAGAACTTGAAATGGGGGGCAGCTTTGAGGAGTGAAAAAATAATATTTTCTCGGTCGGAGAAATCATGGACCGAGAAATACCCTTCCAGAAAATTCAACCATATATCTACCATGTCTGCATCTATTTGGCCTTCAAATACAGGAATTTTAAAGTTGATTTGTACCTTGAAAGGAGACTCGCCTCCAAAGTGGCTGCTCGATGTGGATGCGCCGCCAATGGGTAGTCGTTGAAGAATTTGAGAAAATTTATCTATCATTGCATTCCTCTGTTTCTTGATGACCTCTTAGAGAAATATTTTGATAAGATCTCCTGCTCCCTTGTCTTTCTTTTCTTCCACCATGGGAGTGTTAGAAAATTAAATATTATAGAGAAATGAAAAACATGAAATATGCGGAAAATACAAGCACACAAAACACATAAAACTAGAGAGACACATATATATGTGGTTCACCTTGTTTGGGCTACGTCCACCCCGAATAGCCATTCCTTCCTTTCTATTATCCAAAAAAAATGAAGAGACACAACCTACAACAGATCCGCTGTAATATCCTCTATTCTCTCTCACAGTCTCCCTATTTGTTTCTCGCTCTAAGAATACACACACAATACACAGCCGCAATACAATACCCTCATAAAAGCGAGGGGATTGCCTTATAGTGCAAGAAACCCTAAACTAAACATAACTTCTACCGTCAGATCATCTGCCTAATGAACGACCTAGATTGACTAGAAATTACTATACTTTTACAAGGCAATTTTACATATGTTTTTAGCTTCAGGGGCGCTGCCCCCGAAACCCCCTGCCAGGGGGGGCTCCATAAAGTCACAGCCACCCCCCCTGGACCCTCCAGACAGCGTTTAATTACGGGCGGCGTTTCCGCCCCCATTAAGGTACAGGGGTCCAACACTGTGATACAAAATAAACAAGATAACCAGGCTCCACACCCAACAATCTCCCACTTGGAGACTGATTGTAGCAACTCCACTGCTGCTTCATTTGCTGGAAAATGACTCCTCTTTGGACCTAGCTGTTTCTCATCTTCATTTTCATCCTTGAAGACCAATAGAAACTGAGCATAATCTCAGTTTCTCCCTGTTTACAACTTTTGTTAGCATATCTACAGGATTCTGGCTGGTGTGTATCTTTTCCAACTTCAATTGTCCATCTTCCAACACTTGAGCTGTATGTGTTTACTCTTGGAATGAAATGTTGAGTTCTTTGCAAGATGAATGGCACTTTGGCTATCACTGTATAACGTGCCCATATCATGCTTCTTACCCAATTCATCCATAAACCTTTGTAACCATATCATTTCTTTACTAGCCTCTGTAGCAGCAACATACTCTGCTTCTGTTGTTGAAAGTGCAACAACACTTTGGACTTTTCAAACCCAACTGACAGCTATTCCACCTACAGTAAATACATATCCTGTAGTGCTCCTCCTATTATCTCTGTCACCTGCCATATCTAAATCAACATATCCTTGTAGAGAAATGTTTGAACCACCAAAGCATAATGCTTGATTTGTTGTACCTCTCAAATATCTGAGAATCCATTTTACTGCCATCCAATGTTCTTTTCTTGGATTGTTCATGTACCTACTTACAACTCCCACTGTATGTGCAATATCAGGCCTTGTGCAGACCATTGCATACATTAAGCTTCCAACTGCTGATGCATATGGAACTTTAGACATATAGTCCATTTATTCTTGGGTCTTGGGGCACATCTCCTTACTAAGTTTAAAATGGCTAGAAAAATGTGTACTAACTGGTTTTGCACTCTGCATATTAAATATTTTCAACACCTTTTGTATGTACTCATTCTGAGACATTGTTAATTTGCGATTTTTCCTGTCTCTAGTTATTCTCATACCAAGGATTTGTTTTGTAGCTCCCAAATCCTTCATTGCAAATGAATTTGCCAATTTTCCTTTGACAACATTTATTTCCTGCATGTTAGACCCTGCAACAAGCATGTCATCTACATACAATAACAATATAATATAGCTGCCATCATTTTTCCTTTTCAGATAAACACAATGATTAGAATGACATCTAGTATAACCTTGTTCAAACATAAACTTGTCAAATCTTAGATACCACTGCCTTGGAGCCTGTTTTAAGCCATACAAGCTCTTATTTAACCTGCACACTAATTTTTCTTTCCCTTTGATCTCATATCCTTCTGGTTGCTCCATATATATCTCTTCCTCCAAATCTCCATGGAGAAATGTTGTCTTTACATCTAACTGTTCAAGTTGTAAATCTTCTGCTGCTACAAGACTTAAAATAGTTCTGATTGAAGTCACCTTAACAACAGGAGAAAATATTTCATCAAAATCAATACATTTCTTCTGTGCAAACCCCTTCACCACAAGTCTAGCTTTGTACCTCTTTTTTCCTCCATCTTCCTCCTTCAACCTATAAACCCATTTATTCTGCAATGTAGTTTTACCTGCAGGAAACCTGACTAAGTCCCAATTATGGCTATGCATTAAGGAGTCCATCTCTTCTTCCATGGCTAGCTCCCACTTATTCCTGCTTTCAACCTGCATTTCTTCTTCATAACATTTAGGTTCACCAGAATCATTCAAAAATAAATAATATAACGAAGGAGAGTATCGTTCAGGGGGTCTACTTATCCTGGTATATCTTCTAACACCAATTTCAGGTGTTTGAGGTGTCTGTTGCTATTGTGGTGGTTGTTGTTGTTGTGGCTCTTGATTATTATTATTTTCAGGCACCTTTACCTTTTCTGTGATCTCATCAAGAACTGTGTATTTTTTGTTTTCTTTTTCCTGTTTCTTTTCCTGCAACTGATTCTTATACAATACCTTTTCATTGAATATTACATCTCTGCTCCTAATGATTTTGTGATTTTCATAATCATATAAGCGATAACCAAAATCATTAACACCATATCCAATAAAGGTACATTTCTTTGATTTTGCCTCAAGCTTGGTTCTATTTTCTTTATTAATATGGACAAAGGCCTCACAACCAAAAGGCTTTAAAAAAGAGTAGTTTACCTTTTTACCTGTCCATGCTTCCTCTGGAATACCACCATCCAAGGAACTTGAAGGCCCTCTATTTATTAGATAAACAACAGTATCTACAGCATCTGCCAAAAATTGTAAATGCAATCCTGCATGCAATCTCATGCACCTTGCACGCTCCATGATTGTTCTGTTCATCCTTTTTGACACACCATTTTCTTGTGGTATTCTTGGAATTGTCTTCTCTCTGTGAATTCCATGCTCTGAACAGTACCTATCAAACTCTTTGCTGTAATATTCACCTCCATTGTCTGATCTGAGACACTTCAACTTCCTTCCTATCTCAATCTCAACCAAAGCTTTCCATTTCTTGAAAGTATCAAATACATTAGATTTATTCTGAATGCAATAAATCCAAGTTTTTCTAGTTGCATCATCAATAAAAGTAACATAATAATGAGAGCCACCAAGAGATGATAACTGAGCAGGTCCCCATACATCTGTATACACAAGCTCTAATTTTTCACTCTTCTTTTCTTTCCCAACTCTGAGAAATTTGACTCTCTTCTATTTTCCATAAATGCAATTCTCACAGAAATCCAAATCAATATTCTTCAAACCCTGCAGCAAATTTCTTGAGTGAAGAATATTCATCCCCTTCTCACTCATGTGTCCAAGCCTATGATGCCATAATTTTGCATCTTCTCCTTTCAAAGTTAAAGAATTAATAGAGTTAGAAATGCCATTTCATAAATAAAATGTACCAACATTTTTTCCTTTTGCTATTACCAGGGATCCTTTAGTTACCTTCCAAGTTTTATCCGTGAAAGTTGTCACACAACCTTCACTGCCTAATTGCCCTGTTGAAATCAGATTTTTCTTCAGATCTAGAACATGCCTAACCTCATTTAGTAGCCATTGGTTTCCATTATGTTGTTTTAAAAGAACTTTACCTATTCCAACAATTTTACAGGGTTTATCATCACCCAAACGAACTTGTCCAAAATATCCTTGAACATAGTTATGAAAATATTTCTTATCAAGTGTGGCATAGAATGAAGCCCCTGAATCTACAACCCAAGAATCAGTAACATTTTCAAAAGAAAGAATCAAAGCATATTGTAACACATCACCTGTCACAATTGCTTCATGATTGTTTTCTTATTGTGCGTCTACTTCTTTTCCCTTCCGAGATCTACAGTCTTTCTTCAGGTGTCCTTTCTTTCCGCATTTCTAGCACACTATCCCTGATCTAGACTTGGATTTGTATTTCCTTGATTTACTGTGATATCCCAAGCTCTTTCCTCTTTCCAATCTTCTTCCCCTAGACTCTGCACTCAAAGCATTACCCGATGTCTCACCGGAGCTTTTCCGTCGCATTTCCTCGCGAAGGATAGCACCGACAACATCATCAAACTTTAAAGTACTAGATCTAGAGACAGAGTTACTAATGGCCATAACTAAACCATTCCAGCTTTCTGGAAATGAGCACAGAAATAAAATAGCCCTAAATTCATCATCAAAGTTTACCCCTACAGAACTTAACTGACTAGTAACTGTATTAAAATCATTTAAATGGTCTGCAATAGATCCACCTTCGAACATCTTCATATTAAATAAACGTTTCATAAGAAATACCTTGTTTGAGGCCGAGGGTTTTTCATATAATTTCGCCAATGCCTTAATCAAACCCTCTGTTGTTGTTTCCTTCGAAATATTGAAGGCTACTGACACCGCGAGGCACAACCGTACTGTTTCAAGTGCCTTTCTATCGAGAATCTCTCATTCTGCGTCTGTCATAGCCATCGGCTTCTTTGTTTTTCCTCTCAATGGTAAGTACAGAGCTTTCTGATACAGATCATCTTCCATCTGCATTTTCCACAGAGGGAAGTTCTGGCCGTTAAAATTCTCGACCCTAAACTTACCATCTTCTGCCATTTCTCCCACTCGAACCAGGAACCCTTCTTTCCTACGAGTTTATTAGCCAAATAGACCTTTCAGCTCTAATACCAGTTGTTAGAAAATTAAATATTATAGAGCAATGAAAAACATGAAATATGCGGAAAATACAAGCACACAAAACACATAAAACTAGAGAGACACAGATATACGTGGTTCACCCTGTTTGGGCTACGTCCACCCCGAACAGCCAGTCCTTCCTTTCCATTATCCAGCAAAAATGAAGAGACACAACCTATAGCAGATCCGTTGTAATATCCTTTGTTCTCTCTCACAGTCTCCCTATTTGTTTCTCATTCTGAGAATACACACACAATACACAGCCGCAATACAATACCCTCATAAAAGTGAGGGGGTTGCCTTCTAGGGAAATAAACCCTAAACTAAACATAACTTCTACTGTCAGATCATCTGCCTAATGAACAACCCAGATTGACTAGAAATTACTATACTTTTACAAGGAAATTTTACATCTACTTTTAGCTTCGAGGGCACTGCCCCTGAAACCCCCCACCAGGGGGGGGCTCCATAAAGTCGCAGCTGCCCCCCCCTGGACCCCCCAGGCAGCGTTTAATTTTGGGCAGCATTGCTGCCCCCATTAAGGTACAGGGGTCTAATGCTGTGATACAAAATAGACAAGATAATCAGGCTCCACACCCAACAGGGAGTTCATCGAGGTTTGCGAGACTGATCTTGCAAGGGTTCAACCAGATCGAGCCCTAACTCCTTATACCCTGACCTCGTTGGGGACATGCAAAGGAAAACGGAGAAAGAGTCGACCGCTCTGATACCACTGATCTGGATTTATCCAGGAACACAATAATATACTATTGGAACAAGGTCTCCTGCAAGCTGTGAAACTAATCCATTTTGTATATTTTTTATTATATGTAGTCTATCGCAGGGGTTTTAGGGTGGGTCAAAGCCCCTAAAGCATTGTAAATGGGTAAAGGGTAGACCAAGAGTCTGAAAACCACGGGTTGTGAACCATTGGATGCGTAGGATAAAATAGTATAAGTAGTTGAACCTTTTTGAGTTGTAAGGGAGACTAAGAAAAACAAGAGATTGATGCTAAGTGTGAACCAATAGATCTAGTTAGGGTTGTTGGGTAAGGACTCCTGCTGCTGTGTGCACGAAGGGCCTCTATCCTACTGTGTGCAGACCCTGCTACTGTATGCGCAAGTTGATTTTTGGGGTATTGTAAGTAGATCTGAAGGATTAATGAATGCGGAAGTATTGTTGAATATTTGAATCCACTAAAATTACTATGATATGAATCTGTGATGGTTGGTTACTTAATATATGTTGTTGTATTATTGATTTAAGCTACGAACATACTTGTGTTACTTATTTAAGCTACGATATGGATTTTTTTTGTTTCACTTCATGCGAGAATATCTGTAATATTTGTGCTATCGTTATCTGAGTTCATGATCTGTTGATTACTGTGAGTATCATTGTTGTTGCGCACGTGGATGCGAAGGGAATCTATAGATATAGGGTATGTGATACAAGATCTAGTCACTATAAGGTTGAACGCAGCTCTGCCTAACTTACCTACCCTTTCCCAGGGTGTGGAAACCTGGTTCTAGCACCCGCCCATACTACTTCATGTGAGACTTTGGCCTGCGCAAGCAGGTCACTGCCGAAAGGGTCAGTAGTATAGGGATTTGTTGGCAAACCTTGAACATCTGAACCCGGGTCAGGAGCCCTCAAGCCAACAAATGGTTCCGTTGCCGAGACTAGGAGCATTTTGAGAGAGGGATCAGGTAATGCCAAGGCCATATTAGAAGCCTGAGAAAAAGGAAATTGATGAATGGTTTGAACAGCAAGTTCAGGAATTTGTCGTAAAAGAAAACCGATATGAGAGGTTGACCACCGAAGAGTAGAAGAATAAGTAAATTTTCACAAAGATATACGAGATCTTCTTTGTAACGATCGTGATCGAGCTCCAGGAGTGGCTCACAAGGTTGGTGGAATTTCAGAAGTGTTGGAAGGACGATCGGGTCACAGAGTGGACCCCCGAACTAATCCAACAGTTAAAAAAGGCTGATAACACCATCACTCGCACAGTGGACCATTGGGTAGACAGTGTGTTAGGAGGATTTGTGATAGAATTTTCCATTGATCAGTTTGTCTCCTACTTTGAAGCAGAGCGAAGATTCTTCAAGGGGTTCCAAGGTAAGTTTCTGAAGACCTTACCATTGCTGATCAAGATATTATTGTGTGAAAATATTATTCTGTGTAGCCATACCGAGTGAATGAATTCTGATTTGGACGGGATCACAACGCGAAGTGGCAAATACTACAGAAACAACCTAGAAGGAGATAGATTCGTCTACAGTTCGGTAAGAGAAGAAGCTTCGTAGAGTCCTCCAGCCACACTGCTTTCAAACAAGCCTAGGGGTAAGAATTCACCTACACCTCCGCCACCGGAAGACGACATGGCTGCGCACATGAAGTTTCCAACCTTTAAGGGTGTGGGGGATGAAGACATGGATCAGTTTTGGTTTGCCGCGGGGTCGGTATGGACTGCACAGAACGTAGCTAATGATGCGGTGAAAAGGGCACAGTTGTCCCTTGCCTTAGAAGGGAGAGATTTAGATTGGTACATGGGATACATCGGCAAAAACGAAAATGCAACCATTGAAGATATTAAGAACGCCTTGAAAAAGTAGTTGAAG
This sequence comes from Pinus albicaulis, assembly GCA_034641835.2. Taxonomy (NCBI): domain Eukaryota; kingdom Viridiplantae; phylum Streptophyta; class Pinopsida; order Pinales; family Pinaceae; genus Pinus; species Pinus albicaulis. Next base: position 91,354,933 of record CM076569.1, on the reverse strand, counting down.
AAACCTAAGTCCTACTCTGAAATCGTGGTTGATCTAAAGGATTTCAAGAAAGGGCCTTCTGAATCTGTGTGGGAGGCCGATCAACAACTGAAGAAGGTGATCAGAGAAAGGGGATTCCAATATGATGATAGACAACACACATAATGGTTCATTGTTATGTTGCTACCTCACCTATGCGTACCTATGGGGCACCAAACTTTCAAATCATAGGAGAAAGCCTTGGAGGGTGCCATGAAGTTAGAAGCTGTGCCTTGGGACGAGACTCATCTGGGCGTCCAACAGATCCAGGGACAGCTGGAAGTGATGCACATAGAGATCCTGAATCTACGGAAGGAACGGGGGGCAGAGGCTAGCCTCGAGAGATGGTGCATATGATGCTGAGTGAATGGTCATACCAAGGATAACTTCCCTCTATTGGCAGACTATATGCAGGCCAGGGGACGTAGCCCATTACGCCCTAGGGAAGCTGTGGGACCCAGTGGGCCAGCACTATGGTGCGATGATTGTCGCGTTGCGGGGCTGCATGATACCAACCACTGTCCCCGCCTTGCTGCGTATGTTCCAGAGGTAAAGCAACAATGATGCAGGTTCTGCAGATCAGTAGGACATGATGAACAAAACTACCGGACATATGATTTGATGATTGATCGAGGAAACTTATATAGAGTACAATCAAACCCTACGTCGCCAAGAACTCCCGCAGGAATAGGTGGCTCCCCATCAAGAGGTAGGGGAGGGGGCCAAGGTGGAAGTGCAGGTTGGGGACGAGGTCAACTAATCTGTTAAAAATGTGGAGAAGCAGGACACTTTGCAAGGGACTATCCGAACCCTACAAGGAAATCATGGCGATATTGCAGACAACTGGACCATGTGATTGAATATTGTCCAAACTTGATAGTAAAAATGCAAGAAAAGTAGCCGACACCTACGCAGAATGCGAAGAGAGTTAAAGCTGAGCTGCTAGACAAAGATCCAAGTGTGAATGTTTTGACATGCAGTGGGATGGCCACTAGGGGACCTGAGGAGGAGGCTGCGATGGAACCTCTGATCCAACAAGAAGTTATTAAACAAGAAGGTTTGGACCTAAAAAAGTGAAAAGAAACATTTGTTGCAACTCGCAAGGACTTTGCTGAGGCGGAGGCAGCTACTTCTCAGGCACCTGCGAACCTCAAGGAAGATGAGGAGGTTGAGCCCTTTTTGCAGGCATGTATGAAGTTATTGCGTAACCGAAAGGTTGTGGAGAATCTTTAGGCATTAATAGATAGCTGCGCAGCACGACCCAATCTACCCCCAAAGGTCAAAGATGTGCACAAGCTATACAGGTATAAGAAACGCACCAGGAGAGAAATGCGGTTGACTGCGCATATTGGTGACTATGAAATGAATCAAGTTATTTTGGACCTAGGGTCAGATGCGAACATGTTACCTAAATAGACTTGGCAACAAATGGGAGAGCCTAAGTTGGAATGGTCCACTATTCAGCTGCGCATGGAAAATCAACATAAAATCACCCCACTAGGAAGGTTGTCTAAAATTACAATGGATATCATAGGAGTAAAGGTCCGAGCCGATTTTGAGGTAATTGAAATTGTAGAAGATGCAGACCCCTACCCTGCGCTCTTAGGGCTGGACTGGGCTATAGAAATGGATGGTATCATCAACCTCAAAAAGAGAAGCATGGTTTTTGAGAATAACGGTACAAGGGTGATAGTACCATTAGATCCTATGGAAGGTGAATGATACACAGAGCCAGTGCACGATGAAGAGGAGGTGGATCACATTTACAAGTTGACTGCGCGGGACAAAGATTGGATCAACCCCACGGCGGGAGGAGTACTCTGCTAGGAAAAGGATAGTGAATAATTCTCTGGCTCTGATGGGGATATGGAGAATTGGCATAATCGGTTGCACGATGTCTCGGCACTGCGATGTCTTCGAGTCACAAGGGACTTTGCTACATTTCCTCAGAGGTAAGAGACCTACCCTACTTTGATGGTTCTGGTAGCATTAACGAATTTTTGCAAGCATTCGAAGCAAAGGTTCCCAAGGGACGAAGGCTATGGGCCCTTAAGCTAGCCATGTGTGGAACACCTGTGCGTTGGTGGGAGACGCATGAGGAGGCATTCCAGAATTGGGAGGAATGTCGGGATATGATGGTCCTGCAATTTGAAGCTCCAACCAGTGTGCAGGTCAAGACATTCCTTGAATCGAAAAATCCATGCGAATATCTATTCGCATGGGAAGAACAGTGGTGTGTCAGGATGACTAAAGAGTGGGTTCACTTATTGATTCATACCCTAGGGCCACTTCCTTCTACATGGTACTTAGATACGGAGCTACATCGGCACACCCACCACTGGGGGACGTTGAAGGAAGAGTTCCTGGGAACATTTGGGTTAGTAGGCAGGACAGAGGCGCTCGATGCAGTCTTGCAGGACATTGACATTGGGGTATGGCGTGAATCGCACCTATTTATCACACCGGAAATACCCACATGGGAAACACAGATACCAAGCATGGTCAACTATTGTAGCCTAGCCCCAACAGAGGGTAAGGATGATCCACGAGCTGCTTCTGACTTAGAATTAGAAGGGGTGCACACAGCTACCGAGCTGCTCAGGCTGCGAATGGGTAGCAATGGGACGCACCCTACGTTGGCTAAGAATGGGGATGCAGATACAGAAGGTAAAGTTATCATATATTCAACGACTCTCACAAGAAGGAAACAATTGCGTTCACTCCTCGTCCATGCAGGGTATTACAGAAAGTTTGTCTAGGAATATGCACTACTTACAGCGCCTCTAAGAGACTTGTTTACGTAGGGGGTCCGGCTCGGTTGGGATGACACCTGTCAGGAAAACATGTCTTTGGTTTTGAGGTACCTAAGGAACAAGCCTGTGTTTGGGGAGGATGCGCAAGAGGCGTGGGTGTTTAGTTCAAGCTTAGTAGGTACGTTGAGTGCACATATGGAGCGAAAAGTGACAAGTGGAACAGTAAAATCTGGTAAAGAGGAGAAGTTACCGTTGAGTCAAGCGGGCGGCTAGAAATTAATGGGGAAATTCCTTGAGATTTTTTACCATTTACTTGATGGTAAGTTCCAAGTGACATTTACCCTACCATTGGAAGGCCATAGGCACTATAAAGTAGGAAGGCTAGCTCAGACAAAAGTTCTGTATCACTTTCGTAACCCGTATGTATTTTCTCTATGCTGCATGGTCCTTTGGGCCTGTAGTGTACTGTTCATGGCAAAGAAACCCACTCCCGCTGCCGATAGGCCCCCAAAATCAAAAGTCCCTTTTCCCACTAGAATAAAATCTCCTAGTCGCACGGAAGCTTCGGTACCTATAGAGCCCGAACTTGAGGAAGTCATGATTGGGTTGGGGGACAAAGAAATCGATAGGATAATTGCGCTCTGGCTCCCTGTGTAGAGGAGTGGCTTCATACCTAGTGAAAAGAGCACTGAAGGGACCTACGCAATAGGAGTGATCCCCCCTATCGACCCCAAGGAAACCACAGGACTGAGCGAGAGGGGCTCAGACACAATCGTGAAAAGGGACTCATAGCTGCCACCGACTGCCGACAAGGACGTCGGGGCCGATCCGCAGATGGAACTAAGTGTGAAAGGGACGAATAACCAAGATACCACCTCCCTCCAGAATAAAAAGCAGCCAAGAGATCCTGGAAAGAGCCCCGAAAAAAGTAGTGCGCGCAATGCTAGGAATATGATGCGACGGTCACGCTAACTGACGATGACCTCGAGCAAATCACAGATGCAATTACACTAGCTATAGAGGATATATGGGTAGCCATAGAGGAACAAAAAAAGGCTACAATTAACGCCTTTCAGACCGAGCTCCTCGCCCTCCAGTGGAAGGCAGATACGTTGCAGACTAGCGTAATTCAGAGACGGGCTCCCTTGGCAATCAACAGTACAGTGCTAGCTCCAAAATAAAGCCATCTCTGCTCTTTGCCTAGCACTGCCCTTATAGGAACCGAACTTCAAGTAGATACAAGGATACACTTGGATCTGGCTAAGTTTCCCAACGAGGCATTACAGGGTCTCCACACCTCCGTGATCTGAGAGATCCACCATCGAGACCAGGAGGTGCATCAACAGCTAGGTGTGGCCAAGCGGACCATCGTGTGGAAGAACGCAGAAAAGTCCCTTGCTATATTGCAGCAGGTGGAGCTTGAAACAATGATCCACCAGCTCTGCACGGAGTTTCTGGACAGAATCTCGACCGCAGCTACACCTCGGGCCAAGGTAGAAAGTATGGTTGCAGTAGTAAAAGTGTCTCAGACAGAAATGCAGGTCATCAAGGCACAGCTAGAGAGGCAAATCTCTGACTTACAGGCCACATTGCAGCCTACCACACCACCAGAGGTACGAGCCCAGCGCGTTGCACTGGTGACTGAAGCTATGAACACTATCATAGGGCAGATTTCTCAGGGTGCCCAATTGCTAGATTTAGCCATGCAGCTCTAGACCACGGTTTAGTTCAATCTGGTCCTCTAAAAGGTCAATTAGGACTTACGACAGCGGCAAGAATATTTCGCACAGGTCGAGGCTACATTGCCCACCTTGGTGCCTGCACAACGGTTAGCACATTTGAGGACCAACAACACTCTCCAGGACGAGATTGAGAAACTTAGGCGCAATAAGCACATCATCGAGGAACGATTAAAGCCATGGGCTGCCACAACCCTCCAGCTCTCACAAGATGCCGATAGCGCGGTCAAGTGACTAAACCAGACATTGGAAAGCGTCACCGCGATAACCGAAGGACCTACATCCCAAAAGCTTTTTGACCTTGCGGAGAGCGCCGCTGCTCAGAGTCAAGAGGTGCTGCCTCCACTAATCGTCGACTTCATTGCACTACGTGCATAGGTGGAGAACCTACCATCGCAGTGACTCAGGACGAGTCACAAGATTGTGTTGGGGGGCTATTGGAACAGGGTCTCCTGCAAGCTGCGAAACTAGTCCATTTTGTATATTTTTTATTATATTTAGTCTAGCAGAGGGGTTTTGGGGTGGGTCAAAGCCCCTAAAGCATTTTAAATGGGTCAAGGGTAGACCAAGAGTCTGCAAACCACGGTTTTCAGACCATTGGATGCGTAGGCTAAAACAGTATAAGTAGTTGAACCTTTTTGAGTTGTAAGGGAGACTAAGAAATACAAGAGATTGATGTTAAGTGCGAACCAATAGATCTGGTTAGGGTTGTTGGGTAAGGACTCCTGCTGCTGTGTGTGCGGAGGGCCTCTGTCCTGCTGTGTCCGGACCTTGCTGCTGTGTGCGCAGGTTGGATTTTGGGGTATTGTAAGTAGATCTGAAGGATTAATGAATGCAGAAGTATTGTTGAATATCTAAATCCACTGGAATTACTGTGATATGAATCTGTGATGTTTGGTTACTTAATATATGCTGCTGTATTATTGATTTAAGGTACGAACATACTTGTGTTACTTATTTAAGCTGTGATCTGGATTTGTTTAGTTTCACTTCATGCAAGAATATCTGGAATAGTTGCGTTATCTTTATGTGAGTTCATGATCTGTTGATTACTGTGAGTATCATTGTTGTTGCGCACATGGATGCGAAGGGAATATGTAGATATAGGCTCTATGATACAAGATCTGGTCACTATAAGGTTGAACGCAACTTTGCTTGACTTACCTACCCTCTCCCAGGGTGCGGAAACCTGGTTCCAACACCCACCCATACTACTTCGTGTGAGACTTTGGCCTGCGCAAGCAGGTCACTGCCGAAAGGGCCAGTAGTATAGGGGTTTGTTAGCAAACCTTGAACATCCGAACCCGGGTCAGGACCCCTCGAGCCAACTTATACAGAAATAAACATAAACATAAAGATGCAGTGGAAATAAAACTCCATTTCATTAAAATCATATTACTGAAATATGTTTTCACATAAAATGAGAATAAACTAGCTAGGACAATGGTAGCTTATCTCTGAGAAGAGATGTGGTGGCTACATGCCTCCAAACTGTGTTACAATGAGGCTTGAAGCCTTATTTATTATTGAGAAACAATAGAAAACCCTAAACATCCAAAATCCTAACCCTAGGAGATGAAGCACCAAATCTGTGGGCCTCGTTTGGGTAAATTGGTACATCAACTTCCTGGGGACGTAACTTTGGCATATGATCTCTGTTTGACGTGCTCAATATCTCGTTATGAAGATCTATCCGATTTTAGGGCCTCAAAACGGCTTCAGAAGTTCAGGACCCAAAAAACTGTTAAAATTTGTAAACTGTGTTGAAACTGAAAAACTGAAGAACCGGTGGTGGGGGTCCAAATGGAATAGGTGCATGGCAACCAATATCCATTGAAATCATAGCTGGAAATCACTTTGCAGTGTCGGTTTGTGGTAAGCTAGAAACCACATGTAAGAGTGAAGTGGACACGGATTCCTGTAGGCATGGTTTAGGGTCAGTGGAAAAAAACCTTCGCATGGTTAAGGGTGAGCCGAGAAAACCCTGGGCCTGGTTGAGTCGCGTCTCTAGTGAGCCTTATTTGCAGATTTTTGGCCCATAGTGGCTGCAGTGCCTTAGTGGCAGATTTGTGGCCCATAGTGGCTGGAGTGCCTTAGTGGTTGATTTGAGGCCCTTCGTGGCTGTGTTGAGCCTTCGTGGCTGAGTTGAGCCTTCGTGGCTGAGTTGAGCCTTCGTGGCTGAATTGAGTGCCTTAATGGCAGAGTTGAGCCTTGGTAGCTGAGAGCCCTTGTTGGCATGGTTGAGGGTACTCTGATAAAAACCACGATGATGATGTTGGAGGGGGATTTATAGGTACAAGCACATGTATGCAGTTATAATGGTTGACACAACCATGTATGTGAAGGACATCCTACAAGACTAGCGGTTGCAGTGGTCGACACCCATGCATTCTAGTGGATGGTTGGTCCTTTATATGGACGTTGACATATTCGACAAGTAGTCATTGAGGGAGTGTGTTGGAATATGTAATTCTTATTTGTTTCAGTTGTGACAATTGGATGTTCCTAATTTGATGTGTGATTGAGATATTCTCTCAACCAATTTATTGTGTGTCCAAAATAGTTTCCCTATCTTTAAACAACGCCTCATGTATATAAATAATTTTTTTTTTATTAATAAAACATAGTATGCATGCTCAAATTTTATTTGCTGTTACTCTTGTTAAGCAAGACCATAAAAAACATTGCATAATTTTTTTGACAATCTGCAAAATTCAATGTAAATGATAATAATAACAATGTCATCCTTTTATTGACATGAATTTTTACGATAAGAGAATATAATCCATACATACAAATCTTTTTTTCATATGGTAAACTCCCCTTTCAACGTATCTCTAGTATCTACGGTTTTTGGAATTTTACTATTTAACATCACTCCTTTAATCCACAATCGACATAAGTTACTATACCTAAAATCCGCAATTTAGAGGAGTTACAAGTTGGGATCACAGAAATTTCTGTTGCAGGTTTACGATCTGGTGCTTTTTTCTTCTTGAGGGCACTAGTCGGTCAATCGGGCTGACTAGCCTTCAGTATCATGTTTAGACCATCAGAACTAGTAGAATCTAGCTTCTTCTTTCGGTCCTTGTGTCTCAACAATGGTAGGCACATACATTTGCAAGGAAATATGCCCCAAAATAATCTTGTGCAGGTGCTTCTTGCAAAATCTGAAGGCATCGTGTAATGAGAACCATCGAAGGAGGGGCTGAATCGGGCAGGACTATTAGCTTCTACTATTACCGATGACGATCTGGGACTTTCAGGGAGCTCTAAAGTGCTCACAGGCGACCATTCTTCGTTCGAATCCTCATCGTTGTCTCCATCGTAGCCATTAATATTTCCTCCTTCCACAGGCCTAACATTATATTTCTGGGGCTCTTCCTTTTCTTGATGTAGCTCACTTGATGACTGGCTAGGCGAACACATTTCGAGCACCACGTCGTCTGTAAAATTATAATCATGAAAAGCAGCAGCAGGAGGTGTAGTGTCATGGAGCTGCATTTGTGGTTGAATATTATCAAGAATATCGAGGGATATCTCTGCTAGCACTGATTCCAGTAACATGATACCCTTTGTTTCGAGAGTCTCGTCTCTGCTTTTAGTATCGGTGGGGATTGAGACCCTTTATTAGTTCACAGAAATGTTGCTTCCCCTTGTTTTTGGTATAATTGTGAAGTACTGAAGTTGAAAAAACGTTGGCCATGGGCGCGGTGACCAGTACCCGAACGGGACCGCCTGGTGTGATAGGGCACATGTGAACGACAATTCCAAAGATGCCGATCATGGTATTTTTATTTGTAGCTTGTACGGTGGCGAAGGAAAAGTTTACTGGACCGGCGTTGCACTCGCCGTGATTCTTGGGATCGAACTGTATGTAAATTTATACTATAAATCCTGTTTTTCCAAACAGATTTTTTTTAATACTTACAAAATTTAGTTGTTAAACTAAGAATGAGTATAATATTTCTGAATACTATTTGTGAATTTAGGTTTGACTTATCACTATTATTGGAAGGAGATGATAATTCAAGGAAATGGGTTGTCTTTAATGTTATTTTTTGGAATGTTTTTTGATTTATTTTTGTTATTTAATTTATTTAAAATTTAGCAAAAATTTATTAAAATCACAAATTTTATGTTTTATGGTGTTGATTTCATAGTCAAACAACCAGTTTAAATAACACAAAACAAGAATTTATCTCAAATTTTTCCATGAGATTCCTATTAGAAAATTTATGGGAAACTCCAAAAAGTCACATCAAAGACAGCTCTGGGAAGAAAAACCACCCTACCAGAAATTACCCACTATGATTTGTAAAGACCAAAGTTTCACTCATGCTGATGTCTCTAAGTCTTGAATCATTAACATATTATAAAAAATGTTTTTTGATTTATTTTTGTTATTTAATTTGTTTAAAATCTAGCAAAAATTTATTAAAATCACAAATTTTATGTTTCATGGTGTTGATTTCATAGTCAAACAACCAGTTTAAACAACACAAAACAAGAATTTATCTCAAATTTTTCCATGAGATTCCGACTAGAAAATCTATGGGAAACTCCAAAAAGTCACATCAAAGACAGCTCTGGGAAGAAAAACCACCCTACCAGAAATTACCCACTATGATTTGTAAAGACCAAAGTTTCACTCATGCTGATGTCTCTAAGTCTTGAATCATTAACATATTATAAAAATGTTTTTTGATTTATTTTTGTTATTTAATTTGTTTAAAATATAGCAAAAATTTATTAAAATCACAAATTTTATGTTTCATGGTGTTGATTTCATAGTCAAACAATCAGTTTAAATAACACAAAACAAGAATTTATCTCAAATTTTTCCATGAGATTCCGACTAGAAAATCTATGGGAAACTCCAAAAAGTCACATCAAAGACAGCTCTAGAAAGAAAAACCACCCTACCAGAAATTACCCACTATGATTGGTAAAGACCAAAATTTCACTCATACTGATGTCTCTAAGTCTTGAATCATTAACATATTATAAAAAACAAAAAAAAATTGACTATTACTCATACCTTGAATATTTAAGCCATTAATCTATTTCTTTATTTCCAAAAAAAACTTAAACTTCTTAAACATATTCTTTAGAAATCCTCCAAGCCCACTTTGTAATTTTATTATAAATCTTTTCCCCAAAATTTTCAGGGAGAAAAAATAATAATAAACCGTAAAGCAGGGAGAAAACAATAATGTACCAGGTAATAACTAATGCTTAAAGTCAATATGTTTCAATTTTATAGTGTATTATTGTTTGGAATCTTAGATTTTTATATTTCTATCTTAGATTTTTATATTTTTAACTCAGTAGCCCAAGGACAATAGGTTGAGTAAGGATTGACATGAGAGTGGTTGAATAGAAACTTTGACTTCCCTCCTCTTTCTCATATTTTTATTATTATTATCGACACTTATTTGTCAATAATTCTAGAACAATGTGATTAAAAACTAGTTTTTATGAATATAAACACAATTCTTTACAGCTATTTAATGCTATGCTATTTATTTAATGCCTTTTATTTTTAGGAATAGAAAAATTAAAATATATATAATTATTTAACGTTTTCTATTTTATTAAGTTATATAATTTAATGTTTTAATTAAGTTATATTATAATTTAACTATTTTAAGTTTTTGAAGGTCTTTTTTTTCTAATGTATATAATTATTTAATGTTTTCTATTTTATCAAGTAATATAATTTAATATTTTTATTAAATTATATTATAATATTTTTATATTTTATAGTTAAATTTACTTAAAAATGATAGCAAGAATTTGTTATAATTACAAGTTTAATTTGTTAACTTTATATAATTTAAGAGATTTTTCAAAATGTAAAATTTATTGATGCGTTCAAAAACTAATTTTAAATAACAAAACATATAATTTAACTAAAATTTATTTTACAATAAAAAAATTTCAAAACATGAAATAATTAAACAACCCCTTAAATTATAATTATAACATTAAAAATATTACGTTATAATAATATTCATTCCGAAACTATTTTTTTTATGAAAAAACATTTTATGCATGTGGAGACAAACCAATATAAATACTTATGAGGAAACTCATTCTTCATTCTTTAAAAGAGAGAGAGATTTCAAAATGAAGTTCCGTTTTTAAATCATGGAATAACTTAATGAATTCAATTAATCATTTTAATTTTATAATTTTATTATAATTTAGTGTTTAATTTAAATAATTATATTAAAATTTTAATAATATAGTTTTATAGTTTTTGGAGATTTTGAAACGATTTATGTATATATTTTAATACCATTTTCATTATTATGTTTAGCATATTATTATTTTGAATTTTAATTAAGGGTTTCAAGATTAATGGTCATGAGTTTACCAAAAACTAAAAGCAATGAGATTTAATTGGATTGAAGTAAATTTCATGTTCTTGTCATATTATATGTAAAACCCTCTTCCATGTGATTGTCTTATTTTCCATTTTATTTTAAATGTTTATGCCAATTACTTGAGTATTTATCTCATCTCCATACCTCCTATCAGGAAGGAATCAAGAAAGGAGTCAAGGGAGGTCTCCTCCCTCTCACTTAATTTATCAATTCATTCATGCGAATTCAAATTGAGAGAGAGAAAAACCACAAGAAAACGTGTGATTTTGAAGAAAAAAGAGGCTTCCATGAAGGAAATGTAACACATTCTATATAAAACCTAGAGATTTCCATGAAAGAAGGACTATTGGGTGTAATATTTAGCATTGCTAAATAGGAATCACTCTCTCAAGGTTTCCATTTATATTTAGCCTATTTGGAAGTAATCCAATAATCAATTTGTTGTTGATGGATCATAAAATTGTAGTAAGTTAACTATGAAAACATAGTAATGAGACCCTTTTTACTCGTGTTGAAGAACACAGAGGAGATATATTTATGAGGGAATAAAGTGTGCATATGATCTATTCGATAGATGATTTGGTGTCGAAGCTAGTATTTCTACTTAATGAATAAATAACTCAAAAAATTTCTCCATTGATCTATCTTGGAAGCTTTTAGTGAAGAAAAGAGTGACCTAGGAGTCTTAAAAAATCTCTTCTTGATAGTGGTCTTATAGCCCATGATAGGGGTGGCATTCACAGAGAATGGCCTAAGGTTGTGTTGATGGTGCTCAATACCAACAACATATAGGGGGTTCTCATTGATGTGAAGTCCCAATTAGACCGCACACTGTTTGGAGTAGGGGCCCCAATCCGGAGTATCGGCATGACCACCATAACACTAAGGTTCGTCTTGGTTTTAATGAATAGCATAAGAGGTTTTATACATAAACTTTGAATAAGCAAGTAAGATGAGATTGCGAAGCACCAATTGCATGATGTAAAAGAAAACATTCATGAGGGGAGACCAAAAGTGAGTCTCTAAGAGGAAAGTAATAGTACTATCCTAGAGGAGGCACAAGAGAGCATGAAAATATTCATTAGAGAAATAGTGCACATAATGATATTAAGGAAAATACAACACTCATTCAACAATATAAGTACCAAAGCCACCAAAATAGTTCAATTTATCTAGTACATATGAACACAAAATATATCATAAATGTCCCAATAATAGTCCTGAAACATTTACAATCCATGCATGAAAATATGTTAGCTCATACAACTTCAATTATATGGTGAAATATCCAAGTAGATCAATTACAATGACAAACACTAGTTCCAATAGTGTAACATGAAGTCACTTCTTGCTTCTCCAAAAAATAGTTTTTTCTCCTATGCCAAGTAGAGAAGCCAAGACTATCTCTCCAAAGCTTAAGCCTCCAAAATCCCTTTGCTTGAGTTATGAGGTTTCTTTTATAACAGGGGGAATGACCTTTCATATCCTTGTGTCTATTGGATTACCCCCATGACTGTTTGACTTATAGTGTGTCCTTTGGACTTCTAAACAATTATTAAGCTTTTAAATGACTTTTGGACTTCTATTCAATATTTTTCCATATATGGCTATGTGACTCTTTATGTTCCACATATGACTCTTGCAATTCCACTTATTTGTCTTTTAAAATTATTACAATACTCCATCATGACCTCCACATCATCATATGACGAAGACTTGAAATGTCACTATCTTGATGTCTGGGACTGATAGTGAATGATGACATGGACTTTCTCTAGTGGTGACACAACTTAAAATCTATATTTTCTCTTTGTTTATCTTCTAATTGTGGTGATTTCACCCTCCATAGGGCCTTCAATATTAGAGTCTTTGGGGTGCTTCAATCGTCAAGTTTCAAGTGTGTTCTTGGTTTTTTTCATGCATCCTTTGTTTATCCTCTTTGCCCGATCTTCCTCATGTGAGATTTCCATGAGGTCCCTAGAATACATGCTTCTACAATCACCCATGATGATTAACTATCAGCCTGAAAATCTCTAATCTACCATGTTTTATGCATATTTATGTTTATGCCTTTTCAGTGTGCTCAAAATGGTCAAAGTTGATTCTAGGCACATGGGCACACTTTGAAAGGTTGAATGGATGAATAAGGGAAGATTCGAGGTTTAGTCATGCGATCATGCACTCAAGGGAATAAGGAAGTCAAGGCAGGGTGCATGTTGCAAGTTCGAAGGACGAACGGGAAGGATTTGGGCTTCCCAAGTGTGTTTTGTGATGAAGTGAGAAAAAGAGGGAACATTCCTTTAGGTTGAAGGAATTCTCTCAAGGAGGGTGCATTCCATCCGGCCGAAGGAGGGTGCATTCCTTTAGGTCGAATGAGTTCTCTCAAGGAGCGCGCATTCCTTCAGGTCAAAGGAGTGCGCTAAATGAGACCAAAGAGGGTGCATGTCACAAGTCTGAAGCCTCAAAGGTGAGGCTTCAAGTCTTTGAAGTGTGCTCATGCGCTCAAGATACCAAATAAGTTGCATGGTACAAGTCTGAAAGCTAAAGAGAAGAGCTTCGTGCCTTCGGAGTGTGGCGTGCACTCATGTGATCAAAGGTCCGGAGGGCGCACAACGCATCAGGGAAGGATGAAGGATTGAGCTTCGAGTCTTCAGGGTGTGCCAGTGCGCTCAAGGAAGGTGCACTTCTTCGAGTCGAAGGAGTGCGCTCACGAAAGACTTAGTCATTTTGGAGGGCGCAATTTGGAACAAGGAAGGGAATTCATAGTTTGGGAGTGCACCCAGCTCTCAAGGAGGGCACAAGGTAAACTTCCAAATAATAAAGGGTCTCCCATTAAGGCTCCATAGTGCGCTCATGCACTCTTAGCCTTAATGAGCTTGTTTTTCAAACAAAAATTGTCTAAGTTTGGGTGATAAGACAAGGGGCGAACAGGATGAGTTATATAAATAAAACCACATACGACACATACCAACTCATTGAGAGAAATTAGAAAATATTTATCAATAATGAATATACATCAAAATTCCACTTTATACATGTTCCCCAAGTATAACAAATGAAGTGTGTGTGATTGCAACCAGAAAGTGTTGTTTTACAACAAAAAGATGTTATAACCATGAAATGTGCCTAAAGATGTTATAATTAATGTGAAGACGCTTGAGATCATTCAAGAACACTTATGACATACAAAGCAACATGAAATGGCACTTGACAAATGAGGCGACACTTGATATGACAATGAAGTAGGCTCCAAAATTCGAATGTAGTGAAAATTTTGGAGGGTGTTGTAGCAATGACAACATGTTGAGATAAAAATAGTGCACACCCAATTAGCTACTTTAGTGTTCATTTTTTAAAAATTATACAAGTGCTATTGTCTCTCTTTTATTATGAATTCAATATTTGCAGTGTGTTCATGTATTTTACATTATTTAGTGCAATAACATAATTTTAAGAACCTACAGGTGTTGCGGATGAAATTTTTGATCTTATCATTGGTTAGTGTGCATAACATGCATATAAATGTATGGGTAAAATTATGCATTCTAATTATTTGGCTAAATTTTATATGGACGAATGATTTCCATGTGTACTCAAGATTAATATCTATTGACTATAATCACCATTAAACTCCCTAAAGGGTTAGGAAGAACCTTATTTTTGAAAGCCATGCAACACTAGAATAATCTCCTATCATTATACCTCATCTTCAGAATCAATTTTTGTGTACTTATGATTGTAAGTATTTTGTACACAATGTTGGAGTAGTGCTTTGAGGAAATATTGTGGATAATTGCTCAGAGGAGCACCATGCAAAATGATATGGCATGGTATCGTCAAAAAATAGTCAACACGTAGAATGTGGGAAAGAAGAATATATGTTAAAATTAGGTTATGGGTTTTTTTATAGTGATTTCCCATAGTAATAGTAGTTTTTTTACCGACTTTGCGCCTTAATGTAAGTCTATAAATAGATAAAGACACAATGTAATAACCGTAATAGAATATGATTTTCAATATAGATATTTATAAATTCGGATGTAGTTAGTTTTCTAAAAAATATTAGTGTTATAAACTTGATGGATTAGGCTTGTGAGCCATTACAGTTGCAATGTAATGAATAATTATCAAAAGTAATACAAATATATGTTTGGATTCATTGTCTGTTACTATGCATTATGTCATGGATGATATAATTTATCTATTATGCTTTGATGAAGGTTGACTTACTAAGTGAATTAAGGATATACTTAAAATTTCTTTTATGTTGAGAATAATAATGATAACATAGGTTCCATGTCTCCTTCATCACTACAAAATTATCCAAGTTACTATAGTCCCTCATAATATTCCTCAGCTGAGACTTCACCTACTCCTGGGTGATGTTGAAATGCTTGGTGTCTGAGGGGTTTTATTGATTATTTCACTCTAAACCTGAGTTTGCCCTCTGCATGCCAAAAAATGGTTCCATTCTTAGGACTAGGATATAGAATTAAAGGGGATGTTGAGACTGACTAAGGAAAAGATACAACATTTGGTACAAATGAAGGAACGTGAATTTACGGAAAAACAAACCAATAAATCGATCCTGAGAAGTGGTTGTAAATGTATGTATTTATAGACTTGCATGAACTTTTATTTCTTAATTCCCTATTATTTTAGATGAATGGTTGTCGAGACTATTATGGAATGTAAAAAATTGGCGCATTGTGATACCGCATGATTAAAGTCCAAAACTGGTCCAAAGAGTAAATTCAGTAAGTAACAAAGTCTCACAATAAGTAGATTTATGGCTGAATAGTATATTGGAAGGTTATATTCTTGAATTTTTGGTAGAAGATACCCATTCATATAGTGAAGCCGAGAGGAAATTTTACAAAGGGTCGCGAGGAAAACTCATGTAATCATTATTTTCACGGATAAATATGTTTTTTTTGCGACAAGGGAATAATGTAACTATACTTTGACACCATGAGTAGCTAAATATCTATGCATACGATGGGGATACTGGGGAATTACTATTGGATGGCATAAGGGAATATAGGAAACAAATACAAGAGAGAAAATGAGTACTAAGAATGTCGAGACATTACAGGGATAAAAGAAAAAATGATATGAGAAGGGTTAGAGCATGTAAACCAGTGCAGGAGGAGAGTGCAACACAATAAGCTAGTCAAGCTTTGCACATGTTGTGGATGATTTTGTCACCCCCTAGAGACAGTCTAGAGTTGCCATAGACCAGTGCCTAGGACATATTAATATAGCAAGGAGCTCTTCATATAGCTTGGGTTGTCAATCCAAAAGCTCACTTGCTATCTCTTGTAAAACAAGGAAATAAGTTTTGAATGGGACCAAACTCTCTCAGAAGCTGACACAAAGATAAGAATAGTGTAGGGACATCATGTAAGACTCCAATACAAAAGCATCAGACAGTTAAGAGACAACTTACTGTAAAGAGGTCCAGTTCAAATAATATACCACAGAAATCAAATATCAAGAAGTGAGTGCAGTGAGGAAACATGAAGAAGATATTAGTTAACATGAGACTGATACCCAGATACACAACAGAACCACATAAGGGCATATTAATCTATGAATCCTTATATGACAATGGCGTTTTAAAAGCACCCTCCTCAAGTAACTAATATAGTAGAAAATGTGGAAAAGATGAACATGGAACAATATATCATGACTAGGCCTATTTAAAGCGCTTGACTAATTCCAGAAAGGGCACCAACAAGGATGAATCCTTACTGCAAACTAGTGAGCCACTCGCATTCTAGAACATGATATGAGAAGATAAATAGCATGAAATGAGATATTGTATTAACACATAAGAGAAATTACATACTGTGAGATACCAAAGACCAGAATCCTCATTACAGTTATAACTCCTCCTCACTGAGACCCTACGGGCTCTGAACCTTCATACCGAAATATTACAAAATGTATACAAAAGCCTTTTCACTGCACAGTTTGCTGATAGAAATCTGGAACCCTTACAATGTCTTCTTTTCGGGCCTTTATAGAAAAGATAGAGAATTCTAGAGGAGGAGGTAGATGAAGCACATTTAATGACTCAATTTAAATAAAATGGCGGAAAACATTCGCGCCCACTCTATGAATGAATAACTATAAATAACTGTACTTTACAATCTGTCTATAGAAATAAATGCTGAGAGATGAAAATCTCCTTATATACAAGACACAAATAATAAAATATATGCAATTCTCTGCCTTTTGCTGAGGGAAAAATCTGCTGCCTTAAGAACCCTGAGACAGTCTACAAATCTGTACTATACTATCGGCCCTTAACTTTGGATTTGAATCCTGGATCTTTAATGTAGGGCGAATTTCTCTGGAGGGTTCTGTAGGTCCATATCTTCGTTTTCTTTAATGATGGTCATTTCACACACCTACCCTCGGCTTCTTCTTTAAATTTCACCAGCAGAATATTGTCCTTTAACACGCTCTTAGCCTCTACAACAGAGACCATAAATTAAAGCGCCTTCTTATTGCCTTGAAACCTGCAAAACCCATAAACATATTTGAAAAACCAGACTCAGAGGTGTGGGGTTTGGAGGTGGAGATGGAGACGACGTCGTGGACACGGACAGGAGACAGGAACACGCAGGGTGGCGGAAGAAAAACAATGGAGGTTTTGACAAAAAGACGAAATGCGGATTTTCTACGTAACACAGTCTGGACGTGAGGAATGAATAACGACAAATACGAATAAAAACACATAGACACACACACATATATATAAATATGGCGGGGAGGAATATTACGGATGCATGAGACCAAAACACGTGGATGTACGAGGGACTGGTGGAAATACAACGTAGTAGCGGAATCGACAGACGGGGAAACAGATTGCTGGCCGTTGGATTAAGATCACAAACCAACGGCTGGAAGTCGATGGGGGCAACACGATGGTGGGCCACAGGGTACGCTGGACACGAATTAACGGGAGGGCAAGTTTAGAAGATCTCCGCCGTCGGATTGAGATCAACAGATCTGACGGTTCAAACGAATTCCACTGCCCGGCGATTGTTCAGACTTTAACGCGTGGGGAAAGCAGTTTTGGATCCCGTACCAAAGACACGCGGCACATGTTTAGTGGAATCGCTACCCCTGTGGTAAATACCACTGTCCTGGTGGAAGTGGTGCGGGGTTTACCGTCGGTTTTCTGCGCGCGGGGCCCTCCACACAGGACGATTGCCGCTCCGTTGATTTGACTTCGATCGGACGACCACCATTGCACCTGAAATATAAAACGATAAGCCCCTCTCCTTGTAGCTTGTGGTTTTTGGGCTCGGGACATATGGAAGCCTAAGCAGGAGGGGCTGAACTCTTAGGGGCTCGGCCTGATATTTTAGATTATGGGTTTTAAACTTTGGCCAAGCGTATTTTCTGAACGGGGATGGCATTGTTAAGCGGGAGCATCGGGATTTTAAGCCATGGTGGAGGTTTGGAATGGATTCGAATGGGGCAGCAGGCCAAAATTTGAAATGCAGGGGTAAAAATGTACAACAACACAATTGAGTGGGATTTTAGTGTAAAAGTGAGAGAAGAGAGAGAGCAGCGTCGAAATATTCACTAAACAGAAATATAGTAGAAATAAATAGATAAGGACAACAAAGGCATTACTATGAATATCTGGAAGAATTAATTAGTGCATATCACTTGTTCGATGGAGTGTTATACATAGAGGATGACAAAGAATTTCACAGAAGAATAAGAATGGACAAGGAAGGAAGCCCTTAACTTAGTTTGGAGAAAGGACTAGTGTATTCCAATGACCTTGTTAAGGCCATACCCTATGTTGAATCCATGACCTTGAACACATCACCAAGCCAAGAAGTAAGATCACCGAGTAAATTTTTACTATTTGTTTTAGATAATGGGGAGACTAGTAAAGGTAATCAAGATAGTGGAAGTGGTTAGATAAGGCCTAAGGTACCATCGCATCAGCCAAAAGTATCACAAAATAGAACTACATACAGAACCATAAAAGACATTGATCCTTCCATGTGAATATTGGTCTTTCACAGTGCTGGATCGGAGGATCCCAAGTAGTATATTTTTATGTGTGAGGAAGTTTGGAATATCAAGAAGGTACAATATGAATAGACAAAGGTGGCATATCTAGAGACCACTTTCAAAGATCATTTGTTAACCTGGTATATGAACTTCAAGAATACCATGCCAGGGGGACAAGGTAGATCATTAGGAGACATCAAACAAGCATTATTAAAGAAATTCTAGAAACTAAATTCGAGTTTCATTTCATTACATAGGTTAAGGATATTAAGAAACACAATCAGAATTTTGTTGCAGATAATGCATAATACATAAGAAAGAGGACTTCACAGAACCACAAAAATCTATGGAAGTGGGAACAAAAAATAAGGTACTAATGGGATGGAAAAACTGGGCAGGAGAAAGAGGCAAGGAATGCCTGAAAACATTAATGTTCACGAAATGCCAAAAGACATTTCATTAATTCCCAATCAAAAGCACTCCACTAACCTAATCCTTGCGGATTAGAAAATATGGCTTAAACCATGGAAAGGAAATTTGCCTAACCCAATTCATTTATCAAGGAAATAATCACCTGGATCAATAAATATGAAAGGATACCAAATCATGTTTGACATATTAAGAGTTAATACATCTGGAAAATTTCATAATAGGGTAAGAAAATATAAGTGTCTCAAACATAATCAACCAGACTAATTTTTCTTGAGACACTTGAGGAGAAGAAGGAGAGTTATAGATGTGCAGCACACTCATGCTATACAGGTTGGAGAATCAGTCATGATAGAACCAGGTGTCTCTACACCTAGATGAAAAACAAGAACAAAGACACTGTTAGGGTCCTATAATTTATAGGATCTCAAGGTGATTGAGTATTTTGTCTTAGTAATCTTACATTGTAAATAATTTTCAATATGTAAATGATTTCCATATCTCTCTCTCTCTCTCTCTCTCTCTCTCTCTCTCTCTCTCTCTCTCTCTCTCTCTCTCTCTCTATATATATATATATATATATATATATATATATATATATATATATATATATATATATAATAAAAATGAAAAGAGGGTATATCTAAAAAATTGAATAAAGACAAAAGAAAAGAAGAGTTCAAAAAGAATAAAAATAAAATCAAAACCCCACAAAAGAGAAAATAAAAAATAACACTGAAAGTGCTGCAAATTCAAATGCCACTACTGATAGATAGATTTCTATATGTCAAAATCAAATAAGGTTGTGTGAAACTTGTTAAAAAATGCCACAAATCATATTGTTTAATCATGGTTGAACAATTGTGAATTTTTTGTAAATTAGGTTAGAGAATAAATATTTGTCAAACAATTTAATCTTGGTAAATAAATAGTTAGGTAGAAAATGAAATTGATTCAACTGTTTAGTCCGAATCAATAGGAGAAATAAGTGATAGAGTAGATTATATTTTTCATAAAAAAAAAGAGAGATATGGGTTTGCTAGTCTAAATATACCCCTAGATGAAAGAAGTGAAAAATGTTAGTCTAGCAAAAGAATAAAAATTTAAAGGGTAGGTAGAAGTTTTTTGGGGCTTTGAAAAGGATTAAAATAATTTATCCTAAGTTTCATTTCAATATGTATTTTTTCACATAACAAGGAAAAGTGACAAAATCACTTTATCCTAAGTTTCGAATTGGGCGCATAAAAGATATGGTTGATCTATTCTTATCCTAATTTTTCATTTCAATTGAAAGGACCACTACCCAAAAAAAGGTCAAGTCAATAGAATTTTATACCACTTGCATCTATCTGCCATCCATTTCAACCTCCTCCCGATTGACAACTCTTATCAATTTCTGGCCTTCCCTCTCCATCCTAGCTTTACCGTCAGGGGGGGTTGTTCGAAAAAAGTTGTTTCCCGCATGGGTACATGACGACGTGGCTACCTCTACTCTGTTCACACCCTCCTCCGCCTAAACCACATACCACTCAGTACCCCCACCCCCCCCCCCCCCAAAAAAAAAAAAAAAAAAAACCATTGTTCCCCACATCATAAAAATCGCTTCCTTGTTTGTTACCTCCGCCATTCCCGTCACGCCACCTCATCTATATGTTACCAATAAAATCCATTCCCACGATAATTGATCCATTAATGCATTTAATTAAAGTAATGACTATTAAATTAATGGATTCGCGCGATATTCAACGGAAAACCAGATTTGCTTATAAAATCATGCAATTTGACCATTTCAATCTTTATTGTGCTATATTATCTCCAAATTATAATTTTTAACAGGTTTACAGTGCGCCATTTTGATTCATTAATTTGTCTCCGACCAAAGAAACTGTGAATATCTTGCCTCTTTAAACCAATTTCATATCTCTACGCATTCCTGTTAAACTTGTTCCATTCCAATTCCTTTTGAATTTCTCTGAAAACAATTGAAAATTCCTCCTAAAAATAAAAACCAAGAGGAACTATTTAATCCCTTGATCGACCCTCCCATAGATTTAGATCATGTCCCCCTAGCTGACAACGATTAAAAAATCAATGAGACCCTGTATGAATTTGAATTATTTGAAATGTATTGTTGGTTAGAAGATAAATATATAGATAAAATTGATGATATTGGACTCTGGGAGTCCAATTTTCCTCACTACATCTTCCCCTATACATATAGTGCCCCTGAGTTTATTCGAATGTGTCAAGCCTGATATATACCCATTCAAAGAGCCATCATTGCCCCTACTGGTGAAATCCTTTTCACTATCATTTTACAATCAATTGGTTAGATGATGCAAGCCCCCTCTATGGAAAATAATGCCCCTTTCTCCTAGAAGGCCTCAATGAGTTATAACAGAAGCTCAATTTTTCCAAAAGGGCTAAAATATTTGACCTTTTCCTACCTGAAGACACTCATCTGTGAAAGAAAAACCCTCCATACCCTTCCTCCATTTTTCCTGACCGAGAAAAACATATTATAACAATTATTGCATACCTCCTTGGTTATTATTATGATTAGTGGATAGATGAGCCCATTATAGGTTTCCTCTCCATATTTTCCATAGACTCTAAACCATCCATCATCTTCAATTTTAGCCAATTCCTGGCAGACAACTTTCATGATCAGTTTGTTAAATTTCAGACAGAGAAATTGTTCAAATACTCCTCTATTCTAGTATACATGTTTGTGTATTATCAGGCAAGTAGGTTTAAGTTTGCTATGCAAAAACTTGATGAATATGGAAACCAACAATCAATCATCTTCTGGACAAGATTGGTAATGAAAGAGCATAAATAATTTTCATACAAACAGTTCATTGAACTGTTTTTACATCCAGCCATGAGCATTCTGAATAATTAGCTTTAGCCAGTGCATCAGCCAGTACACCAGCCAGCGCAACCCAGAAATAGGTCCATTCAACAACTATTTCCTCCAAAACAGTGCCAACGTTCCAGATCATCTCCACATAACCTATTATTTTGTAACAATTAGATTTTATTGTTCAAATTTTCGGTAATAATGCACTGTCGATTGAGACATCGTTGATATAATCCTTTTTGTAAAATTAGTATAAATACTTCATTTTTCGAAGTATTATAGGTTGATTACTGAGTATATTTTTCCTACTGAGAATTTTAATTTCCAATTTTTTTGGAGAATCAATTATACAAGGACTTATTACAGGATTCATGTGGTGTATTCACTGCTGATGTTTTTCTTTTCTAACTGTATTATTTCATTATTTTATTTTCTCTGTAAATATGAAAATATTAATTGTATAACATAAACTGTGATGAATAGGATATGTTAATTAGAACACCTTATTCTAGTTGTTTGCAATTTACATGTTTTCTGCTAAAGTCATATTGAAGAATACTTAATTGCTTTTCAATCTCTACTGAATTCCACATTTCTTCCATTCTCATAATTCACTTAAGATCTTAAAAGATCTAGTTAATGCAACCTAACTCGCCCTATGATATCTCTTTCAAACATTGATGTAGGATCCAGTTATATATTTTTCATTCCATAGCCCAATGGAAATATAACCATTTAATGAATCAAACAATCAAAATCAAACAACTAGCCTAAAATTCAATAAAAACAAAGTTAAATTTTACAGAGAGATCCCTCTTTGAGGTTGGCAGGGCTTGATCCCATCTTCCAAAGTGGTTTTGATGTTTTCCTTTGTGTTTATTCTCACAATCTCGTAAATTACAGAATGATAACATAGTGGCAACAATACAGGGGAAAAATTAAAAATATTGAAATTTTCTTCGAATTCATAACCATGGTTAAAAAAGTGTATGATAGGAAAATTTCAATAGATTGTTTCCTTTTCATTTTTGTAAATGAGTGTGTGTGTGCCTTCATTTTCAATTCTAGCTCCCAAAAGAGCTTACACTAGATCTCATCCAGATCCAAAGCTTGCAGTTATTGTTGATGACCCTGAAAAACTTTTGAGAAGAAAACGCATAGTAGAGAGCCAAGGAAGTAGTAGTCCTCCCCATAGAGAAGATTCACTCCCAAAAGAGTTTGTTACTCTACAAGATATTTATTTTGACTTACCTTTTGAACATAGTTTATTGATAATTAAGTCAGCCAACTAGGTAGATCAAATAGGGGTAGACCAAGCTACATTAAGGCATCATTCTTTTGAAGCACAGTCTACCCCTCCTGATATTGACCTTCATATTATTTAGGATTTTGATAAATTGCAAGGTTGAGTTTCAGGTCTTGACCTTTCTGATCATGAGGCTTATGTCTAGCAGTCCGTTGAACTCTCTTCATTGACTTCTTTTACAGAATCATCCATATCATCACAATCTGTGCATCCTAGATAAGGTAGTCCTACCCCTTCTGTATTTTCCACTACTACTCGAGTAGTTTCTCATCAAGCTACTCAAACTACATCCTCTCTCCAATATTCATCCATAATCCAACCTTTATCCTCACCAAAACCTCAACCTTCAATTCAGCTTTCACCTTTGATTCAATCTCCACCTTTGATTCAACAACCACCTTTGATCAATCCCCATATTCTTCATCCTCATATCCCTATAATGACAGCCATATATGCTCCCCTTGTTCTTAAAGATCCTTTGGAAAACATGCCACAAGAATCTCAGACGAGGATTCCACAATTTGATGGAACCAGTCCTATCACTACCCAACAACATGTAGATAGGATGATTGATAATTTTGACCTTCGGGAAGTAGATGAGGAAAATGTAAAGATGAGGTTGTTTGCACAAAGTCTCATTGGAGAGGTTAGGAAATGGTTTAAAGCTTTGCCTGCCGCTAGCATAAATGATCTCCCTAAATTCCATCAAACATTCCTTAATAGGTGGGAAATTAAAAAGAACCCTCTTCATATTTTATTTGAGTATGAAAGAATTATGTGGGAACTAGGGGAAAGTGTTCGGGATTATTGCACTAGATTTAATAGTTTATACGATGCAAATTCTGCCAACATTATACCACCACTAGGTTTAGCCTTAATTAAATTCCCAGATGGCTTTGAGGCAGACATGTCTTACCAGCTTAGAGAAAAAAATTCATCAATATTAGAAGAAATGCAAAGGGATGCAGTGATTGTAGAAGCAAATATGTTAGCAAAGAGCGCTAGAATTAGGTTGAAATGAGAGTAACCATGAAAGAATAACCCTCAACTTCTTCTGTTGATGCCAAAATTGATTCATTAGTCAGAATATTAGAAGGAATGATGGAAAGGATTAACCTAAATGAAAGGGCTGCTCCTAGAGAGAATCAACTTGCACCTCAAAATCATAATCAAAATATTAGAAGAAATCCTCCCCAAATCAAACAAAGGGAACAAGGGGGCCCTGATCAACAAATCAGACCTCCATTTCAGGATAATTATGCTGATGATGATGGGGAAATAGTAGAAGAGGTAGAAGATAATCAAATCAATTTTATGGGTATTAATGATTATGAAACTGTTTTTCTTACTCAAGAAGAAGAATAGCTTTTTCAACTTTCCCAAACTGAACTTGATTCAGAAGAATCGGATGATTACAAACAGGGATTTGAAAATGATATTATGGAAGTCCATAGGCAATATAATATTAGGAGTAAGAAAACCTCAGATGCCCCAAACAAAAAGAATTCTGAAAATCCTGTTAAGAAAACCTATGATACTATTGTGAAGAAAACTCCAGAGAATTCTTCCAAGAAAACTGCTAATAGTTCTGGAAAAAATACAGTAGAAATTCTTGTCAAAAAGATAGTTGAGAATACTTCTAAAGCTACTCAAACTGATATCCCAACCACCAGTCACCAAAAAGAACCTATAAAAAAATAAATTGTTGATAAATCTGATTTTATGAACTTAAATAAGTTTCAAACATCATTCAACATTGAAAATTAATTAGCAAAACTGAAAATTCCCATTCCCTTAATAGAGTTAATTAGAAAAAATCTATACAGAACTCAGGTTATGAAGGCTCTAAACATAGGGGAAAACACTGATACTATCAATTTGAATGATGATCAGCCTAAACTCTTATTTGGCCTAGAGGTTGATGGTAAACCACAGGAAGGAGGAGTTCATCCATTCTATGTTAGCCTCAACGTTCCTGATAATATTCTCCATAATTTTATGTTAGATTTAGGTGTTTCACACAATTTGATGCCAAAAGTTGTTATGGAGAAGCTTGGTATTGACATTACTAGGCCTTACAAAGACTTGTATTCATTTGATTCCAACAAATTAAGATGTCTAGGTCTCATTAAATATATGTGTGTTACATTAGATCAAATTCAAGCTAAGAGTCTAGTAATGTATATGGTGGTTGTAGATATACCCTCTAAGTATGGCAAGTTGTTGTCATGCTCATGGGGAGAAAAATTAAAAGTGACCCTACAATTGGATATGACTTATTCTACCATACCAGTGTTTTCTCAGCAGAGAATACTATATAAGGAAACTTTAATGAAACTCATGGTGAGTAGTGAGGATAAACCACATAACTATCCCATTTACTCTGTGTTAGGGTCCTATAATAATAAGATTCATAATTTTGAATTGAATATGATTAGTCTTGTAATATTGTACATATTTTTCTTTCTGCAAATTTTTTTCCCATATTAAAAAAATGTAAAGAGGGTAAGTCCTAAAATAAAAATCAAATGACTAAAAGAAAAAGATCAAAAAAGAATATAAAATATGAACCCCACCAAAAAAGAGATAAAAATAGATCCTGAAAGTGATGCAAATTCAAATGCCACTACTTTTTACTTTACTTTGCAAAATAAGTTTGTGTGCAACTTGTCAAAAATGCCACAATCCATGAAGGTCAAACTACTTAATCTTGATCTTTCATGCTTTAAATTTCGTGTTGATAGATAGAGAATAAATATCTAGCCAAACTATTTAATCTTGGTAGATCAGTAGTTAGGTAGAGAATAATAATGATCTCAGTAGTTTAATATGAGCCATTGGATGTCATAAGGTTAGAATTAGATATTTTTCTTATCAAAGAAAAATTAAAGGGTCTGCAAGCTCAAATGCACCCAAATAAATGAAGAAAAAATGTTAGGGTAAATGATGGGTAGGAAGAAGCGGTTTTCACAAAGCATGGATAGCAGAAATTGGTCATTTCATATTACTAACTTTCTTCTAAACTCATTTCCCTTGTAAAAATGCCCCTTCCCCTTCATATTAACCTTTCCCCTTACTATATTCATTTTTCCTTACAAAAACCTATTTTCCCTAAATTAAAATGCATATTTTCCTTTGAAAAGTAAAATCCCCCTTACTAATTTCCCTTTTTCCTTTTAAACACACTTAAAATACACTTATCCTAAAGGTTGAAATAATTAAAATAATATCGGGTCCCACTACTAAATCCCACCTCGATGTTATTAATTCTTAGTGTATTGTATACATCCTGCACCATATTCATTTAACCCCCCCATTATATATTAACTCCCACTATATAACATGCATTATGTATTAACTCTTGCTCATATATATCCATGTTCCCATATCATATAACCTAATAACTATAGTTTAAACCCCACCCATTTCTTATATCACATATCCCTTCACATAACATTATCTCAGGCCCCACCACCTATCAAATCCCTGACATATCCCTCCCATTTGCCCATCTGTCCGATCACAATTGATTAGATCTGACGACCAATATCCTTTATCACATTCCCGATTGTCAAATCTTTAACACCACTAAGAGCTTGTGAAATAAGCTATTTTTGTAGCCTCACTCCATGCTACATGGCAGCCCTTGATTCCATCGCATCCTCCAAAAGAATACCGCACACCCACCTTTTCCAATGCGAAGACCGCCAAATGGTATGCCTGCCCGTTGCAACAAAAACCACCCTTCCATTTGAGCTTGACCCCGTGCATTAAAGTTTAAAACATTGTTGGTTAAAAAGAAATAAGACCACCCTTTGCAAGCCTTTTTCACCATTTCTATTATAGTTTGCGAAGAAGAAGCCTTGTCGACTTGATTTCAGTTAAAGAACCAGTGTCAACCTATTATTAAGCCAAATTCAACCATAAATCAACACTTCTTACTGCTAAAGACGTTGCAGAACCTGTTTAAAGTGGTATAAAGACCATTCAAGCCTCAGAAATCCTGCATTGCCCCCAGAGAAAATTTCTTTATACCAAAGCTTCATTTTCCAGGTATTCCTGAAATACCAATACCTGTACTTACAACAAGAAAGTAACAAGTTAATTGAACTAGTTTAGGAGCATTGCAGACCAGAGGAAAAGCCATTGTTTCCTCCCAAACCCTTCTGTAGGCTATAATAATATTCACAGTATTCCGAAAGGGCCTGAGCCTGTTCTTAAGCAAAGAAAGTAATCCTTTAATCAATTGAAGCTTTGCAGACCATAGTAAGCCAATGTTTCCTTTAAAACCTTTTTCTACAGACTGTAAATCATATTTTTACAGTAGTTCTAAGGGCCTGAGATTATTTATTGATCACAGAAGAGTAATTAATTGAATAAAATAAATAAATCGATGACTTCCCAAGGTATTGTGACAGTCAACCCCCTGCAACCTCCAGTTATTGATGTAGAACATACCCCCCTTGCACACAGAGACTTCAAAATTAGTGACCCTGTCACTGATTTTAACCTTCTTGAGCTCCACTACTAGAGCCATGATAAGTCAATTGACTAAGCTGATGATGTTTACCTTTGGGATTCAAATTTTCCCAATTATATTGTCCCACAGACCTTCTAGTGTCCAGAGGTCATCAAAATCCGTCAAACCAATTATTTTCCTGATCAAGGAGCCCTTGTAACTCCTGCTAAAGATATTTTATTCACTATCACAGCTAAATCAATAAACAAGATGTTGCAAATTAAACTGAGGCTTGATGAAGCCCCACTGTCTATTGAGATCCTCTTTGAGTTTTATTTAAAAATGGATTTCCCCAAGAGGTTCTAGATATTTCAAACATTTATCCCCTCATCAGTAGAAACTCCCAAGATTAATCCTCCTTATCCAGCTGCTATATTCTCTGAGAGAAC
Organism: Pinus albicaulis; assembly: GCA_034641835.2. NCBI lineage: Eukaryota > Viridiplantae > Streptophyta > Pinopsida > Pinales > Pinaceae > Pinus > Pinus albicaulis. The sequence continues at coordinate 91,326,479 of CM076569.1, read as the reverse complement.
TAGGCATATCATCACAATGTTGTCTTGTATTTTGGGTTAATATTTCACTGATGAGCATGTTGATGCTTCAGTCCTAGGTTTTCTGTCAATTTTCTCCCCTGGTCAGCCTCCTGCTTCTACATTCAATTTTTCCCAGTACCTCTCTGATAAAATCCAAGAATAGCTGGTTAAATTAATAGAGGAGGGAGTGTTCAAGTATTCATCTTTTTTGTTCCATATGTTCTTATACTTTCAATATGAAATATTTGCAATCAACCTTCAAAAACTGGATGTTGAAGGTAATCCACAGTCAGTAATATTTTGGACTTCATTAATCAGGAAATATTCCACAGAGTTCACTTACAAAGACTTCATTGGCTCATTCATCTATCCAATTGTCAACATGCTGAACAACAACATTCAACCAAGAGTCAGTGATGAGATAAAAAAGTTCTTGCAATTAACATAACACAGTAAGACAGGATATTGGTATCTTTATCAGAACCACATAGAGATTAGATTTATGGTTGTCAGCTAACCCCATATAAACTACCAAAATACCTCCCAATGAGGTTATTTTCACTTGAGTATATCAAGCAGATCCTTAACTCTCATGAAGTGAATTTCTTACTAGCCAAAAAGAAAACACAGTTTAAGATCAAACACCAGATTGGTCCTTTCATCTGCAAAAATAGGACTGTCGGTCAATAGGCAAAAAAGTTTCTTCAAGAATTTAAGTTCAGTCAAAGTTTCAAATGGAATTATGATCCTTTAGGAGTTATCAGCAAACTAAGGATCAAATTTAAGCTAACTCCTTTTTTCCATGATTCCAAGCCAGACATTGAAAAGTACTCCAATCAGCCTAAATGTTTGGAGAAAACTTTAAAAGAGGTAGAGAAGAAAGGTGATACTAGTTCCATCTTGCAGACTCCAGCTCCATAGGATAGAAACTCTAAAAGGCCAAGAGAATAAGGATCCTATTCAGCTCAAAATACCACTGAAACAAAATTCAAATTGATGTATAGGAAGAAGCCCAAATTAAATCTTGTAAATGAACAAGTTGAGACAATTGAGATCATAGATATAGATACAGTGGTAAAAGACAATGCACCTCCAGTAGTTTCAGAGGAAACTCACCAGCTTTCAACATCTAACACTCAAATTATTCAAAATACACATAGTGTTGAAGTGTCTTCATCAAGTAAACCAGAAGAAAAAGAATAGTATATCATGCAGAAGTACAAGGAAATCAAACTCAGGAATGAGGCATTAAAAGCATATATTTATGCCCAATACTGGAAGTAAACACCAAGTTACCAAAACATGTTACTTTTAGCTTTTGATTACAAGACCAGGAAGATGAAGATGAATTTCTTATAGCCCATAGTGAAACATCCTAAGTCATCAGCAGATTATAAGAAAACATCATATGAAGTTCAAGCCAAAGATCTTCATCCTATAGACCAAATAGAATTTCATAAGAAAGCTGGTGAAATGTTGTAATCTACCATGACCAATAAAGCCATGACTGTCCAAAAGCTGCAAAATACTCTAGAAAACATCAGAAGTCATCTAAAGCTAGAAAAGACTTCCTCACAAGCCAAGGAAAATAGAATCAAATCTCTTGAAGAACTGGTCATATAAGTGGGATATGATCCCAAGAACATCAAAGTTGCAGAAGAACTCATAAAGAAAAAGAATGCAGACATTGTTGCATTGAATAAACAACTCAAATTGCCTCTTACTGAACATCCACAGGAAAAATAAGTATTACAAGATGAAAGCCAAAAATATGAGATGATGAGCCTCATTCTTCAGTTAACTACCCAATTGAAAGAAATGGAAAATGAGATGGATAAGTTAGTTCCAAAGAAAAAGGCTAGCATGGAATCAATACCTATCACTGTTATTCCCACAGTCACTACAGCAGTTCCTTCTACTTTAGCAGATTCATTGGCCCCATCAGTTCCAGTAGCTACAGAACTTCCCATTACATCAGCAATTACATCATCTACAGAGTCATCTATAGTAACAGCACAACCTAGTGATGAAGTAGGTAAACTAGTTAAAGAAATGCAAGAAATATCCATCCAGACTAATGAAATAAATATACTTAAAGAATAGTTAAAAATTCTGGAGGATGAGAAGAAACTAGTACAAATCATGCATAAAAATGAAGCACAAAAGACAAACATATTGACAGAGAAATTGCAGAAGTTAGAGAAAGAACTGACATTGAAAGAACCACTTGTCCAAGCCAAGCAGCAAGTAATATGGGCCAATATCATTGAATCTGTCAATGATATTTGGCCATCGATTCAAGTGATTTATAAACAAAAGGATTTGATCAAAATAGCAAGTGAAGCCATACAAAAAGTTAAGGAAGAACTTGGTAAGAAGCCAGAAGAGGCCAATGAAATCATTAAATTTCTTAATTCCAAGAAAAAATAGGAATTGGAAGAAATTGGCATTAGTGGCAGGGATGAAACAATTCTTGAAGTTATAAAGGTAATTTCTAAAAGGAACTTAATGGTACAACTAGAATACAAATGTCAAAACATGGAGCTTTTCATAACCAGATTTGTGATGAAGTTTGATATTTTGAGGCAGAAAGGTCTGCCTAATCCTCAGGTTATTAATGACAGATTGATGAAATATGAGAATTATGATAAGAAAATCAGAGAAGTGGCAAAAGAACAAATAAAAAATTCAGCCATGAAGGGAATTCCAATAGGGAAGGTGCTTTCTCAGAGTTTTGAGAATCCTTTTTACTTCCAGCATGAGGTAAAACATCTATTCATCAACAAACCTACATTTGCAAAGTACACAGAAGCAGATGAAATCTTTAGAAGAATGGTGAAAATTAAGTTACTAGATGCAAAAGCTTGGGAAAAGTTGACTGATTACTGTGAAAGTGAAAAGGTAAAACATAGCAGTCAAAGTAAAGATAGAGTAGGCAGTTTAAAGTGAAAAACAACAGTAACATATAAAGGTTAAAACATATCAGTTAAAGTTAAAGAGTATCAGTGAAAAGCAGAGTTTAAAGTGTATCAGATGAAAGACAAAGTTTAAATTCAAAACAGAAATGACAAAATAGAGTTAAAGAGAGCCAGCGTAAAGGACACTCAACAGCATGAAGAAGACAACTAGTGTTGAGCAACATCAAAAGAGAGAAATAAAAAAAAATATCAACAAATCCAAATAAAGAGGGAAATCTTGCATTAGTTAGATAATTGTCTCTATCTTCTTGCATGAAGATATTTTGTATTCCATGAATAATTCCTAAGTCATTTGTAGGATATTTTGTAATAATTTTTGTATAAATACTTCACAATTTGAAGTATTGAGGGTGGATTGTGGATTGCTAAACATTTCTATAGTTGCATTGATCTGAACCAGAGGGTTCATTGTACGATTTCCAAGTCAGCAGACTAGACTCAGCAATAAAGGCATTATATTACAGGATTCATGTGTTGGGCCACTTTAGTGAAGTAATTTCAATTGTTCTTTGTGATTTTCTGAAGTTTTTCACATACTTGCATGTTTTTTGAATCTAAATGTAGAACAGGAATTTTATTTTAGAAATTTCTTAAAAACACTTTGTCTTGAACTGTTATTTCATTTTCATGTTTCCTACTGATGTCCAAATTAGGGAATTCTTCATTGCTCCCTAGTTTCAATTGACCTTTTTCATTTCCCTCATTATCTGGATCTGATAATCCTTAATTTCTCTCTCATCCCAATTGAAACCATTTCATCATCCAGCCTAAAGATCTGAACTAGCTCAGCTATATTTCCCTATGAACACTTCCCTTTAGAACTTGATTCTTCTCTATTTCTTTATACATTGACTCCATTAGCCCAATGGAAAACAGACCTGCATCTATCCATATGAATTAGAAATTCCACCACCAAACCAAATAAAAATAAAAAACCCAATCAATCTTACATAACTAAAATCAACTAAAAACAACAAATTTAAATCACAAAGAGAGATCCCTCTTTGAACATTAGGAAGACTAGATCCTACACTTAAAAGTAGGTTTGTGGTTACCTCTAATATTCTTTAAAAAAAAATACTAACAACCCTAAGAATTATTGGAGTGATAACATATTGGTGACCATACAGGGGAGATCAGTCCTCAGTGTTTAAAATAAACCTTAAAAGAAACATTTTTACTTATCTTTTAACCTTAAGGTTGTGTTAGGGTTGTTAGAGAAATTTTTCATTAAAAATTAAAATTTTGGCTTCTAGAAGAACCTACTATACCATGTCTCATCTTGATCCACAACCTACTGTAATAGTAGATGATCTTGACAGAATTTTAAAGAAAACAAAAATGTAGAAAGTTTAGGAAATAAAAGTACATTAATTAGAGAAAATTCACTCCCCAAACAATTATCAAGTATACAAGATATTGAATTTGATTTTCCCTTTGAACAATCTTTGTTTAGAACTAAATCAGAAAGTTCAATTTATGATAGTGTAATAGATCCTAATTTCATTTTATTCATTGAAACAAAGAAGGAAATTGTTTCACTTGATTCAGATCAAAAATCTCGAGAACCATTTGATAAACTTGAGGCTTTAACTACAACTTTGATTAAGGATATTGATGAAGCCTATTTTAAACATTCTGTTGAATTGACTACTTTATCTGCTTATACCCCTAAGCATTCTACCATTCATTCACAATCTGTAAATTAATATTTATTTAGTACCACCTCGTATATTATTTCTACTACACTTCATTCCACTAAATCATTCATCCCTAAGCTTCCTCTTCAACCCAGAGTTTTATTTACATCTCCAAATACTTCAAGTTCACCTTCTAGAAAAACTGCTACATTTTCCAGTACTTCAACATCATTTCCAAGTACATCTTCTAGTGTACCAACCTCATCTGCAAGTACTTCAACCTCATCACCAAGCACCACAAATTTACCTCCTAGTCAAGCTAGAATCTTAGCCATGCCAGCCAGATATGCCCCATTGGTCCTACCAGCTCAATTACATGCCATGCCCCAATATTATCAAAGAAAAATCCTTCAATTTGATGCAACTGGTCAATACACTGCACAACAACATGTTAACAAAATGACTGATTACTTTGAATTACATGAAATTGATGAAGCTGATTTTCAAATGAGATCGTTTGCCCAAACATTAGCTAGATAAGTAAAGAAATGGTTTAAAGCTTTACCTGCCAATCATATTGCTGATTTAGAAGCTTTCCATATATTATTTATCAATAGATGGGAGAAAAAGAAGAATCCCTTACAAATTTTTTCTGAATATGAAAACAGTAGACAGAGCTCCTAATGAGTCAGTTCAAGACTATTGTACTAGATTCAACAACATCTATAATGTTATTCTAGCAAACATCAAACCCCCACCATATCTAGATTTAATCAAATTTCCTGATGGTTTTGATATGGATATGTCATACCAATTAAGAGAAAGAAACCCAGAAACACTAGAACAAATGCAAAGCAATGCAGTTAGTGTAGAAGCAAATTTTTTAGCTAAGAGAACTAGAATGAGAAATGAAAGAAGAATAACTATAAAGGATGAACCATCTACATCAAATAGTAAAATAGATAGCTTAGCAAAAAATATGGAAAAAATGATTGATAGATTAGAAAATATGGAAAGAAAACCACAGTGGGATAATCAACAATGAGGTCTTCAAATAAGAAATCCAAACTTTAGAAAGAATCCCAACACTGGTAAATCTAGAGAATCAGCACCTGATCAACAAATAAGACCAACTTTTCAAGAGAACTATGTTGAAATTTCTCACCAAAATGAAGAAGATGAAGACACCCAGATTAACTTAATGGGAATAAATGATGAAAATACTATTTTTCTTACACAAGAAGAATAGGAATTATACATGCTTCAACAGTTACAGTTAGAATCTAGAGAGTATTTTGATTATAATAAAGGTTATGAATTTGCCATTAATGAAGTTCACAAGCAATATAACCATAAGAGTAAGAAAAGTGTAGAAGCCCCTACTAGGATAAATGCTTAAAATCAAACCAAGAAATCAGTAGAAGCTCCTACAACCAAAGCACTGCAAATTATCCTCAGAGAAACCCAGCAAAACTCTAGCTCAACTCGGAAAAATTTCAGTCCTAATCAGAAAATTTCTAGTCCAAAAATTACACCTAGTCCTAAAATTGTAGACATTACAGATACTGTTCTTCAAACATCAGCTGATCCTCAAAAATCTGCTGCTGCTAAAACTACAGCTTCTGCTAAAACTTTAGCTGATCCTAAAACATTTTTTGCTGATAAAAAAATCATCTGATCCTAAAACAGTTGCTGCCAAAACAAATTCTACCATTGTAACTCAAACTGTTCCACAAAAGAAGATTGAAAATATTAAAACAGTGGAAACACAAACAAAAAAACCAACTATAGATAAAGAAGAGAAAAACACTCAAACTGCGGTTAGTAGAGAAGAAATCATTCAGTTAGGAAAAACACAAGCACCTTTTAACGTCCAAACTGGAATTTCCAAACTGAAAATACCAATGCCTTTATACAAATCATAGATCACTGAAAAATTGAACATAAATGAAGGAGAAGACTCTATTAATCTAAATGATGATCAACCAGAACTACTTTTTGGCCCTGAGGTAAATGGTAAGCATCAAGAGGGTGATGTTCCTCCTTTCTACATTAGCTTGAGTATTCATGATAAAATCTTACACAATGCTATGCTAGATTCAGGAGCATCCCACAACTTAATGCCAAAAGCTATTATGGAAACTTTGAATCTAGATATCACTAGACCATACAAAGATCTTTTCTCTTTTGATTCTAGCAAAGTTAAATGTCTTGGCTTAATAAAATATTTATGTGTCACTTTAGTCCAATACCCAGGTAAAAGTATAGTCATAGATATTGTAGTTGTTGATATCCCTCCAAAATATGGAATTCTATTATCTCGCTCATGGGGAGAAATACTACAGGGATCTCTACAGTTAGACATGTCTTTACAGAGAGGCTCTAATGAAGTACATGGTCATTAGTACAAAACAACCACAGAACTATCCCATTTACTTTGTACATTCTGATATGGATTCTTTCATTTTATGTAATTCAGATTCTGGCATAGATAAAAACACAACATTGAAACAAAAACATAAAGAAGTTGATAGTGATAAAAAAATTCATGAATCAATGTGACACTTAGACTTTGATGGCTCAGTAAACAAACTAGGAGCAGGAGTAGGAGTTTGGATTCAGAACATGGAAAAAAATCATTCTGAAGGTCATGCCTTTAGATTAAACTTTAAATGTACAAACAACATGGCAGAGTATGAAGCTTTAATCTTAGGACTGCAGATTGTTAAAAATCTAGGAGTCAAAAGAGATTCTATCATGGGAGACTCTAAATTAATCATAAAACAAATCAGAGGAGAGTATTCTATTTATAATCCTAGACTAACCCAATACAGAGAAATAGTTTTAGATCTGATTAAAGAATTGCTTGAAATTGACTTTGTTGTAATTCCTAGGAAACAAAACATGCAGGCACACAGTTTGGCTACTTTTGCTAGCACCTGCAAACTTTCTTTTCAGCCAAATCACCAATACACATAAGAGGTAAGACACAGGCCTACTATACCAAACAACTTGAAATATTGGCAGATTTTTACACAAGATACTCAAATCAACAACTTTATGAATGCTGAGGGATAATTCCAAAATTGTAACATAGATACTAATTATATAGTAGATGAAACTATAGATAGTAAGATAGATGTAAATAATTTAGATTTAACTGAACCAACTAAATTCACTCAAGTAGAAATAGATAAGTTATAAAATGTAGAAATAGAAGAAATAGAAAATGATGATTTTGATATTTTAAACTTTAAGAATAACTTTTTACCTAAGGGATTAGCCCCATTAGAAGATCTTTTTGATTCAAATGATGTAGCAATAAAACCAAAAATGGAACCATTAAGATCAGACATAGAAGAATGTAACATAGGAGCGGAACAGAAGCCTAAGCTCATTAAATTATCCAAAGCATTACCTCAAGAAGAAAAGCTGAAATACATAGATTTTTTTAAGGAATTTCAAGATGTGTTTTAATGGAGTTATGAAGACCTAAAACTTATGACACCAGCATAATAACATAAAATACCTATCAAAGAAAATCAGAAACCATTTAAACAGAAGCTTAGGAGAATCAATCTAGTTCTTATGCCTTTGATTGAAAAATAGGTAAAAAGGATGTATGAAGCACAGATCCTTGCCCTTATCAGATATTCTGATTGGGTTTCAAACTTAGTTCCTACTAGGAAGAAAACAAGGGAAATCAGACTTTGGATTGATTTCCGAAACTTAAACAAAGTGTCCCTAAAAGATAACTATCCTCTCCCCAAAATGGACCATATTTTACATAGGGTGGTAGGATCATCCAGGATTTCATTGCTTGATGGATTCTCTGGGTATAATCAAATCTTAGTTCAGCCAGAAGACCAACCAAAGACAACATTTAGCACTCCATGGTGTACTTTCATGTATTTGAAAATGCCTTTTGGATTGATAAATGCAGGAGCTACATTCCAGAGAGCTATGGACATAGCTTTTTCCAAATAAATTCATGATTTTCTTGTCATTTATCTAGATGATATTATATTATTCTCCAAAACTAACAATGAACATCTACATCACCTGAGACAAGTGTTTATTAAATGTAGAAAATTTGGTATTTCTTTGAATCCCAAAAAGACACTCTTTGGACTTGAAGAAGGTAAATTGTTAGGACACATAATCTCAAAAGAGGGAATTAGGATAGATCCAGATAGAATAGAGGCCATTTTGAGCATAATTCATCCTAGAAATATCAAGGAATTACAAGCATTCTTAGGTAAAATCAATTTCCTCAGAAAATTCATTTCAAATTTAGCAGAATTAATTAGAGAACTGAATAACATGTTAAAGAAATATTCAACACTTAAATGGGCAGTAGAGGCCAAACAATCCTTTGAATAAATCAAACAAGTCCTTACAAGAACACTAGTCCTAATAAGTTCTGATTTCAAAAAAGATTTTATTATTTTTTCTTTTGCTTATAAACATACTATTGCAGTAGTCTTGCTGCAAAAGAATGATCAGGATTATGAGCAGCCCATAGTTTTTTCAGCAAATCCCTAAGAGATGCTACACTAAAGTACAACATAATGGAAAAAAAGCACTTTCTTTAGTAAAGGCTATTAAATATTTCAGAGTGTATATTTAATACTCACACATCATTGCATATGTCCCAAATTTAGTAGTTAAGGACATTCTGAATTAGAATGGGCCTGATGGTAAGAGCGGAAAAAGGATTGCCAGTATTTTGGAATATGACATTGAAATTAAGTCCACCAAACTCATTAAAGGCCAAGTTTTAGCCAAACTCATGGCTGAATCGAACTGTCAGGCCTTAGATATAAAAAAAAATTCTCAATTAGATGATCAGGAAGAGATGGCGACTCCACGGATCAATGAACCTTTCTTAGATTCACCATGTTATGCAGATGTCATATTTGTTTTACTAAACTTACAAGCTCCTCCTGGTTTACCTAGAACTAAAGTTAGATTCCTAAAGTTAAAAGAAATGAAATATTGTATCATAGAGAATGCTCTGTTTTGGAAATATCATGGTGGAATTTTATTAAAATATTTACTGAAAGATGAAGTTGATAAAGTTATGCAAGAGTTTCATGCACGTGACTGTGGAGGACACCTTTACTAGAAATAAACTGCTAATTAAATATTGAGGGCACATTTTTACTGACCTACTCTATTTGTAGATGTTAGAAAGTATGTGACCTCCTGTCACAAATGTCAGATCTTTGAAGGGAAGAAAAAACTATTACCTTTACCCCTCAAATCCATATCCATAGAAATGCCATTTCAGCAATGGGGTCTAGACTTCATTGGTGAGATTCACCCACCCTCCTCAGCCCAGCATAAATGGATTTTGACAACCACTGATTATTTCACCAAGTGGATAGAAGCCATTCCTTCTATACAAGTCATTGATTATTTCATCATCTCATTCCTTGAAAACAATATAATGTATAGATTTGGATGCCCACAAAAGCTAATTACTGATAATGCAGTTTCTTTCAAGTCTAAGAAAATGATTGAATTATGTAACAAATACCACATAACCCTTGGCCATTCCACTGCCTATTACCCTCAAGTTAATGGACTTGTAGAATCCTCAAACAAAAGCCTAGTTAATATCATCAAAAAACTGTTAGAAGACTACAAAAAGACCTGGAACAAAAGGTTACTTAATGCCTTATGGGAAAACGGACTAACAACCAAGAAGTCCATTGGTACATCTCCCTATCAGCTTGTATATGGGATGGATGTTGTTTTTCCATCCTCTTTGGGAGTTCCAGTGATGAAGATGATCCAAGAATTGCAGGTCGAACCCAATGATATCCAGAGAAGGATAAATAAAAATATACACTTGCAGCAAACCAGGGAATAGGTCTATGTCAAATCACAAGTTATCCAAGATAAAATCAAAAATATATTTGATAAGAAAACAAAGGAAGATGATTTTTACATAGGTGATAAAGTGCTTCAATGGGATTCTAGAAGAGAAGATAAAGCTAAACGTGGTAAATTTGATTTTCTATGGAAAGGTCTCTATATCATTTATGGTAACAAAGGTAACAATGCATTATTTTTGAAGAATGTAGATGGATTAGATCTACCAGGTGGACCTGTCAATGGTAGAATACTAAAGCATTACTTTTTTCATGATTAACCATTAGTTCACTTTGTTTACTTTTCTCATTGTACATAACATTGCAAAGTTTAGATTGGATTGGATGTTTTCCTTGAAAAGTTGAAGTCCAAAGAGAAGGCCCTAATATTTGAAAGAAAAAATATCTTAATTATGAATAAAGTAGGGCTCAGAAAATAGTTTCAAGGCAAGCACAGTCAAAGTTTAAAGTTCTTGACATTTCGCTAGTAAATTCCATCTCCATGTGGAGCCACTATTAGGGTCCTATAATAATAGGATTCATAATTTTGAATTGACTATGATTATTCTTGTAATATTTTACATACTTTTCTTTCTACAAACTATTTTACCATATTAAAAAAATGTAAAGAGGGTAAGTTCTAAAATAAAAATCAAAGGACTGAAAGAAAAAGATAAAAAAGGAATATAAAATATGAACCCCACCAAAAAAGAGATAAAAATAGATGCTGAAAGTGATGCAAATTACAATGCCACTACTTTTTACATTACTTTGCAAAATAAGGTTGTGTGCAGCTTGTCAAAAATTCCACAATCCATGAAGTTCAAACTTCTTAATCTTGCTCTTTCATTCTTTAAATTTCATGCTGATAGATACAGAATAAAGATCTAGCCAAACTGTTTAATCCTTGAAGATCAGTAGTTAGGTAGAGAATAATAATGAGCTCAACAGTTTAATCTGATCCATTGGAAGTCATAAGGTTAGAATTAGATATTTTTCTTATCAAAGAAAAATTAAAGGGTCTGCAAGCTCAAATGCACCCAAATAAATGAAGAAAAAATGTTAGGGTAAATGATGGGTAGGCAGAAGCGGTTTCACAAAGCATGGATAGCAGAAATTGGTCATTTCATATTACTAAATTCTTTCTAAACTCATTTCCCTTGTAAAAATACCTCTCCCCCTTCATATTAATCTTTCCCCTTACTATATTCATTTTTTCTTACAAAAACCCATTTTCCCTAAATTAAAATGCATATTTTCCTTTGAAAGTAAAATCCCCCTTACTAATTTCCCTTTTTCCTTTTAAACATACTTAAAATACACTTATCCTAAAGTTTTAAATAATTAAAATAATATCGGGTCCCACTACAAAATCCCACCCCGATGTTATTAATTTTTAGTGTATTGTATACATCCCACACCATATTCATTTAACCCCCCTGTTGTACATAATCGCCCCCTGCCTATGAATTTTGGCCTGCTGCCTCATTCAAATTCATTTTAAACCTCCACCGTGGCCTAAATCCTTATGCTCCTGTTTGATATTACTATCTCCGCCCGAAAATCTGCTTTATGATGGTCAAAAACCCAAATTTAAATATATCGGGCCGAGCCCCTAAGAGTTTGACTCCCTCCCGCTTTGGCTTCCATATGACCCGAGCCTGAAACCATAAGCCAAAGCGAAAAGGGGCCTATTGTTTTAAATGATCAGGCGCAATGGTGGCCGTCCGATCAAATTCCAAATCAACGGAGCGGTGATCATTTCGTGTGGAGGGCCCCGTGCGCACAGGAAACCGGCGGTATTACCCCGCACCACTTTCATCGAAGCGGCGGTATTCAGCATGAGAGCAGCGATGCCATAGAAGAAATGCCACGCGTCTTTTTTACGGGTCCAAGAAACCACCTCCCCGCGCGTTAAAGCGTGTACGCTCGCTGGGCAGCGGAATTCAGTTGAACCGTCAGATTCGCTGATCTCCATCCGACGGCGGATATGCACCAGAATTGCTCGCTTGTTAACATGAGTTTGCTGTGGTCTGTGGCCCACCATCGTGTCGCTCCCGTCCATTTCTAACCGTTCATTCGCGTCTATAATCCAACGGTCCTGAGTCCAGTTCCCCCCCCCCCCACCTGTTGACTCCGCCACGTCGCCATTCCACTTGTCCCCCCGTACTCCCACGTGTTAGCTTCCGTGCGCCAAAAATATTTCCCCTGTCATATATATATATATGTGTGTGTGTGCGTGTTTTTATTCATATCCTCCATTTTATTTGTTCCTCACGACCAAACAGTTTTACGTGTAAACTTCGCGATCTCTCTGTTAAATCAGAATCTTCAATGTCTTTTCTCCGCCACCCTGCGTATTTCTCCCGGTCGACCATGCATCCGTCGTCCCTGCCTCCACCTGTGTCGGGTTTCTCTAATATTTTGTGGGTTTTGCAAGTTTCAAGATAACGGGAGGACGTTTTAATTCGCTGCCGCTGTTGCAAAGGTTTAAAGCCCATGAAAGACGATTTTCTGTGGGTTAAATTCAATGAAGAAGCTGAGGGTAGGTGCAAGAAATGATTGCAAATTAAAGAAGACAAAGAAATGCATTCGCAGAACCCTCCAAAGAAATTCGCCCTGCATTAAAGATCCAGGATTTGAATCCAAAATCGAGGGCCGCGAGTACAGTACAGAAATGCAGACTATCTCAGGTCTCTTACGGCAGCAGATTTTCCCTCAGCTGAAGGCAACACACTGTATATATTTTATTATTTGTGTCATGTATATAAGGAGATTTTAATCTCCCAGCATTTATTTCCTTAGACAGATTGTTAAGTACATTCATTTATAGTCAGTCATTCATAAGAGAGGGCGCAAATGTTTTCCGCCATTTTATTCAAACTGAGTCATTAAATGTGCTTCATCTACCTCCTCCTCTAGAATCCTCTATTTTCCCTATAAAAGCTCAAAAAGAAGACATTGTAAGGGTTCCAGATTTCTATCAGCAAACTGTGCAGTGAAAAGGCTTTTGCATACATTTTGTAATATTTCTGTGTGAAGGCTCAGAGCCCGTAGGGTCTCAGTGAGGAGGAGTTATAACTGTAACGAGGATTCTGATCTTTGGTATCTCACAGTATGTAATTTCTCTTATGTGTTAATACAATCTCTCATTTCATGTTATTTATCTTCTTGTATCATGTTCTAGAATGCAAGTGGCTCACTAGTTTGTAGTGAGGATTCATCCTCGTTGATGCCCTTTCTGGAATTAGTCAAGCGCTTTAAATAGGCCTAGTCATGATATATTGTTCCATGTTCATCTTTTCCACATTTTCTGCTATATTAGTTGCATGAGGAGGGTGCTTTTAAAACGCCATTGTCATATAAGGATTCATAGATTGGTATGACCTTATGTGGTTCTGTTGTGTATCTGGGTATCAGTCTCATGTTAGCTAATATCTTCTTTATGTTTCCTCATTGCACTCACTCTCTGATATTTGATTTATGTGATATATTATTTGAATCGGCCCTCTTTACAGTAAGTTGTCTCTTAACTGTCTGATGCCTTTGTATAGGAGTTTTACATGATGTCCCTACACTATTCTTATCTTTGTATCAGCTTCTGAGAGAGTTTGGTCCCATTCAATACTAATTTCCTTGTTCAACAAGAGATAGTAAGTGAGTTCTTGGACTGACAACCCAAACTATAAAGAGCTCCTTGCTATATTAAGATGTCCTAGGCACTGGTCTATGGAAACTCTAGACTGTCTCTAGGAGGGTGACAAAATCATCCACAACATCTTTCTGGCGCCGTTGCCGGGGAACGAATTCAAGAATATCAGCTTCCCTGGGTCTCGACAAATTGTTTTCACTCTCTAATCAGGTGAGCACAGAGAGTTGAAGAGTTGCATATCTCTCACCTTGGCGACTCCACTGGTCATTATTTGATAAATCTTATTGGTAGTCCTGGCTCCTCGTAGGCCGCATTTGAGGTCAGATACAGCTCAACTGAAAACACCCTACATGTCTGACCCAGAGAAGATCATTCACAAAAGATTTTGGAAAGAGAGGAAGTCGGTTCGTGCTGAAAACCATGAATATTTCACTGAAGATTATCCGCCCTATTCTTCTCAAGAAGTTAGAACAGAAAATCCCGAGTTTTACTCGGAGACTCCGCGTAGAGGAAGTGCCTGGATTGAAGAAGATTTTCACCCTGCTTTCGAGGCTGAAGAAATTAAAGAAGTCATAGAAGTAGTTGCTGTTAACCGTGAGTTATTCCCATCCACACCTCAGGCCTCTGTGCAATATATTCCCATTGTTAATCATACTCCGCTTCCTCCTACCCCTCTCCCTTCATTTGTTGCTCAAACTGTTGCACAACCCCCACCTCCTCCAATGGCCAATGTCCCTGCATTTCTTTTGAACAAATATGCTCCTCTGGCCTTACCCCAAGTGCTTAATGATATGCCACAGGATTATTTGAAGATTCTGCCGAGATTTAATGGAGAAAATGAAATTGATGCTCAGAAACATCTTGAGACCTTCTGCTCTTTTGCAGAGAACTTAAATGTTGAACATCTGGATGTAGTCTTGAGATTATTTGTGCAGTATTTGGAGGGTGAAGCCAGAAAATGGTTTAAGACATTGGGAAACCGTTCAATAACTACCTGGGATGTTATGGAGAATGTCTTCCTCAGGAAGTGGGGAGAAAAGAAAGACCATGGTCAGTGCCTCACTGAATTTAATACTATGAATAAGAAACAGAATGAGGGAGTAGTAGAATTTATCAAAAGATTCAACAAGCAATATCTGAGCCTGCCTCCCGAAATGAAGCCCCATGAAGCTGCTGCCAAGATAATTTTTATAGCAGCCTTTGATTCCGACTTTGGATTCTCCTTGAGAGAAAGAAAACCTACCACTTTAGATGATGCACAATCTGATGCTCTGGAATTGGAAGCAAACTTTGCCTCCACTGGGAAACTGAAAGGAAAAATTGAGCAGGATACTAGGAGGAGAAGCAAAGAAGAGGTTTCCACCTCTAATCAGGAAAAAGATTCAGATAAAATGGATGAAATAAGAAAAATGATAAAGAAGATGGTCAAGCTTGAACTGGAAGCTAAAAATGCAGCTCCCAAGAATTTTTACAATGCTCCAAACAGAGGATACAATCCCCAGTATAGAAGACCTCCATTGCAGATATTTCCGAGAGAAGCAAAGGAACAACAAGACCAGGTACCTCATCCCTTGTACCTGGAAGGACCAGCAGATGACTCCACTGGAGATGCAGCCTATGGATTAGAAGACTCAAATCTGGCTTTTTCAAATACTGATGATATGGATTGCCCATTGCAAGATGAAGATGAAGAAGCAGAAATTGATCATTATTGCAAGCAGTTTGCTGATTTTATGCAAGCACAATTCAATGTCAAATATGATCTCAAGTCTTCAAGGAAGAGGACCAGAACTCAGGATCAAGAAGAAGAGCCACCTCAGAAAGAAGCATCTGCTCCTAAGGAATCAGCAACAAAGAAGAGTATAGAAAAAGGTAAGAATCCTCTAAATACCCCCTTGCAGTCAAATGATCAGATTCCTTCTTCTTCAAAAATAGTCAGTCCTCCTAATGCCGAGCCCGTGTCAAAAGAAATTAGGTCTTCAGTCGAAAATAAGGAGTCAAAAGAAGTAGTGATAGAAAAGCCCACATCTGCTTTCAATTTGTAAAAAGAACTTGAGAAGATTAATATTCCTGTCCCTCTGACTAAGTTATTAAAACAACCTGTATATCAGTCTCAAGTTACCTCTTTTATGCTTCCTCCTGAAATACCAATCGCACCTGATAGTTTAAACCTTCAAGAAGAAAGACCCATGGTAGTCTTTGGCCCACATGTCGAGGAGATAGACCCTTCTACTCCTCCTTTTTATGTGTCCCTAGTTATACATGACCTGCTGTTACATAATTGTATGTTAGATTCTGGGGCCTCCCATAATATTATGCCTTTGTCTGTCATGGAGCAACTAGGACTGCAAATTACAAGACCATACAAAGACTTATATTCATTTGATTCCAAAAGGGTGAAATGCTTGGGAATGATTAAAGATTTAGTGGTCAATTTGGCCCAAATTCCAGCAAAGAGTGTGGTCATGGACATTGTGGTTGCCGATATCCCAGCCCGCTTTGGCATGTTGCTGTCAAGGTCCTGGGGTACAAATATTGGGGGATCAATTAAATTGGATCTAACATATGCTACTGTCCCAGTCTTTGGAGGTCAAGAAAGGAGGTTGTACAGAGAAACTAGATTTGTTAAAATGGTAACTAAGGCTGACTGCTCAGAGAATTCCCCAGTTTACAACAAAGAGGGAGACTTCTCATGTTTGATGTTAGAAGAAAATCAAAATTATGCTCATGAGCCCCTTTTTGGTCAAATCCAAGCCGAGCAGCCTAGAGGAGATCAGGAATCAGAAATATGGGCTTTGCATTTTGATGGAGCAAACTCAAGAGAAGGCAATGGAGCTAGGGTATTGTTGATCTCTCCTACGGGAAAATGGGTGCCACTGTCTTTTAAATTAGAGTATGAGGCTACAAACAATGTAGCTGAATATGAAGCACTATTATTGGGACTACAGACAACTAGAAACATGGGCATCCAATGTTTAAAAGTGTTTGGAGACTCTCAGCTGGTGGTAAGGCAGATCAAAAATGAATGTCAAACCAAACACCCTCGGCTCAGAGCATACAGAAACGAAGTATGGGACATGATAGAAAATTTCTTTTTAGCATTCAATATACAGTTCATGCCCCGAGAGCAAAACAGAATAGCAGATTCTCTTGTTGTAGCTTCCAGTACATTCCGTCCTCCTCAGAATCCGCTTTTAAGATATGAAGTGGAGGTACGATACAGACCATCCATTCCAGATAATATAAGCACTGGCAGGTATTCAAAGATGATGAACAAATGAAGAGATTCATGGAGACAGTGGGAGAATTCTCTAACATAGAGATTGATGATGAGAGGGAGGAAGAAACTGAAAATATCCCAGAACACAAATGGGAAGAAAGAATAGCAGGAAAAAAAGTGCTGCAACTGAAAGGAAATGTTATTCCTAGAGGGCTGGTGCCTCTAGAAAGATTATTTGACAAAAATGATATTCCTTTTCAGCCTAACAAAGTGACAGAAGAAGATCAAGTGGGAGATTTGAATCTGGGTACTTATGTTGATCCCAAAATTGTTATATTATCTAAGAAAGTCCCAGAAGAATATAAAGAAAAGTATTTGAAGTTGTTTCAATCTTACAAAGATGTATTTTCTTGATCCTATCAAGACCTAAAAACTTTTGATGTTAATATAATACAGCACAAGATTCCATTGAGGGAAGATGCAAAGCCTTATAAGCAGAAGCTCAGACAGATTAACCCTCTGCTGCTTCCCTCAATTGAAAAAGAAATCAAGAAATTACTGAAGGCCAAGATAATTGTGCCATTAAGGTACTCAGAATGGGTAGCAAATCTTGTTCCTGTTCGGAAGAAGAATGGAGAAGTAAGGCTGTGTGTGGACTTCAGAAATTTAAATAGAGCATCATTAAAGGATAATTATCCACTGCCCAAGATGGACCACATCCTGCAGAAAGTAGTGGGAGCATCCAGAACGTCAATGATGGATGGTTTTTCCGGTTACAATCAGGTAGCCGTGTTCCCAGAATATCAGAGGAAAACTGCATTTACTACACCATGGGGAACATTTATGTATGCTAGGATGCCATTTGGATTAATTAATGCAAGAGCTACTTTTCAGAGGGCAATGGACATAGCCTTTGTTGGAGAACAGGAAAAGTTTTTGGTAGTTTATCTTGATGATATCACAGTGTTTTCAAAGAATGATGATGAGCATATTGAAAATTTAAGAAGAACTTTTGAAAAATGCAGAAGGTACGGCCTTTCCCTTAATCCTCAAAAATATTTGTTCGCATTAGATGAGGGAAAACTCTTAGGGCACATTGTAACAAAATATGGTGTGAGAATAGACCCTAAGAGAGTTGAAGTGATAAACAGCATTCCTTTACCAAGAAATAAGAAAGAGGTACAGGTGTTCTTAGGCCGAATCAATTTTTTGAGAAGGTTTATTCCTAACTATGCTGAGATAGTTAGGCATATAACTAATATGCTGAAAAAAGAGAATGAAGTAAAATGGTCCCAGGAGTCTAGAGATGCATTCAAAAGGATAAAATAGGCATTTTCTGAAGCTCCAGTGTTAGCAGGGCCAGATTACAAAAAACCATTTATGATTTTCTCATTTGCTTCCCCTCACACAATTGCTGGAGTGTTATTGCAGAAAAATGAAGAGGGATATGAACAGCCTATAGCTTTCTTCAGTCAAGTACTCTATGATGCTGAATTGAAATACAATATATTGGAGAAGCAGGCATATGCCCTGGTTAAGTCCCTTAAAGCCTTTAGAGTATATTTTTTGCAATCTCACATTACTGCATATGTCCCTACAACAGCTGTCAAGGACATTCTAGTTCAAGGAGACAGCGAAGGTAGAAGAGGAAGATGGATTGCAAAAATCCAGGAGTATGATCTGGACATAAAGCCTACTAAGTTAATTAAAGTACAGGGACTTGCCAAGATGTTATCTGAATCTAATCATCAAGCTTTGGGCATCAATCTATCCATGATAGCAAATGAAGAATCTGAAAAGGAAGAAGAACAGCAAGGACTAGAGATGGCCACCCAAAAGATACATGTGAGATATCTAACTAGTCCTTGGTATAAAGAAATAATTGAATATCTCTTAACAATTAGCTGTCTTACAGGGTGTGATAAGGTAAAATACAGAGCTGTAAGGATGAAATCTCAGAAATATGTAATTGCCAATGGACAGCTTTACTGGAGAGACCCTCTAGGTATATTGCTGTTATGCCTCACAGAAAATGAAGTGCAGAATATAATGACAGAATTTCATGAGGGAATATGTGGGGGACATTACAGCTGGAGGGCTATAGCTCACAAAATCTTGAAGGCTGGTTTTTACTGGCCTAAATTGTATACAGATACCTTTTCTTGGGTCAGAGCATGTGATAAGTGCCAAAGATTTGCAGAAAGACAGAAGTTAGCAGCTCTGCCCTTGATTCCTATTCATGTGAACGAACCGTTTCAAAAATGGGGATTAGACTTTATAGGAGAAATACATCCCCCATCAAGTGGCCAATATAAATGGATACTCATAGCCACAGATTACTTCACGAAATGGGTGGAAGCCATACCTACAAGAAATGCTACATATGCTGTGATAATGAAGTTTATGGAGGAAAATATCATATCTAGGTTTGGTTGTCCTGCCAAAATTGTAACAGATAATGCACAAGCTTTTAAATCTGCCAGATTTGTGAATTTCTACCAAAGGTACAATATCATCCTGACTCATTCCACAGCATACTATCCGCAGGGAAATGGCTTAGCAGAGTCATCTAATAAAACCCTGGTGAGAGCCCTGAAGAAGACAATCAGTGAAAATCAGAAAAACTGGGACTCTCAATTAAAATTTGCGCTGTGGGCAAATAGGATAACCAGCAAAAGAGCAACAGGGAAATCTCCCTACGAGCTGGTTTATGGGAGAGCAGCTGTGTTTCCCGTGCAATTGGCTTTGCCAGTAGCATGCTTCATGCAGGAAAATCAGGAAGAACCAGATGACGTGATCAGAAGAATTAATCAGCTGGTAGAATTGGAAGAAACGTGGAACCAGGTAGATCAAAGATTGATGGAATATCAGGAGAAGATGAAGAATGTATTTTATCAGCATGCAAAGGATAGAAATTTTCAAGTTGGAGACCTGGTTCTTAGATGGGATGTTCGCAGAGCAGAAAAGGGCAAGCATGCTAAATTTGATCCGCTGTGGTTTGGGCCTTTCAAAATAGTGAAGCTGGGGAGGAACAACACTTTTTCTTTAGAAAATATACAGGGTGATTTGCTGGATGCACCTGTGAATGGCCAATTCCTCAAGCCTTATTTCCAATCCTGACCCAGGCTGAGAATGCCTGATTGTATATATTGTATATAAGTTATTTTGGTTTTTATTTTTATAAAGAAAAGAATGCTGGCAATTACCTGAAGAAGAAGCGCAGGGGAATTGAGTAGCAGAATGAAATATTCAGTGGTCTGCGTGTTCTCGACATGCCTGAGGACGAACATGTCATCCCCAGATGGAGCCGATGTTGTACATAATCGCCCCCTGCCTACGAATTTTGGCCTGCTGCCTCATTCAAATTCATTTTAAACCTCCACCGTGGCCTAAATCCTAATGATCCTTTTTGATATTACTATCTCCGCCCGAAAATCTGCTTTATGATGGTCAAAAACCCAAATTTAAATATATCGGGCCGAGCCCCTAAGAGTTTGACTCCCTCCTGCTTTGGCTTCCATATGACCCGAGCCTGAAACCATAAGCCAAAGCGAAAAGTGTCCTATTGTTTTAAATGATCGGGCGTAATGGTGGTCGTCCGATCAAAGTCCAAATCAACGGAGCGGTGATCATTTCGTGTGGAGGGCCCCGTGCGTGCAGGAAACCGGCGGTATTACCCCGCACCACTTTCATCGAAGCGGCGGTATTCAGCATGAGAGTAGCGATGCCATAGAAGAAGCACCACGCGTCTTTTGTATGGGTCCAAGAAACCACCTCCCCGCGCGTTAAAGCGTGTACGCTCGCCGAGCAGCGGAATTCAGTTGAACCGTCAGATTCGCTGATCTCCATCCGACGGCGAATATGCACCAGAATTGCTCGCTTGTTAACAAGAGTTTGCTGTGGTCTATGGCCCACCATCGTGTCACTCCCATCCATTTATAACCGTTCATTCGCGTCTATAATCCAACGGTCCTGAGTCCAGTTCCGCCCCCCCCCCAACTGTTGACTCTGCCACATCGCCATTCCACTTGTCCCCCCGTACTCCCACGTGTTAGCTTCCGTGCGCCCAAAATATTTCCCCTGTCATATATATATATGTGTGTGCGTGTTTTTATTCATATCCTCCATTTTATTTGTTCCTCACGACCAAACAGTTTTACGTGTAAACTTCGCGATCTCTCTGTTAAATCAGAATCTTCAATGTCTTTTCTCCACCACCCTGCGTATTTCTCTCGGTCGACCATGCATCCGTCGTCCCCGCCTCCACCTGTGTCGGGTTTCTCTAATATTTTGTGGGTTTTGCAGGTTTCAAGATAACGGGAGGACGTTTTAATTCGTTGCCGCTGTTGCAAAGGTTTAAAGCCCATGAAAGACGATTTTCTGTGGGTGAAATTCAATGAAGAAGCTGAGGGTAGGTGCAAGAAATGATCGAAAATTAAAGAAGACAAAGAAATGCATTCGCATAACCCTTCAGAGAAATTCGCCCTGCATTAAAGATCTAGGATTCGAATCCAAAATCGAGGGCCGAGAGTACAGTACAGAAATGCAGACTATCTCAGGTCTCTTACGACAGTAGATTTTCCCTCAGCTAAAGGCAACACACTGTATATATTTTATTATTTGTGTCATGTATATAAGGATATTTTAATCTCCCAGCATTTATTTCTTTAAACAGATTGTTAAGTACATTCATTTATAGTCAGTCATTCATAAGAGAGGGCGCGAATGTTTTCCGCCATTTTATTCAAACTGAGTCATTAAATGTGCTTCATCTACCTCCTCCTCTAGAATCCTCTATTTTCCCTATAAAAGCTCAAAAATAAGACATTGTAAGGGTTCCATATTTCTATCAGCAAACTGTGCAGTGAAAAGGCTTTTGCATAGATTTTGTAATATTTCTGTGTGAAGGCTCAGAGCCCGTAGGGTCTCAGTGAGGAGGAGTTATAACTGTAATGAGGATTCTGATCTTTGGTATCTCACAGTATGTAATTTCTCTTATGTGTTAATACAATCTCTCATTTCATGCTATTTATCTTCTTGTATCATGTTCTAGAATGCGAGTGGCTCACTAGTTTGCAGTGAGGATTCATCCTCGTTGATGCCCTTTCTGGAATTAGTCAAGCGCTTTAAATAGGCCTAGTCATGATATACTGTTCCATGTTCATCTTTTCCACATTTTCTACTATATTAGTTGCATGAGGAGGGTGCTTTTAAAACGCCATTGTCATATAAGGATTCATAGATTGGTATGCCCGTATGTGGTTCTGTTGTGTATCTGGGTATCAGTCTCATGTTAGCTAATATCTTCTTTATGTTTCCTCACTGCACTCACTCTCTGATATTTGATTTCTGTGATATATTATTTGAATCGGCCCTCTTTACAGTAAGCTGTCTCTTAACTGTCTGATGCCTTTGTATAGGAGTTTTACATGATGTCCCTACACTATTCTTATCTTTGTATCAGCTTCTGAGAGAGTTTGGTCCCATTCAATACAAATTTCCTTGTTCAACAAGAGATAGTAAGTGAGTTCTTGGACTGACAACCCAAACTATAAATAGCTCCTTGCTATATTAAGATGTCCTAGGCACTGGTCTATGGCAACTCTAGACTGTCTCTAGGAGGGTGACAAAATCATCCACAACACCCCCCATTACATATTAACTCCCACTATATAACATGCATTATGTATTAACTTCCGCTCATATATATCCATGTTACCATATCATATAACCTTATCACTATATTTTAAACCCCACCCATTGCTTATATCACATATCCCATCACATAACATTATCCCGTGCCCCACTACCTATCAAATCCCCGACAGATCCCTCCCATTTTCCCATCCGTCTGATCATGATTGATCAGATCTGATGACCAATATCCTTTATTGCATTCCTGATTGTCAAATATTTAACACCACTGAGAGCTTGCAAAATAAGATTTTTCGTAGCCCTACTACATGCTACGTGGCAGCCCTTAATTCCATCGCGTCCTCCAAAAGAATACCGCCCACCCGCTTTTGCCAATGCGAAAATCGCCAAATGGTATTCGTGCCCATTGCAACGAAAACCACCCTTCCATTTGAACTTGAACCATATCATTGGAAATATGATGCAATATGTTGTCCTTGATGGCAACCAAATTGATGAATTTTTCCTTGATGGAAACCTACTTGATGAGTTTCCTTTTGATAGCAACCTATTTGTTAAAGATGTAAAAATGACGTTTCTACAGGTCAGTTCAGAGGTGACAAAGAAAGGAATTCCAGTAAGTGCCAGAGAAATGAAACAGGAAATATTTCTCAATGTATATGCAGGTTTGATGAAGGAAACTCACATATGGAGGTAATGTATACGCTACTTTTATGAAGGCAACTCGTGTATACATCCAGAATTAGTATATAAACAGTTCTTATGAAGAGAAGTCGCGTATAGACGTGGGGACGAAGAAGCAAAGTCGCGTATGCCTTTTGCACTCTAAAATTATGATACCAAGGGGCATTACCATGGTATTAGCCCATAGTATTGAGCGATGTGTCGTCTATTTGATTCCGTCCAAGAATACCATCGACGATTGTGTGGTTTTGGCTCATGGTATTGGTAAAGGCTAAAACTATATAAGGAGAAGAAGATCATAGTGCAAAGGTGTGCATGTGTATGGGTATTAATGAATACTTCACTCTGAATTATATATGTATGTAATGGGTTACAATTTATTGATAGATCTGAAATAATAATGCACCTATGAATAAAATGATGGATCAGGATCTCTAGACCTAAAATGACTACGTATTTTCTAGATATGTTTAAGGAATGTTTAGATCTGTGATCTGTCGAACGTTTGTTGAAGTGAAGGGTAAGATCTGAGCTGTTTATTTTTTCTGAAGAGTTGCGCAGTCCTGTAATGTTTTTAGATCTATACGTAGATTCATCTCAGCAAAAGCGCATATATATGCACGTTCGTTTCAGCGAAAACGCATATGGAATCTAGGGTTTTGCTGAAGTATGCGAAAGGAACTTTTTGATCTATTTTGTTGTATTACTTTTATCTATCAATGATGTCTTCATACAGATCTGGGTTGTTTGAATACTGGTTATGCTGCTAGTTGATTATGATTAAAGATTAGTGGTCGATTGACTGATGATTCAATGAATGAATTGATGGGGTTATAAGTTTCATTTTGATGTATTTTCTTTGAGATTAAATGTGTGGAGTGGGTCCAGTATGAAAATCTGATGAAAAGAGGCCTACAAGTTGTGTTGTGTTTAAGCTGTTTGGATCCAGTGTGAAAATTGATGAAACATGGTCCGCGGTGGTGCTGAGGGTTGAAGCCTTCAGTAAGGGGGTCATAGCTCCCTTCCAGTCATGGCTGGTAAACGAGAAGCAGGGGGTCATAGCTCCCTTCCAGTAGTGGTTGGTAAACAAGATCAAGGTGTTGGAGCTCCCTTCTAGTTGCATCCAGAAAATGAGAGAAGGTTGGAGCCTTCTGTAGGTAGATGCCTACATGCTGGTATGAGTCTGCGCTAGTACAAGACTATAAGCTATTTTATTTATAATAAATATTTAAGACAGATACGACAACAACGGTGGTTTCTCCCGAATTGGGTTTCCACCTCAAATCCTAGTGTTCATGTGTGTTTATTATGTGTGATGATTTATTCTATTCTTATTTCACATGCTTATTTCTTACTAAATATCTGATGAATGAATGATGCACTGATCTAAGTAAAGAATTATCTGCATAATAAATATCTCTAGACATACGCAAGTTTTCTTAAATATAGTCACGTGTATATGCTAGTTGGGTTCATTAAAGTCACGTATAGAAATCAGTAAAGAAAAAGTAAAAGTTTACAGTGAGTTATAAATACTGATTCACCCACCCCCCCCCCCTCTCAGTATTTTTCCCAACAATTGGTATCAGAGGTGGTCCTTCAGAAGAAGCTTGATTGCTTGAAGGAGATCTGTCGCAATGGGAAGTCATGAAGAAGTATTTTCTATAAGGCCTGTTGGAGTTCCCATGTTTTGGAAAGTTTGGCAATATCAAAAGATGAGACAACATCAGAACCACTTTTAGACCTTGAGATCTAGCCCTCCTGGATCCAGAGAGGGATCTCTCTATAAAGGCAAAGGTATATGTCTTTGAAGTTTAAATGTTAAGATATTAGGCTAGTTATAGGCACAAGGTTTGTTGTTTTTGTTTGTTTGTTTGTTTGGTTGTTGGGAATCAAGAAGGAAGGGTTCAATACAAGACAAAGGGTGAGCAAAGAGGATTTTAGGAAAAGGAGAGATATTTCAAAGAAAACTTGAGACCATTGGGCAATGGAGTGAGGAAAGGGTTTACTTGCTATTCAATATTCAAGGCTTTCAATTGGGCTAGTCATCTAAAGCATAGGATCTTAAAGATGATAGTGTGGTATGAAATGATGATGAAATAAGGTGAATGACAAGAAAACCTCCAAGGTGACCACTTAGGAATCAGATATAGGGACAGGGCATGCCATTAAACACCTATGATCCATCTCCTAAAAGGTTAACTCTTCATACAACTAGAAACATTTAAGATTTAAACACAAAGGTGAAGGCCTGAGATCAGAGAAAGGCTTTGAACTTTCAATGCTTCGACATCCAACTTAAGGGAATTTAGAAAGGTTCAATTGATTGAAAAAGACCCTAGTGAGACAGAATTAGCATTCTAAACTCCCATTATCCCAATTCTTTCAATTAAAACCCAACAAGAACATCTAAGAATAGATTCATAAATTCATACTTCAGCTAGCATTGAAAAACAACTACTACACTGGTTAAATTATCCTGAATTAGTTCTTAGATAACACAATCAGTAGAAAACATCAAAGCTAAGGAGAGCAGAAGCATTATGGTACCATGCGAGGGTATATCCTAAGCCATATTTCTAATGCTTACCAGAAAAATGAAATGTAATGAGTTACAGAAGGAAAACAGAGACAAAGACAGAAAAACATCTCCGCTGCTTTAAATCAGGATCCAAAGAAATGTGCTTGTCATATTAAAGAGCAACACCAGTCATGTACAACATTGTCCAACAGCTTGATATTCAGTCTGAATAAATCTTCCTCAGCCTATCTTACAAGTTTACACAGAGAACTATATCTCAAGAGAAACATCTTACAATTCACAGATATCCGATCAACAACCAACAACAACCTTTTCAATGAGTTTTTCTTGAGCTCCTATAGTTGAAAGAGAGGCAGAGGAGGTAGGTGAAACACTAAACGAAACATTAAAACAAAGGAAGAAGGAACGGTTCAAGGCCCATTCTGTCTTAATATCAATGCATTGATTTTCAGTACTCTTTGGATGAAAGAGTGGTCTTTGGTAGGCTGAAATTAATTCCAGGTATGTTATTTGATTTAATTTCAGTTGTAGTACTCTGGTGAATAGAAAAAAGGTAGGTAAACTACTTTGAGTTCTACCATACTGCATAACAAATGCTCTGGTAGCATAGGACTTCTGTCAGGGCAGAAATCTTCTTAGGAACACGATATTGAATAAAAACATTATGGATACTTTGTCCTTTCTCATGAGGGAAACTTCTGCTGATGTGAAACATTGATAGTGATAGAAAACTAAATATTACAGAGCAATGCAACACATAAAATATGCGGAAAATACAAGCACACAAAACACATAAAAAACCAGAGAGACACAAATATACGTGGTTCACCCAGTTTGGTCTACGTCCACCCTGAATAGCCAGTCCTTCCTTTCTATTATCTAGAAAAAATGAAGAGATAAAACCTACAGAAGATCCGCTGTAATATCCTTTGTTCTCTCTCACAGTCTCCCTATCTGTTTCCCGCTCAGAGAATACACATACATTACACAGTCGCAATACAAAACCCTCATAAAAGCGAGGGGTTTCCTTATAGGGAAAAAAACCCTAAACTAAACATAACTTCTATCGTCAGATCATCTGCCTAATGAACGACCCAGATTGAGTAGAAATTACTATACTTTTACAAGGCAATTTTACATCTATTTTTGGCTTCGGGGGCGCTGCCCCCGAAACCCCCGCCGGGCGACCGCTGGCCCCCCGGACCCCCCAGCCAGGGGGGTAGGCCCCCCCTGACCCCGCGGGGGGGACAAGTCCCCCCCCGCACCCCCCCCGCGTGCAAGGGTGTACAATTTTCCTAGGGTATTCTTCTAGCTAAAATAAGGATCTTTGAATCAAGAAGAAAATCAGGCCCCGCACCCAACAATCTCCCACTTGGAGACTGATTGTAGCAACTCCATCGTTACTTCATTTGCTAGACAATGACTCCTCTTTGGACCTAGTTGTTCCTCATCTTCATCATCATCCTTGAAGACCAATTGAAACTGAACATGTTTTCAGTTTCTCCCTGGTTACAACTTTTGTTAGCATATCTGTAGGATTTTGGCTAGTGTGTATCTTTTGCAGCTTCAACTCTCCATCTTCCAATACTGACCGTATGAAATGGTACTTGAGATGTATGTGTTTAGTCTTGAAATGAAATTTTGAGTTCTTTGCAAGATGAATGGCACTTTGGCTATCACTGTATAACGTGCCCATATCATTCTTCTTACCCAATTCACCCATAAGCCTTTGTAACCAAATCATTTCTTTACTAGCCTCTGTAGCAGCAACATACTCTGCTTCTGTTGTTGAAAGTGCAACAACACTTTGGATTTTTGAAACCCAACTGACAGTTGTTCCACCTACGGTAAATACATATCCTGTAGTGCTCCTCCTGTTATCTCTGTCACCTGCCATATCTGCATCAACATATCCCTGTAGAGCAATGTTTGAACCACCAAAGCATAATGCTTGATTTGTGGTACCTCTCAAATATCTGAGAATCCATTTTACTTCCATCCAATGTTCTTTTCCTGGATTATTCATGTACCTGCTTACAACTCCCACTGCATGTGCAATATCAGGCTTTGTGCAAACCATTGCATACATTAAGCTTCCAACTGCTGATGCATATGGAAATTAAGACATATAATCCATGTTTTCTTGGGTCTTTGGGCACATCTCCTTACTAAGTTTGAAATGGATAGCAAAAGGTGTACTAATAGGTTTTGCATTGTGCATATTAAATATTTTTAGCACCTTTTCTATGTACTCATTCTGAGACAGTATTAATTTGTGATTTTTCATGTCTCTAGTTATCCTCATACCAAGGATTTGTTTTGCAGCTCCCTAATCCTTCATTTCCAATGAATTTGCTAATTTTATTTTGAGCACATTTATTTCCTGCATGTTAGATCCTGCAACAAGCATGTCATCTACATACAATAACAATATAATATAGTTGCCATCATTTTTCCTTTTTAGATAAACACAATGATTAGAGTGACATCTAGTATAACCTTGTTCAGACTTAAACTTGTCAAATTTTAGATACCACTGCCTTGGAGCCTGTTTTAAGCCATACAAGCTCTTCTTTAACCTGCACACCAATTTTTCTTTCCCTTTGACCTCATATCCTTCTGGTTGCTGCATATATATCTCTTCCTCCAAATCTCCATGGAGAAATGTTGTCTTTACATCTAACTGTTCAAGATGTAAATCTTCTGATGCGACAAGACTTAAGATAGTTATGATTGAAGTCATCTTAACAACAAGAGAAAATATTTCATCAAAATAAATACCTTTCTTATCTGCAAACCCCTTCACCAAAAGTCTAGCTTTGTACCTCTGTTTTCCTCCATCTTCTTCCTTCAGCCTGTAAACCCATTTATTCTACAATGTAGTTTTACCTGCAGGCAACCTGACTAAGTCCCAAGTCTAGTTATGCATTAAGGAGTCCATATCTTCTTCCATGGCTAGCTCCCACTTCTTCTTGCTTTCAACCTTCATTGCTTCTTCATAACATTCAGGTTCACCAGAATCAGTCAGCAATAAATAATATAATGAAGGAGAGTATCGTTCAGGGGGTCTACTTATCCTGGTAGATCTTCTAACACCACTTTCAGGTGTTTGAGGTGCCTATTGCTGTTGTGGTGGTTGCTGCCGATGTGGTTGTTGATTATTATCATATTTAGACACCTTTACTTTTTCAGTTATCTCATCAAGAACCGCGTATTCTTTGGTTTCTTTTTCCTATTTCTTTTCCTGCAACTGATTCTTATACAAGACCTTTTCATTGAATATTACATCCCTGCTCCTAATGATTTTTTGATTTTCATAATCATATAAGCGATAACCCAAATCATTAACACCATATCCAATAAAGGTACATTTATATGATTTTGCCTCAAGCTTTGTTCTATTTTCTTTATTAATATGGACAAAGGCCTCACAACCAAATGGCTTTAAAAAATAGTAGTTTACCTTTTTACCTGTCCATGCTTCCTCTGGAATACCACCATCCAAGGAACTTGAAGGCCCTCTGTTTATTAGATAAACAGTAGTATCTACAACATTTGCCCAAAATTGTAAAGGCAATCCTGCATGCAATCTCATGCACCTTGCACGCTCCATGATTGTTCTGTTCATCCTTTCTAACACACCATTTTCTTGTGGTGTTCTTGGAACTGTCTTCTCTCTACGAATTCCATGCTCTGAATAGTACCTATCAAACTCTTTGCTGCAATATTCACCTCCATTATCTTATATAAGTCACTTTAACTTCTTTCCTGTCTCAATCTCAACCAAAGCTTTCCATTTCTTGAAAGTATCAAATACATAATATTTATTTTGAATACAATAAATCCAAGTTTTTCTAGATGCATCATCAATAAACGTAACATAATAGCGAGAGCCACCGAGAGATGATACTTGAGCAGGTCCCCATACATCTGTATGCAAAAGCTCCAAATTTTCACGCTTCTTTTCTTTCCCAACTCTGAGATATTTGACTCTCTTTGTTTTCCATAAATGCAATTCTCACAGAAATCAAAATCAGCATTCTTCAAACCTGGCAACAAATTTCTTGAGTGAATAATCTTCATCCCCTTCTCACTCATATGTCCGAGCCTATGATGCCATAGTGCTGCATCTACTCCTTTGGAAGTTAAAGCATTAACAGAGTTAGAAATACCATTGCATAAATACAATGTACCAACCTTTTCTCCTTTTTCTATTACCAGGGCTCCTTTGGTGACCTTCCAAGCTTTATCTGTGAAAGTTGTCACACAACCTTCACCGCCTAACTACCCTGTTGAAATCAGATTTTTCTTTAGATCTGGAACATGCCTTACCTCCTTTAGTAGCCATTGGTTTCCATTTTGCTGTTTTACAAGAACCTTACCCATTCCAACAATTTTACAGGGTTTATCATCACCCAAAAGAACTTGTCCAAAATCTCCTTGAACATAGTCATGAAAATATTTCTTATCAGGTGTGGCATGGAATGAAGCCCCTGAATCTACAACCCAAGAATCAATAACATTTTCGAAAGAAAGAATCAAAGAATCTTGTAACACATCACCTGTCACATTTGCTTCATGATTGTTTTCTTGCTGTGTGTCTCCTTCTTTTCCCTTCCGAGATCTACAGTCTTTCTTTAGGTGTCCTTTCTTTCCGCAATTCTAGCACACTATCCCTGATCTGGACTTGGATATGCCTTTCCTTGATTTACTGCGATATCCCGAGCTCTTTCCTCTTTCCATTCTTCTTCCCCTAGACTCTGCACTCAAAGCATTACCCGATGTCTCACCAGAGCTTTTTCGTCGCATTTCCTCGCTAAGGATAGCACCAACAACATCATCAAACTTTAAAGTACTAGATCCAGAGACAGAGTTACTAATGGCCATTACTAAACCATTCCAAATCTCTGGCAATGAGCACAAGAATAACAGAGCTCTAACTTCATCATCAAAGTTTACCCCTACAGAACTTAACTAACTGGTAACTATATTAAAATCATTTAAATGGTCTGCAACAGATCCACCTTCCGACATCTTCATATTAAATAGTTGTTTCATAAGAAATACCTTGTTTGAGGCTGAGGATTTTTCATATAGTTTCGCCAACGTCTGCATCAAACCCTCTATTGTTGTTTCCTTCGAAATATTGAAGGCGAATGATGCCGCAAGGCACAACCGTACTGTTCCGAGTTCCTTTCTATCGAGAATGTTCCATTCCGCGTCTGTCATGGCCGCCGGCTTCTTTTTTTTCCGCTCAATGGTAGGTACAGATCTTTCTGATACAGATAATCTTTCATCTGCATCTTCCACAGCGGGAAGTTTTGGCCGTTAAATTTCTCAACCCTAAACTTAGCATCTTCTGCCATTGCTCCCACTCGAACCAAGAACCCTTCTTTCTTGCGAGTTTATCAGCCAAATATACCTTCGGCTTTGATACCAGTTGTTAGAAAATAAAATATTACAGAGCAATGCAACACATAAAATATGCGGAAAATACAAGCAAAAAAAACACATAAAAAACCAGAGAGACACAGATATACGTGGTTCACCCAGTTTGGGCTACGTCCACCCCGAACAGCCAGTCCTTCCTTTCTATTATCCAGCAAAAATGAAGAGACAAAACCTACAGCAGATCCACTGCAATATCCTCTGTTCTCTCTCACAGTCTCCCTATCTGTTTCCCACTCAGAGAATACACATACATTACACAGCCGCAATACAATACCCTCATAAAAGCGAGGGGTTTCCTTCTAGGGAAAAAAACCCTAAACTAAACATAACTTCTACCGTCAGATCATCTGCCTAATGAACGGCCCAGATTGACTAGAAATTACTATACTTTTGCAAGGCAATTTTACATCTATTTTTGGCTTCGAGGGTGCTGCCCCCGAAACCCCCGCCAGGGGACCACTGGCCCTCGTACCCCCCAGCCGGGGGGGTAGGCCCCCCCACGTGCAAGGGTGTACAATTTTCCTAGTGTATACATCCAGCTAAAACAAGGATCTATGAATCAAGAAGAAAATCATGCTCCACACCGAACAGATAATATTGTTTTCTGTGCGTTAGGCCTCATTAGGCCTTCTGTGTAATCCACAAGGTATTCAATTCGGTACATTTTCCCTTTAAACATTGAATCAGAGCTTAAAATCTTCAATTACAGGTATTAAACTCTCTGATTATCCACTGATACGCTTTGCCGCTTCATTGACTGTCTCTGTCTGTGAAATTTGAGCTTTAATGGCATTGGAGAGGTTTAACAGGGTTGAAAAATGTTCCTTTAATGGAAAATTACGTCCTAACACCTTCCCAGGGATTTCTTTATAATCTCAAGCTCTAAAAATGCTTCCTCTACGCTACAGTGTCACTAACAGTGACTGTGTACAGCAGAACGGTTTTCACTGTCTATACTCCCTGCAAAACACACAAAAATGTTAAGAAAATCCATGCGGTGGGAGGATGGATGCAGTGGAAGGCTGTGAGAATGGCAGTGTAGCATGGTGGAAACGGTGTATGCAAATGGAAAGCGGTGGAAAAATGCAGTGTAATGGTGAAAATATGCTTTGATGGAGGTTTGGTGAAAACATGGATGCAGACTATTCGATCAGATCTAGAGGTGATGATCGACGGTGGAGATTAGCTAATGGAACGACTTTAGAAAGTTGGGCGAAATGCGATAAATTTTAACGTAAAACATTAAAGTTCTAATGTTAGGCGGAATGATATGAACTTTAATGTAAATCATGAAAATTCGGCCTTTGAACAAAATACCAAGGGAATGGGTGAAAATGCAATGAAAAACATATGGAATGGGTTTGAATGGTGGGACCTGGTCATGGGCGGAGGGCGATTTGGTTAGGATCATTAGATCTCAAGAGGAGATCAATGGCTGCGATGATCCGATGCAATACTGAGGTCGCGCGATGAACAAAATGTGAATGGAGTGCGAGATGCAATGAGGGCCGTTGATCTATATAGATCAACGGTCGAGATCTATTAATGGAATTTCTGAGGTGGGAAGTGGGGAAGTGGTTTTTCCGAAGAAACAGCTGTTTTCGCGCGGCGAAAAGGGAGGAAGGTTGTTTTCACTTTTCGAACATGATATGGGTCCCCAACTGACACGTGGCTCTAAAAAACCACCCATATAGCGTGAATTTGAACTGCTAAAATTCAGACACAAAACCTGCGCGATATTGATGTGGAACGTTGGATCTGGCCCTGTGAGATCCGACAGTGATGGAAGAGCATGATACGGGGAAAGTGCATGGTCAGTAAGGTGGGGTCAAGTTGAAGGTAGTTTCATTGTGAACCATCCAATCTATGTGATGGACGGCTGAGATCTACAGAGGAGAAACAAAGGTGGAGGAGTTGGTAGTGGGTGGAGAGAATCCTGGCCATCAGATCAAAAGGAATGAATGGTCAAGATCTAATTGGAAGCGGAGGAGGCAGGGGCCAAATCTCCGACGGGCTCATGAAGCGATTGGCTCTGGACCGTCGGATCAATGTCAGATCAACGGTTACGATTGGATCGGGGTTGACCAATCGGGGAACATAGGGCGGAGTGAGAGCAAATCATGGCCGTTGGTTCTTATGGATTCAACGGCCAAGATTGCATCGGGAGATCGCAATCGGGGGAAACGAAGGGTGGCACAAAAAAAAATTCCGATTAG
The DNA here is from genome assembly GCA_034641835.2 of Pinus albicaulis. NCBI lineage: Eukaryota > Viridiplantae > Streptophyta > Pinopsida > Pinales > Pinaceae > Pinus > Pinus albicaulis. The sequence continues at coordinate 91,292,562 of CM076569.1, read as the reverse complement.
CGATTGAAGCGATTGGCGCTTGACCATTGGATTTATATGCGAATCAACAACGGAGATTATCATCGGAGGGCATATGAAGGAATGAGGCGGAGTGCAGTAAGACTTTGCACGGGCCATTAGATCTATTTAGATCGACGGTGGAGATTGTTTCTGAGACCAACAGCATAATTCTTCCTCGCATCGGAAGATTTCTCCTTAACAAAGAAAATGCACTCCCGATATTCTCTAATTCTGATTAGTGCCTGATGTCTTAGCGCTTGGTTTTAGCACTCGGGTGCATGGAGGGGAAGTGGTTAGGGGCTGGCTGAAAGGGGATAAGTCTGTATATAGCGAAAAATGGGTTTTTTGGCTTAAAAATAGAGTTTTTAAGGCTACAAAGAGGCTTTCGGTAGAGGGAAAAAGGGATTTAAAATCAAATGAAGGGATTTCACTTAGTTTTTAAAGGGGAATTGAGTGGTTTAGAAGACTTAGGAAGGGATTTTTGGAGTCAAAAGGGGAAATTTGGGAAGGGGAAAAGAGGTTAAAATGGGGAAATTTGCAGGGATACAAGGGGCAAATGGAGGTCTTTCTGAGGATAATTTTTTCACAAACAGTGAGGCTTTTTGGATGGAAACAGTAGTGAAGATCTTTTCAAAGGCCAAGGACACATAGAGGCTTCAAGGATGAGAGATTTTCATAGGAAATGTATCTCTTGAAGGCTCATAAACAATTTAGCCACCTATTTGCTTGACAAAAAATTCGTAGGTGGCTAACAGTGGCTCCACATGGGGATGGCATCTTCTTGAAGGTATCAAGAATTCAGAAAATAATCTTTGGAGTAGGCCAGATGCCCGATCCTTGAACCATATTTCTTCTTTGATTCAGCTGTTACAAACATGATGGATTTTAATCAGCAGAAAACATTCCCCAATCAATCTACCTACCCATCCTACAATCCTAACATTTTTTCTTCAAGGTGCATTTGAATTTGCAGACCTTCTTCATCATTTTTTTTTTAAACCAGAAAAAAAAAAAATCTAATTCTACCCTTATTACTCCATGAGACTAGAGTAGACTGTTGGCCTCATAGTTTCTCTACCTAATCTAATATCTGCTAGGATTGAACTGTCTAGCAGATTTCTTCTCTACATTCTACAACAGAAATTTAAAAAACAGTTAAACCAGGATTGGATAGTCTGTTTTGTTATGGATCCATGGCATAAAGACAGCTGCACATGGACTAAAATTGCATAAAATTGAAAACAAAATATTGAAGGCTTGAAATCTTGCAACTTTGAAGCATTCCTTCTTTCTTTTGTGACTCAAGTTTTGAGCTTGTTAGAGTCACTTTCTTCTTCACTTCAGCTCTGTTTTTGGGCTTGTTAGAGCTGATTCTTATTTCTTCTTTGCTGGTCCATATTTTTAGCGTATTAGAACCAACTTCTTTACCCCCTTTGGCTCAGGTTTTGATCATGTTAGAGCCCATCTTTTTCACTTCGAAGGTTCATGTTTTGAGCATGTTTGAACCTATTTTTCTCTGTTTTTCGAAAAATTTTCCTCTTTTTATTGAAAACAAAACACAGCAATGGTATTTACAATGGAAATGAAAACTGTAAATTGGAAATCAGCAGTAGTAATGTTTGATCATCCTACCATTAACAGGACCCCCAAACAATTCTGTACCATCTAGATCTTGCAGAAAAAAGGCATTTGGACCAAAAATGGCTTGGCTGATGTAAGGAACCTGCCACAAACTGTCAAATTTGCCATGCTTTCCTTTGCCTTCTCTCCTAGAGTCCCACTTTAAAAATATTGTCTCCAATTTTGAAGTCACGAGCTTTTGTTCTTTTATCAAATAAATTCTTTATGTTTTCCTGCACTTTCATAGCTCTATTATAGACCTCTTCTCTTGTTTGTTGGAGATGAATTGTTTGATTTATCCTCCTTACCATGCTGTCATCTTCTGTCTGAATCTCTTGAACTAGTTTAATCACTGGTGTCTACTCAACCTAGTGTTCCTAAGTTGATGTCATAAATTGTCAACCAGGGCTAGTAAAATGTTGAAGTGAAGTGCACTATATGTGCCTAGGTATTTGCTTCCTAATTCGGTGTGTTTAGTGTTTTTCTAGTGTTTTTGGGTTTTGTGTTTTTTTATGCTAAGAGGAAAGTAAGTTGTTTGGCAAAGAGGAGTTATTAGTCACTCTAAAAACAGAGTAAAATCTAGACTATGTATGACACCTAAGAACAGAGAATGCTAACTTACAAATTGCAAAACTTGACAAGAAAAATAACTCATAACATAGACTCAATCCAATTCATTTCATTAGAAGTATGTTGGAATAGCTTGAGAAAAGGATAAGCTTAATGCAATGAGGTTCTTCTAAGTAAACAACAACTTACAATATCACAAAAGTCTCATCCATGGTTGGAAATTTGTTGGAACACAATTGGAAAACATTATCTGTAGCATAGTAAGGAACCCTACTCTAAATTAACTTATGACACTGAAATTAATCCATTCTACAACTCAAATTGTCACTACTAAGCCTCATTCGAGAGTTAGAAATATTTTGGAATAGTTTTGGAAAAAGGCTATTTGTAAAATTATAAGAAATTGCAGAACAATCAAGGCCGCGAAATGATATCACTAATTCCTGTCCATATGATGATGTGTTGGAAGAGATTAATAACAAGAGTAGTTTGTAAATAATGAAGGCCTTGAAGTCTAATGGAAGAGAACTAGAATACAACTAACTAATAAAACTTAAAATACATTAAACAGAACTGAACTAGAATGCAATCAATCAAACTTGAAATACAATGAACAGAACTTAACTAGAGTGCAATTAACCTCCGGAGTATTACAACTGAACTAAAGTGCAACTAATCTCTAAAATATTACAACTATCTTTCATTTAGTGTTAGTGATATTTTGGAACAATTCATAAGAATAATACTGGCTGTAACATTCAATGTAAGTTAGCATAAAACATAGAGTTCAAAAAGCTGCTTGCATTAGGAATGAAACAGAGCTAAAGTTACTTATCTAAGAAATATGGACAGAGCTTCTCGGGCAGTAAGGGCTCTCTACCACCGGATTAGAATACAAATCTCCTCAAGATTGCCTCAGACCATGCAATGAAGTTGGATTTCTTTCATTAAATGAAAAATACTTCAGAAACAGAGTATTATGGACTTTTGAGATCTAACCAAAAAACATTAATCTAGCTAACTGTCTTTCGATCTCCCGAGTCATTCTTATAAGAAAAATACATAACTACCCTTGAGAAGAAATAGGGATAAGTGTCTTTCCCAGTTAAAATCAAATTAGAACTCTTGTGGAAGCCTCGTACTTTTGCTGAAGACATCTGTAGAGTTCTTGTCCCGGTAGAAGTCTACCTCTTAATTTTGATTTCTTCCATGTGCATAACCACTTGGAGACTTTTTCTTAGACTTCGTAGAGGACAAGAAAGGATGTAGATGAGGTCTGGAATTCAACCATATGCGTTTTTTCTTAAAGTGACACCTGTAACCTGTGTGAACATGAAGATAGTTGCGGAATAGGCGACTGGCTACATAATGGCGGCATTCTGTAGCTAAGTCTAGTAAAAAATTACTACAACAACAAAACCACAAAAATATAGCAATTCAGTCATTATATGCATTCCTAAAGTGACTTTAATTAATCCTATTGATCTTTTAAGCCTGCAACTGATAAAGGACAAAGGAAATGAAGTGAAATTTGGTGAAAGAGAAGGACAGCTTTGGGGCTCAACAACTGGTACCCCAAGGCTGGTTGGAAACACTACCTCTATCCCATAAACAAGCTGATATGGTGACATGCCAATGGATTTCTTTTTTGTTAGCCTATCAGCCCACAAAGCATGCACTAACTTGTTATGCCATGATTTCTTATTCTCTTCAAGAAGTTTTTTGATGATGGTAACCAAGCTCTTGTTTGATGATTCAGCTAACCCATTACCTTGTGGGTAATAAGCAGTTGAATGATCGAGTGCTATCTGATACCTGTGAAAAAAATCAATAATTTTCTTGGATCCAAAAGCAACAGCGTTATCAGTGATTATTTTTCTCGGGCAGCCAAATCTAGAGAGGATGTGGTCTTCTAGGAACTTAATGATAACAAAATCTATGGCATTCCTAGAGGGTATGGCCTCTATCCACTTCGTGAAGTAGTTTGTGGCTGTAAGGATCCACTTGTGTTGTGCAGAAGAAGCAGGGTGTATTTCTCCTATGAAATCTAGGCCCCATTGTTGAAAGGGAGCCTCAATTGTAATGGGTTGTAATGGTAAAGGGAGGATCTTTCTTTTGCCCTCGAAAATCTGGCACTTATGGTAGGCAATTATCATTTTATGGATGTCATTGAAAAGTGTAGGCCAGTAATATCCAACTCTGAGTATTTTGTTAGCAATGGCTTTCCAGCTTAAATGGCCTCCACACTCTCCTTCATGGAACTCCTGTTTAATCCTCTCTGCTTCAGTTTCGGGCAAACATTTAAGCAATAGACCATTTGCATTTTTCCAGTATAAACATTAATTCAGTATGCAATAGTTTCTGGATTTTAAATTTAGAAACCAAGCCATAGTCTTTGAGAATTTAGGAGGGGCATTGAGGTTTGTGAGCACATACAGGATATCATAATACCCAGGAAAGTTTTGAAATTGTTATTCAACTGTAGGATCAGGAAATCCTTCATGTTCATCCAGGGCATCTACCATGTTTATGTTAAGGGCTTGCAAATTAGATTCAGCCATTAGTTTAGCTAAGCCCTGACCTTTAGTCAGTTTTGTGGGTTTTATTTCCAGGTCATACTCTAATATTACAGCAATCCATTTTCCCCTCTTTCCATCAGGATCTTGGGAAAAAATTTCTTTTACCACTATGTTTGGCACGTAGGCTATGATGTGAGAATGTAGTATATACACCCTAAAGTATTTCAAGGCCTTTTCCAAGGCATAGGCCTATTTTTCCATTGTGTTATATTTCAAGGGTGCATCCCTCAGAGCTTTTCTGAAGAAAGAAATAGGTTGTTCCATACCCTTTGTATTTTTCTGCAGTAAAACTGCAGCCACTGTATGCTCGGAGGCAAAGGAAAATATCAGGAAATATTTTGAGAAATCTGGGCTAATTAGGACAGGTGCCCGGGTGAGTGCAAGTTTAACTGACTCAAAATATTTTTTAGCCTCTACAGTCCACTTAACCCCTACACCTTTTTTCAGCATGTTTTTCATATTCTTGAGGTGTTCAGCTAGGTTGGGAATAAACCTCCTTAAGAAGTTGATTTTCCCAATAAAGGACTGCAGCTATTTTATGTTTCTCGGGTGTGTAATCTGCAGTATTCCCTCAAATATTTGCGGGTATATTTTAATTCCCTTCTCTGATATAACATGGCCAAGAAGCTTACCTTCTTGAAGCCCGAATACAGTCTTCTTGAGATTTAAAGACAGACCGAACCTTCTACATTTTTCAAAAAATCTTCTCAGATATTTTAGGTGCTCCTCATCAGTCTTCGAATAGACTGTTATGTCATCCAGATAGATGACAATGAATTTCCCTATTTCCTCCGAAAAGGCTATGTCCATTTCTCATTGGAAGGTCGCACCAGCGTTCATCAGTCCAAAAGGCATTTTTACGTACATAAAAGTGCCCCATGGAGTGGTAAAAGCTGTCTTGAGTTGGTCTTCTAGGAGTACTAAAACTTGGTTATAGCCTGAAAAACCATCTAATAGGGAGATCCTTTTTGAGCCAACTACCCTATGTAGGATGTGTTCCATCTTTGTTAAAGGTTAATTATCCTTAAGTGAGGCTCTGTTAAGGTTTTTGAAATCAATGCACAGTCTGATCTCACCTATTTTCTTTCTCACAACCACAAGGTTGGAAACCCAATCGGAGAACCTCACAGGTACTATAATTCCTGCCTCGTACATATTTTTGATTTCCTTTTCCACTAGAGGCAGTTGTTTCGGGTTAATTCTGCAAAGTTTCTATCTGAAATGTTTTTGGTTCTCTTTCAAAGGAATTTTGTACTGTATAATGTCTGTATCGTAGGCCTTTAAGTCCTCGTAGCTCCAGGCAAACACATCGATGAACTCCTTAAATAAGTCGATATATTTCTTTTTCATGTCTGCGAGCAAGGACTTAGCCAAATTAATCATCTTAGGCTTATCTTCAGTGCATATGTTGCATTCCTCGACATCTGAGTCTGAGTGTTCTATAGTGGGTTTTTTTGCTACATCGTCAAAATCAAAAAGGTCCTCTAAAGGTGCCAGTCCTCGGGGTATATTCTTATATTTTGACTACAGCACCTCTATTTCCTCTTTTTCAACATTCTTATATTCTTCGGTTTGATTTCCAAGTTGTTCAGTTAAAGTTCTTATTTCTACGTTATGTGGTGATTTTTCTTTGTCGGAGGGCTCCTTACTCAGGAAAATTTCATCGGATTTAGAGTCTGAATCGGAGAATTCAAACTCATTCCTTCCAACCATGAAATCCTCTATCTTCTTGTCGCCCTCAAAGACCTGCTAATATTTCTCATTATCGGGCACTATAGGAGTCTATATTTTGTCTGAATGATGATTTTTTTATCACTAGGAGGCTTATGATATGAACTAGCTATGCAGGCTAATCCATTAGCAATTATGTTCTGACTCCTACGAACAAACACAAGTTCGTATTCCATAAAGGTTTTCAATAAATCCATAGCATCATTCATGTACGCTCTCAATCTAGGGTGTTTAGTTGTATACTCTCTGTTCACATGTTTTATGATTAACTCAGAGTCTCCATGTACAGCTATCCTTTGGGCTCCTAGTTTTTTCAGTAGATTCAAACCTAGAATAAGAGCCTCATACTCTGCAATATTGTTTGTACATTTGAAGTTCAGATTAAAGGCATGAATCTTGGCATAATCACTCTCTGTGTTATGTAACCACACTCCTGCTCCTGCAGTCTTTCTAGTGCATGACCCATCGAAATTCATTCTCCATAAGGGACTTTTGTCATGTTTATCATCATTTCCCTCCCTAACGTTGGCTTCACTATTATGTTGTAATATGGGGTCTACACCGTGGTGTGGAGGGTTTTGTTCTTCATGATGTGTATGTAGTTCAGGGAGATGACCAATCAAATTTTTGCATTTTGTTTCTTGTTCACTCTGGGTTTCTGTTTCAATGTACTGTCCAAAGGTTTCTTCTTCCTTTTCTTCTAATTCTAGAGTGGCCATTATGTTAAAATCTATGGCTCTACCCTATTAACTGCATCTCTGTCTTCTGGCTCTGGCTCGTCTATGGATTCATAGTTGCAAAGGATAAAGGAGTCTAGATTCGTGTGTACAGAGTACAGAGGTGAATTTTCAGGCTTTTCAGGGCTACTAACCATGAACTTCATTTGTGCCTCTCTATACAGTCTCCTAAGCTGCCTAAAGACATGGATTGTGGCATATGAGCCATCCATCTGCATCGTACCTTGTAGCTTGGCTCCCCACAACCTCGATAGTAACATGCCATACTTAGGTGGCACATCTACCACTATAACGTCCATAACCATACATTTGGCTGGAATCTAGGTCAGGTTCACACAAAGGTCTTTGATTAGGCCAAGGCACTTCACTCTGCTAGAGTCAAATGAATATAAATCTTTATAAGGATGGGTTATCTATAGGCCTAACCTCTCCATAACTACCTTAGGCATTAGGTTGTGTGATGCCCCAGAGTCATGCATTGCATTGTGAAGGATCTTGTCATGGATATTAAGGATGATATAAAAAGGAGGTACTACCCCTTCCTGAAACTTCCCTTCTATCTTTGGACCAAACAGAAGGGCTGGCTGATCATCACTCAGATTGACAGTGTCATTGTTTTCACCTAGATTCAAAGCTTTCAAAATTTGGCCTTTATATACATCCTGAGTGGCCAGCTCAGAGAGTGGGACAGAGATTTTAATTTTATCAATCTCACTATCGAGATTGAAGGGAGATTGACTCTTTGTAAGACTCAACTCTATTTTGTTAGCCACTACTTTAGTGGCAGAATCAGTGTGCTGATTCTCACTATGTATAGTGCTTGTGGTTGTTTTATCAGGAACACTAGCTACAGTGCTAGTGCTGCTAGTTTGTTGACTCTGTTTATCAGTATTTTGGTTGTCTTTTTCTTTGTTCTTCCTAGAACTCTCAACTGCTGATTTTCTACTTTCAGCAGTCACTTTAGAAGTTTTCGCAGGCCTTTTCTTAATGGTAATCTCATAAGATTTGGGTTTGGAAGTGTCTAAACTCTTTTTGCTTCTAAGTTCATACTGTTCTCTGACTTGCATGATGGAATTTTAAAATCCTAACCTGTAATCCTCAGATTCTAACCTTTCCTCATCCCAATATGAGTGTGAGGTCTTATTGTCTTCTGTGGAACAATTGTGGATTGAGTTATCTATTTCAACATGTTTATGGTAGTTCCCTCGGACTCTTCTATTATCCCCTCATCTTCATCAAGGAATTTCTCTTGAAATGGGGGTATGAATTGTTGATCAGAGTCTCTCTGTCTGTTTGGGGGATTGTTTCTCCTAAAGTTCTGGTTCTGGTTATGATTTTGGTTTCTGTTCTGGTTGCTAACTTGGACAGTCAAATTTTCCACCATTTTTCCTAGTCTCTCCATGGTTTTGGCTAGAATATCATATTTGGGATCAGATGTGGAAGTTGATGTGTCATCCCTATATGTTACCCTTTTCTCAGCCCTCATTCTGGCTTTCTTCTCAATCAAGTTAGCCTCTACACTCACTGCTCCTTTTTTCATATCTTTCAATGTGCTATAATCTCTCTCCCTAAGCTGGTAGGCCATGTCAGCATCAAAGCCTTCAGCGTATTTCACTAAAGCCATACCTTGGGGATGTTTCATATGTGGAGGAAGAGCATTATAAATGTTGTTAAACCTTGTATAATAGTCATGGACACTCTCTCCTACATTTCTTTTAAGGTTCTTGTATTCTGCTAAGATTTGGAGAGGGTTGGTCTTGACTTCCCATTTGTTTATAAAATTCTGATATAATGAGGGAAGATCATGGATACTATTAGGAGGTAGGCCCTTAAACCACTTCTTCACATCACCTCCTAAACTATGGGCAAAGATTCTCATCTTGACTGTCTCATCATCTATCTCCATATAGTCAAAGGAATCTTTTGTCCTATCTACATGGTGTTGAGCAGTGGTAGACTCTTTTGCAGTAAAATGTGGGATTTTTTACTGATAATTATTGGGTAAAGGCACTAGAGGCTGTGGTAACACCAGAGGTGCATACTAGGCTGCCATGATGATGTTTTTAGGAGGTAAAGGATTGGCTTGGGCAGCAGGTATGTGGATGACAGGAATACTAGGACCAGCAACACTCTGTTGAGCTGTTTAGGATGACAGAGCCTCAATTTTTGAATGAAATGAATATCCAGAGGTGTATATGGAGGGGTCTCTCTGTCCCTAATGTGTTCACCACTGTGAGATGGTGAACTAGGAAGCTCAAGGTCTGACTGATCTAGAACATTGAATGACCTAGTTCTTGGTAAACTGCTTTGTAGGTCTAAGTCAAACTGATTTCCTGATAGAGCTATAAAGTCTTCTGGTGTAGAGTTATCTCTATGCATGTGTCTGGAAATAGTTTTCCTTCTAGGTGTAGGAGATTTCCTAAGAATGCTCTCAGGGTTGTCAACTATTTCAGGTGGGTTTGGGTTAGGATAAGCTCTTGTATGAATGGTTCTTGAAGCCAGTATGTTGTCTTTCAAACAAAGAAGCTTAATCCTACTTGTTACTTCTAATATGGTTGATGTTGTAATGGAACTCTGGTCTCCCAGTGGAGTCTTATGAAAAACAAGATAATCAGCAGGCCTACTGATCACCAGTGGAGTCTTTAATCATTAAGGAACTATGGAGTCACCAGGTGGAAGGTTTAGAATGTCTCAGGGAGGTGTACTGTCCACCACAGTGATTAACCACCAAACTAACCAGAGATTTTGGATTCCTGAGGTTCTAAAGACGCATAAGATGGAAAACACTCAGAAATTCCCCAGCGGTATCGCCATTATGTTGGAGTTCCCATGTTTTGGCAAGTTTGGCAATACCAAAATATGAGACAACATCAGAACCAATTTTAGACCTCGGGATCTAGCCCTCCTGGATCCAGAGAGGGATCTCTCTATAAAGGCAAAGGTATATGTCTTTGAAATTTAAATTATAGGCACAAGGTTTGTTGTTTGTTTGTTTGGTTGTTGGGAATCAGGAAGGAAGGGTTCAATACAAGAAAAAGGGTGAGAAAAGAGGATTTTAGGAAAAGGAGAGATATTCATAGAACACTCGAGACCATTGGGCAATGGAATCAGGAAAGGGTTTACTTGCTATTCAATATTCAAGGCTTTCAATTGGGCTAGTCATCTAAAGCATATGATCTTAAATATGATAGTGTGGTATGAAATGATGATGAAAGAAGGTGAATGACAAGAAAAACTCCAAGGTGACCACTTAGGAATCAGATCTAGGGATAGGGCATGCCATTAAACACCTATGATCCATCTCCTAAAAGGTTAACTCTTCAGAAAACAAGAAACACTTAAGATTTAAACACAAAGGTGAAGGCTTGAGATCAGAGAAAGGCTTTGAACTTCCAATGCTTCGACATCCAACTTAAGGGAACTTAGAAAGGTTCAATTGATTGAAAAAGACCCTAGTGAGATAGAATTAGCATTCTAAACTTCCAGTATCCAAATTATTTCAATTAAAACCCAACAAGGACATCTAGGAATAGATTCATAAATTCATACATCAGCTAGCAGTGAAAAACAACTACTACACTGGTTAAATTATCCTGAATTAGTTCTTAGATAACACAATTAGTAGAAAACATCAAAGGTAAGGAGAGAAGAAGTATTAGGGTACCATGCGAGGGTATATCTGTTAAGTCCCTATATTAATAGGATAGCCCCTTATTATGTTAGTGTAGCCCCCCTTATTGTTATTATTGTACCCTTGTAACCCCCATTTTGTTATTATTGTGCCCTTAAATTATTATTGTTAGGTCGGCTAGGATTACATTGTGGCCCACTAGGATTACATTATGGCCCCATGGACTCCTATATATAGAAAGGAGGTTTTATGAATTGTATCATCCAAGAATTGTTCATTTATGTAATGTATTGGAGGTTGCCCCCTCGAAGTGGCTCATTTCTAAGGCGTTTACATCTCTTTTCTTCTATTTTTGGAGCTGGTTACACAACAATATCCTAAGCCAGATTTTTGATGCTTACTAGAAAAATAAAATGTAATGAGTTACAGAAGGAAAACAGAGACAAAGATAGAAAAACATCACCACTGCTTTAAATCAGGATCCAAAGAAATGTGCTTGTCATATTAAAGAGAAACACCAGTCATGTACAACATTGTCCAATAGCTTGATATTCAGTCTGAATACATCTTCCTCAGCCTATCTTACAACTTTACACAGAGAACTATATCTCAAGAGAAACAGCTTACAATTCGCAGATATCCGATCAACAACCAACAACAACCTTTTTAATGAGTTTTTCTTGAGCTCTTATAGTTGAAAGTGAGGCAGGGGAGTAGGTGAAACACTAAATGAAACATTAAACAGAGGAAGAAGGAAAGACTCAAGGCCCATTCTGTCTTAATATCAATGCATTGATTTTCAGTACTCTTTGGATGAAAGAGTGGTCTTTGGCAGGCTGAAATTAACTCCAGGTATGTTCTTTGATGTACTTTCGACTGTAGTACTCTTGTGAATAGAAAAAAGGCAGGTAAATGACTTTGAGGTCTGCCATACTGCATAAAAAATGCTCTGGTATTATAGGACATCTTTCAGGGCATAAATATTCTCAGGAACACGATATTGAATATAAACATTATAGATACTTTGTCCTTTCTCATAAGGAAAACTTCTCCTGATGTGAAACACTGATAATATTATTTTCTGTGTGTTAGGCCTCATTAGGCCTTTTGTGTAATCCACAAGTTATTCAATCTAGTACATTTTCCCTTTAAACATTGAATTAGAGCTTAAAATCTTCAATTACAGGTATTAAACTCTCTGATTATCCACTGATACTCTTTGCTGCTTCATTCACTGTCTCTATATGTGAAATTTGAGCTTTAATGGCACTGGAGAGGTTTAACAGGTTTGAACATTGTTCCTTTAATGGAAAATTACGTCCTAACACCTTCCCAGGCGTTTCTTTGTAATCTCAAGCTCTAAAAATGCTTCCTCTGTGCTATTGTGTCACTAACAGTGACTGTGTAGAGCAGAACGGTTTTCACTGTCTATATTCCCTGCAAAACACACAAAAATGTTAATAAAATCCATGCGGTGGGGGGATGGATGCAATGGAAGGTTGTGAGAATGGTAGCGCAGCATGGTGGAAATGGTGGATGCAAATGGAAAGCGGTGGAAAAATGCAGTGTAATGGTGAAAATCTGCTCTGATGGAGGTTTGGTGAAAAAATGGACGCGGACCGTTCAATCAGATCTAGAGGCGATGATCGACAGTGGAGATTAGCTAATAGAACGAATTTAGAAAGTTGGGAAAAATGCAATAAAATTTAACGTAAAACATTAAAGTTCTAATGTTAGGCGAAATGATATGAACTTTAATGTAAATCATGAAAATTTGGCCTTTGAATGAAATACCAAGGGAATGGGTGAAAATGCAATGAAAAACATATGGAATGGGTTTGAATGGTGGGACCCGGTCATGGGTGGAGGGCGATTTGGTTAGGACTGTTAGATCTTAGGAGGAGATCAACGGCTACAATGATCCGATGCAATGCCGAGGTCGCGCGATGAACAAAATGTGAATGGAGTGTGAGATGAAACGAGGGTCGTTGATCTATACAGATCAACGATCGAGATCTGTTAATGGACTTTTGGAGGCGGGAAGTGGGGAAGTGGTTTTTCAGAAGAAATAGTTTTTTTCGCGTAGGGAAAAGGGAGGAAGGTTGTTTTCACTTTTCGAACGTGATATGGGTCCCCGGCTAACATGTGGCTCTAAAAAACTGCCCATATCGCACGAATTTGAACTGCTAAACTTCGAACATAAAACCTACGCGATATTGATGTGGGTCGTTGGATCTAGCCCCGTGAGATCCGATAGTGATGGAGGAGCACGATACGGGGAAAGTGCATGGTCAGTAAGGTGGGGTCAAATCGAAGGTGGTTTCATTGTGAACCGTCTGATCTATGCGATGGACGGCTGAGATCTGCAGAGGAGAAACAAAGGTGGAGGAGTTGGTAGTGGGTGGAGAGAATCATGGTTGTCGGATCAAAAGGAATGAACGGTCAGGATCTAATCAGAAGCGGAGGAGGCAGGGGCCAAATATCCGATGGGCTGATGAAGTGATTGGCTCTGGACCATCGGATCGGCAACAGATCAACGGTTGCGATTGGATCGGGGTCGACCAATCGGGGAACACAGGGCGGAGTGAGAGCAAATATTGGCCATTGGTTCTTGTGGATTCAACGGCCAGGATTGCATCGGGAGATCACAATCGGGGGAAACGGAAGGTGGTACAAAAAAAAATTCCAATCAGCGATTAAAGCGATTGGTGCTTGACCGTTGGATTTATATGCAAATCAACGGTGGAGATTATCATCGGAGGGCATACGAAGGAATGAGGTGGGGTGTGGTAAGACTTTGCATGGGCCGTTAGATCTATTTCAATTGACAGTGGAGATTGCTTCTGAGACCAACAACATAATTCTTCCTCGCATCGGAAGATTTCTCCTTAACAAATAAAACGCGCTCCCGACATTCTCTGATTCTAATTAGTGCCTGATGCCTTAGCGCTTTGTTTTAGCACTCGGGTGCATGGAGGGGAAGTGGTTAGGGGCTGGCCGAAAGGGGCTAAGTCTGTATATAGTGAAAAATGGGTTTTTTGGCTTAAAAACAGAGTTTTTAAGGCTACAAAGAGGCTTTTGGTAGAGGGAAAAAGGGATTTAAAATCAAATGAAGGGATTTCACTTGTTTTTTAAAGGGGAATTGAGAGGTTTAGAAGACTTAGGAAGGGATTTTGGGAGTCAAAAGGGGAAATTTGGGAAGGATAAAAGAGGTTAAAATGGGGAAATTTGCAGGGATACAAGGGGCAAATGGAGGTCTTTCTGAGCATAATTTTTTCACAGACAATGAGTTTTTTTGGATGGAAACAGCAGTGAAGATATTTTCAAAGGCCAAGGACGTACAGAGGCTTCAAGGATGATTTTCATAGGAAATGTATCTCTTGAAGGCTCATAATTTAACGATTTAGCCACCTGTTTTCTTGATAAAAAATTCATAGGTGGCTAACAAGGCCACCACTATTCAATGGAAGTAATCTATTATTCTGGAAGATACGAACAAGAGCGTATTTTCAAAGTCTTGGAGCATAAGTATGGGGAATCGTGGAAGGAGGTTATCAATATCCAGTAAGTATTCCTACAGATGCAGCAGAAATGAAGAAATATGAACTAAACACCAAAGTTGTCAATGCTTTATTAGGAAGCCTGTCAGAAACAAAATTGGTTAAAGTGATGCAGCTAAATTCAACAAAGGAAATATGGGACAAGATCATTCAGAGCTATGAAGGTGATTCAAAGGTAAAAAGTGCCAAACTTCAAACTCTTAGAATGCAATATGAAAATTTCATAATGCATGGTGATCAAAGTATTGCAAGTTTATTCCTAAGATTAGATGAGATTGTGAATTCTATGAGGAATATGGGTGAAGATATAAAGGACTCAACTTTAGTAGAAAATATGTTGAGATCTCTAACTTAAAAGTTTGAGTCAAAATTTTCAACTATTAAAGAAAAGCAGGATCTGAAAAATCTTATTGTTATTCAACTACATGGTATCCTGACTGCTTTTGAAGTGAGAAGAGGAGGTCCTTCACAAGTCAAAGAAGTTTCTTTTAAGGCTTGTGCAAAAGGAAAAGAAAAGGAATTTCTCAAGGAATCAAGTTATACATCAGAAGAAGAAGAAGCAAATTTTGTGAGGAGACTTCAACAAGGTACTGGATGATTCAGAGGTAAGCTTACTTTCAAGTGTTTTTCTTGTGGTAGAGTTGGTCATTATGCTGCTAAATTTCCTTAGAAATAAAATCATGATAAATGGAAGAAGTTTGAAAAAGGAAGGAGTTATTATACAAATGAAGATAATAATGGATTTTCAAATGAGGAAGAAGAAGATTCTAATCAAGATCTGCAAGTTCTCATGGCATGTACCATGGATGATGATCATTTCCCAAAAGAAAGGGATCCAATTATTGAAGAATTGCATAGACGAAGAAAGAAAGGGTGCTTTCATGGATGTTGTTTCTATTGTAACTCATTTGGGCATAAGGCCACTGATTGCAGGTTAAGTATGATAAATAGATCTAAAAATTTGGAGTAGTTCTAGCACACAATAAGAAATTTCAAACAAAGCTGGAAAAAGAAGAAGCACCGGTCAAAAAAATAGGGAATATTGACCCTACTACAGTCATTCGCTTCTAAATTTTACTTCTCATAATGACTGAAGGAGTGATGTGAGATACATTATAGGAATAAATAATGCATCATCACAGGGGGAGCAATATATGGTGATTCCCATGGTTGGTTTTGTAATTCTGGTTGTGTTTATTTCTAACAGTGCATCGAATGTGACAACAAAAGACAGGTACAGAATGTATAAGTCCAAGGGGAGATGGAGTTGTGAATTTTCTGTATTTCACTTTCTATACACAGGTTTCATTGAATAAACCTGCATATACACGCAAGTTCCAATGGTGAAAGATGTGTATGTTTTTCTCTGATAAGAAAAACAATGAGGCAGACTCAAGAACAGTTTCTGATATGCTGCTGACAGTAATAAATTTCTTTATTTGATGTTGATGGTTATATTTGTTGATATGATATTAAGTTTTGATTATCTACTTGATGAATATTCTTTGATGAATTGGTTGGTGAAGATGTTCAGGATGCTCAGGCTTAGGGGGAGCATTATCATTGCTGTGAATAATGCATTGTTGGCATTATGATGGTTCTGAAATATGATCTCTTTCTTGAGGTATTTTGGTCTTGGTTATAAAAAATCACATCTGTAATTTCATGAAAAGTTCATGTTGAGACCTATGATGTAAAATTGTTATATTCAGTCATGTAAGGACTTGTTCAAATTTGTAAACCAACTTGGTTGGGTATTTGAGTCAAAAAAATTTAACCCACTTGGTTGGGAAGTTGAGTCAAATATGTAATTCCACTTGGTTGGTTCATTGATGTAAGTATGAGTCCTTGGTGATAGGAATGGTCATACTTGGTTATATAGTCATGTACTTCATTGAAAAATCTGTCTGAAGATTCGGCATGAACTCAGGAGGAGCATGGTAAATTCGGTGCACATCAGATCTACAGAGCTCTTCTTTCTACAAGGAAAGAGAAACATTGTTTTGCTATTCATCTACCCTTTTTCCTTGATGTCAAAGGGGCAGAGTATATTGGTGTTTGAATAATGGTTATGATTAATGTATCTATCTGTTGTGGTGATCAAACACCATCATGGTTGCCATCAAGTCCAAAGTGGGATATTGTTGGAAATATGATGCAATATGTTGTCCTTGATGCCAACATACTTGATGAAGTTGTCCTTGATGGAAACCTACTTGATGAGTTTCATTCTGATAGCAACCTATTTGTTAAATATGTAAAAATGATGTTTCTACATGTTAGTTCAGAGGTGACAAAGAAAGGAATTCCAATAAGTTCCAGAGAAATGAAATAGGAAATATTTCTCAATGTATACGTAGGTTTGATGAAGGAAACCTGTGTATGGAGGCAATGTATACACTAAGTTTATGAAGGTAACCCGCATATACATCCAGAATTAGTATATATGCAGTTTTTATGAAGAGAAGTCACGTATAGACGCGAGGACGAAGAAGAAAAGTTGTGTATGCCTTTTGTGCTCTAAAATTATGATACCAAGGAGCATTACCATGGTATTATCCCACAGTATTGAGAATTGTGTCGTCTATTTGATTCCTTCCAAGAATACCATCGGCGGTTGTGTGGTTTTGGCTCATGGTATTGGTAAAGGCTAAAACTATATAAGGAGAAGAAGATCATAGTGCAAAGGTGTGCATGTGTATGGGTATTAATGAATACTTCACTCTGAAGTATATTTGCATGGAATGGGTTACAGGTTATTGATAGATTTGAAATAATAATGCACCTATGAATACAATGATGGATCGGGATATCTAGACCTAAAATGACTATGTATTTTCTAGATCTTTTTATGGAATGTTTAGATCTGTGATCGGGCGAATGTTTGTTGAAGTGAAGGGTAAGATCTGAGTTGTTTATTTGTTCTGAAGAGTTGTGCAGTCCTGTAATGTTTTCAGATCTATATGTAGGTTCATCTAGGCAAAAGTGCGTATATACGCAGGTTCATTTCAACAAAAGCAAGTATGGAATCTAGGGTTTTGTTGAAGTATGCGGAAGGAAATTTTTGATCTGTTTTGCTATATTACTATTATCTGTCAATGATGTCTTCATACAGATATGGGTTGTTTGAATATTGGTTATGCTGCTAGTTGATTATTATTAAAGATCAGTGGTTGGTTGGTTGATAGATGATTCAATGATTGAATTGATGGGGTTATAAGTTTCAAATTGATGTATGTTCTTTGAACTTAAATGTGTGGATTGAGTCCAGTCTAAAAATCTGATGAAAAGTGGCCTACAAGTTGTGTTGTGTTTAAGATGTTTGGATCCAGTGTGAAAATTGATGAAATGCAGTCCGCGGTGGTGCTGAGGGTCGAAGCATTCAGTAAGGGGGTCGTAGATCCCTTCCAATGGTGGCTGGTAAATGATAAGAAGGGGGTCGTAGCTCCCTTCCAGTAGTGGTTGGTAAATGAGATCAGGGGGTTGGAGCTCGCTTCCAGTTGCTGCTGGAAAACGAGAGAAGGTTGCAACCTTCTGCAGGTAGATGCCAATATGTTGGTAAGAGTCTGCGCCAGTACAATATTGTAAGCAGATTTATTTACAATAAATACTAAGACAGAGACAACAGTAGCGATGGTTTTCTCCCGAATTGGGTTTCCACCTTAAATCCTGGTGTTCATGTGTGTTGCTTATGTGTGATGATTTATTCTATTCTTACTGCACATGCTTACTGCTTACTAAACATCTGATGAATGAATGATGCACTAATCTAAGTAAATAATTATCTGTATAATAAAGATCTCTAGACATACACAAGTTTGCTTAAAGATAGTCACGTGTATACGCTAGTTGGGTTCATTAAAGTCACGTATAGAAATCAGTAAAGAAAAAGTAAAATTTTACGGTGAGTTATAGATATTGATTCACACCCTCCTCTCAGTATATTTCCCAACACGTGCATTAAAGTTTAAACCATTGTTAAAAAAAATCAATAAGACCGCCCTTTGCAAGAATTTTTCACTATTTCTGTTATAGGTTGCATAGAAGAAGCCTTGCTGACCTGATTTCAGTTAAAGAACCAATGTTGACCTGTTATTAAGCCAAATTCAACCATAAATCAAAATTTCTTGCTGCTAAAGATGCTGCAGAACCTGTTTAAAGTAATATAAAGACCATTCAAGCCTCAGAAAGCCTATGTTGCCCCCAAAGAACCTTTTTGCATACCAAAGCTTTATTTTCCAGGTATTCCTGAAATACCAAGACCTGTAATTACAACAAGAAAGTAACTAGTTAATTGAACCAATTTAGTAGTGTTAAAGACAAGAGGAAAAGCCAATGTTTCCTCCCAAACCCTTCTGCAGACTGTAATAATATTTCATAGTCTTCATAAAGGGTCTGAGCTTGTTCTTAAGCAAAGAAAGTAATCCTTTAATCAATTGAAGCTTTGCAGACCATAGTAAGCCAGTGTTGCCCTTAAAACCTTTTCTGCAGACTGTAAATCATATTTTCACATTAGTTCTAACGGCCTGAGCTTATTTATTGATCACAGAAGAGTAATTAATTGAATATAATAAATAAATCCATGGCTTCCCAAGGTATTATGACAGTCAACCCCCTGCAACCTCCAGTTATTGATGTAGAACATACCCCCCTTGCAGAGAGATACTTCAAAATTAGTGACCCTGTCACTGATTCTAACCTCCTTGAGCTCCAATGTTGGATCCATGATAAGTCAATTGGCCAAGTTGATGATGTGTACCTTTGGGAGTCAAATTTTCCCAAGTATATTGTCCCATAGACCTTCCAGTGTCTAGAGGTCATCAAACTCTCTCAAACCATTTATTTTCCTGATCAAAGAGACCTTGTAACCCCTGCTAAAGAGATTTTATTCACTATCACAGCTGAATCAATAAGCCAGATGCTGCAAATTCAACCGAGGCCTAATGAAGCCCCACTGTCTATTGAGATCCTCACTGAGTTGTATTTAAAAATGGATTTCCCCAAGAGGTTCTAGATATTTCAAAAATTTATCCCCTCATCAGTAGAAACTCCCAAGACTAATCCTCCTTATCCAACTGCTATATTCTCTAAGAGAACCAGGCATATCATCACAATGTTGTCTTGTATTTTGGGTTATTTCACTGATGAGGATGTTGATGCTTCAGTCCTAGGTTTTTTGTCTATTTTCTCTCCTGGTTATCCTCCTGCTTCTACGTTCAATTTTGCCCAGTACCTCTCTGATACAATCCATGAACAACTGGTTAAATTACTAGAGAAGGGAGTGTTCAAGTATTCATCTGTTTTGTTCCATATGTTCATATACTTTCAATCTGAAATATTTGCAATCAACCTCAAAAACTGGATGTTGAAGGTAATCCACAGTCAGTAACATTTTGGACTCCATTAATCAGGAAATATTCCATAGAGTTCACATACAAAGACTTAATTAACTCATTCATCTATCCAATTGTCAACATGTTGAACAACAACATTCAACCAAGATTCAGTGATGAGATAAAAAAGGTGTTGCAGTTCTCAGAACATAGTAAGACAGGAGATTGGTATCTTTATTAGAACCACACAGAGATTAGATTTTATGGTTTTCATCTAACCCCATATAAACTGCCAAAATACCTCCCAATGAGGTTATTTTCACTTGAGTATATTAGGGAGATCCTTAACTCTGATGAAGTGAATTTTTTATCAGCCAAAAAGAAAAAACAGTTTAAGATCAAAAACCAGATTGGTCCTTTCATCTGCAATAACAGGACTATTGGTCAATAAGCAGAAAATTATCTTCAAGAATTTAAGTTCAGTCAAAGTTTCAAATGGAATTATGATCCTCTAGGAGTTATCAACCAACTAAGGATCAAATTTAAGCTAAATCCTTTTGTCCATGAATCCAAGATAGACATTGAAAAGTAATTCAATCAGTCTAAATGGTTGGAGAACACTTTAAAAGAGGCAGAGAAGAAAGGTGATACTAGTTCCATCTTGCAAACTCTAGCCCCACAGGATAGAAACTCTAAAAGGCCAAGAGAAGAAGAATCCTATTCAGCTCAAAATACCACTAAAACAAAATTCAAATTGATGTATAGGAAGAAGCCCAAATTAAATCATATAAATGAACAAGTTGAGATAATTGAGATCATATATACAGATACAGTGGTAAAACACAATGCACCTCCCGCAGTTTCAGAGAAAACTCACTAGCCTTCAACATCTAACACTCAAATTATTCAAAATCAGCATAGTGTTCAAGTTTCTTCATCAAGTAAACCAGCAGAAAAAGAACAGGATATCATGCAGAAGTACAAGAAAATCAAACTTGGGAATGAGGCATTAAAATTAGATACTTATGCCCAATATTGGAAGCAAACACGAAGTGACCAAAGCAGGTTACTTTCAGCATTTGATTACAAGACCAGAAAGACGCATATGAGTTTCTTACAGCCCACACTGAAACATCCTAATTCATCAGCAGATTATAAGAAAACATCATATGAATTTCAAGCCAAAGATCTTCATCCTATAGAGAAAATATAATTTCATAAGCAAGCTGGTGAAATGTTTTATTCTACCATGACCAATAAAGCCAGGAGTTTCCATAAGATGCAAAATACTCTAGAAAACATCAGAGGTCGACTAAAGCTAGAAAAGGCTTCCTCACAAGACAAGGACAATAGAATAAAATCTCTTGAAGAAATGGTCATAGAAGTGGGATATTATCCCAAGAACATCAAAGTTGCAGAAGAACTCTTAAAGAAAAAGAATGCAGATATTATTGCATTGAAGAAACAACTCAAATTGTCTCTTACTGAACATCCACATGCCAAAGAAGTATTACAAGATGAAAGCCAAAAAGATGAGATGATGAACCTCATTCTTCAGTTAACTACCCAATTGAAATAAATGGAAAATGAGATGCATAAGTTAGTGCAGAATAAAAAGGCTAGCATGGAATCAATACTTGTCACTGATATTCTCATAGTCACTACAACAGTTCCTTCTACTTTAGCAGATTCATTGGCCCCATCAGTTCCAGTAGCTACAACGCTTCCCATTACATCAGCAACTACATCAGCTACAAAGTCATCTACAACAGCAGCACAACCTCGTGATGTAGCAGGTAAACTAGTTAAAGCAATGCAAGAAATGTCCATCTAGTCTAATGAAATAAATATAATTAAAGAACAGTTAAAAAGTCTAGAGGATGAGAAGAAATTAGTACAAATCATGCATAAAAATGAAGTACAGAAGACAAATAGATTGATAGAGAAATTGTAGAAGTTAGAGAAAGAACAGACATTGAAAGAACCACTTGCCCAAGCTAAGAAGCAGCTATGAGCCAATATCATTGAATCTTTCAATGATATTTGGCCATCCATTCAAGTGATTTATGAATAAAAGGATTTGATCAAAACAACAAGTGAAGCCATACAAAAAGTTAAGGAGGAACTTGGTAAGAAGCTAGAAGAGGCCAATGAAATTATTAAGTTTCTTAATTCCAAGAATAAACAGGAATTGGAAGAAATTGGAATTAGTGACAGGACTGAAACAATTCTTGAAGTTAGAAAGGTAATTTCTAAAAGAAACTTAATGGTAAAACTAGAAGACAAATGTCAGAACATGGAGCTTTCCATAACCAGATTCATGATGAAGTTTGATAATTTTAGGCAAAAAGGTATACATAATCCTCTCGTTATTAATGACATATTGATGAAACATGAGGATTATGATAAGAAAATCAGAGAAGTGGCAAAAGAGAAAAACAAAAATTCAGCCATGAAGGGAATTCCAACAGGGAAGGTGCTTTATCAGAGTTTTGAGAATCTTTTTTACCTCCAGCATGAGGTAAAACATATATTCATCAACAAACCTACATTTTCAAAGTACACATAAGCAGGTGAAATCTTCAGAAGAATGGTGAAAATTAAGTTACCAAATGCAGAAGCTTGGGAGAAGTTGACCGATTTACTGTGAAAGTGAAAAGGTAAAATAGAGCAGTCAAAGTAAAGATAGGGCAGGCAGTTTAAAGTGAAAAATAGCAGTAACAGGTAAAGGTTAAAACAGATCAGTTAAATTTAAAGAGTATTAGTGAAAAGTAGAGTTTAAAGTGTATCAGATGAAAGACAAAGTTTAAATTCAAAACAGAAATGACAAAACAGAGTTAAAGAAAACCAACGTAAATGACACTCAACGGCATGAAGAATACAACCAGTGTTGAGCAACATCAAAAGATATAAAGCAACAAAAATATCAACAAACAACAACAAATCCAAATAAAGAGGGACAACTTGCATTAATTAGATAGTTGTCTCTATCTTCTTTCATGAAGATATTTTGTATTCCTTGAATAATTCCTAAGTCAGTTGTAGGATATTTTGTAATAATTTTTGTATAAATACTTCACAATCCGAAGTATTGAGGGTGGATTGTGGATTGCTAAACATTTCTATAGTTGCATTAATCTGAACCAGAGGGTTCAATTCAGCAAACTGGATTGAGCAATAAAGGCATTATATTACAGTATTCATGTGTTGGGCCACTTCAGTGAAGTACTTTCAATTGTTCTTTGTTATTTTCTGAAGTTTTTCATATACTTGCATGTTTTCTGAATCTAAATGTATAACAAGAATTTTATTTCAAAACCTGTTTAAAAAAAATCTCTCTTGAACTGTTATTTCATTTTTATGTTTTCTACTGATATCCAGATTAGGGAATTCTTCATTGCTCCCCAGTTTCTATTGACCTCTATCATTTCCCTTATTATTTGGATCTGAGAATCTGTAATTTCTCTCTCATCCTGATTGAAACCATTTCATCATCCAGCCTAAAGATCTGAACTAGCTTAGTTATCGTGCCCTGTGAAAACTTCCCTTTAGAACTTGATTCTGCTCTGTTGCTTGATACATTGACTCCATTAGCCCAATGGAAAACAAACCTGCATCTATCCATTTGAATTATAAATTCCACCACCAAACCAAATCAAAATAAAAAAAACCAATCAATCTTACATAACTAGCCTAAAATCAACTAAAAACAACCAAGTTAAATCATAAAGAGAGAGCCCTCCCTGAGAATTAGGAAGGCTAGATCCTAAGCGTAAAAGTAGGTTTGTGCTCTAATATTCTTTAAAACAAAAAAATAACAACCCTAAGAATTATTGGAGTGATAACACTCTGTTCACTTAGATTTAGACTTTTTCATTCTTTATAATGATGGAGATATCAATGCTCAGGTTACCAATGTAGAAAATGATATTTGTGAAACACATGAAAATCAAACACAAATAGTTGAACAAAACACTGAACTTGAACTTATTTGGAACATGAATTTTGATGGATCTTGTAGTAGAGATGGTTCTAGAGTAGGAGTGTGGGTCTCAAACACAGGAAACAACCATGCTGAAGGTCATTCATATAAGCTAAATTTTCAATGTACCAATAACATTGCAGAGTGTAAAGCACTTTTCTTAGGATTGCAATTGTTAAAAATATTAGGTGCAAAGAGAATTTCCATTCATGGAGATTCCGAGTTAATTATAAACCAGATTAGAGGATAATACTTTGTAAATCATCCTAGACTGAGAGCATACAAAAATGTTGTTCTTGATTTTCCAGAAACTTTTGTAGAATATGATCTTGCTGCTATTCCTAGAAATTAGAATATCCTTGCATATGGTATGGCTTTTTCAGCTAGCACATGTAAAATTCCTCACCCCAATAGAAAATCTACAGTGGAAGTGAAACATCGACCAGCTATACCAGATAATATGAGGTATTCGCAAGTGTTTGGAAATGACAAGCAAATTGAAAAAAAATTGTAGTCTAAGGATGATTATGAATAAAATAGCATAGATTTAGATTGTGAAGTAGAAAAAAAAATAGTTGTACATACTAATATAGGAAAACAATTTGATGAATCAGATATAAATATTCATGTAGATAAAGTTGTAAATAAATTAGAATTGCATGAAATAAATCCCGAAAAAGAAGATTTTGAAATACTTCAGTTAAAGGATAATGTTTTACCTAGAGGTTTGGTTCCACTAGAATAATTATTTGATTTCAATGATGTAGCTAAAAAGCCAAATATATAGCCCACAGGGGCAGATGTAGAAGAATGTAATATAGGTAGTGAAAAGGACCCTAAAATGATAAGACTGTCAAAATCACTGTCTGCTTCTCAAAAACAAAAATGCATAGCTTTATTCAAAGAATTCATTGATGTATTTTCCTGGAGCTATGAGGACCTCAAAGCATATGACACTAGTATTATACAACATAAAATCCCGATCAAGGAAGGTCAGAAACCATTTAAATAGAAACTTCATAGAATAAATCTAATTTCGATGCCTCTGATTGAGAAATAAGTTAAAAAAATGTATGATTCTAAAATCATAATTCCTCTTAGATACTCTGAATGGGTGTCTAACATAGTTCCTACTAGGAATAAAACTGGAGAAATCATATCATGCATTGATTTCAGAAATCTATGCAAGGTCTCCCTAAAAGACAACTACCCTTTGCCAAAAATGGATCATATATTACAGAAGGTAGTTGGATCTAGTAGGATTTCCTTATTAGATGGCTTCTTAGATAATAACCAAGTCTTAGTACATCCTGATGATCAGGATAAAACAAATTTCACTAATCCATGGGGAACCTTAATGTATGTGAAAATGCCCTTTGGGTTAATGAATGTTGGAGCCACATTTTAAAGAGAAATGGATATTGCCTTTGCTGATGAAATTGGCTAATTTATTGTGATCTATATAGATGATATTACTTTCTATTCAAAAACTAATGAGGAACATTTTCTACATCTGAGGAGAGTGTTTGAAAAAAAATATAGAAGGTTTTGCATCTCATTAAATCCTAAGAAAACACTTTTTGGCCTTGAATAAGGAAAGCTTCTGGGTCATATCATTTCTAAAGATGGTATTATGATTGATCCCAATAGAATTGAAGCTATATTAAAATTAGTCATCCTAGAAACATTAAGGAGCTTCAATCATTTATTGGCAAGATTAAAATCCTAAGATAATTCATTCCTAACCTTGCAGAACTTCTCAGAAATATAACAAACATGATGTAAAAGGATTTAGAAATTAGATGGAGCATTGAGGCTAGACAATCCTTTGATCTAGTTAAACAAGAATTGACAAAAGCACTAGTTTTGATCAGTCCATATTTGCTATATATTTCATTATCTTTTCTTTTTCCTCTAAACATATTGTTGCAACTATTTTGTTGCAGAAAAATAATGAAGGATTTGAACATCCCATTGCATTTTTCTATAAGGATTTTAGAGATGCATCTTTGAAATATAACATAATTGAAAAATAGGCCTTTGCATTGATTAAAGCAATTAAAGATTTTAGGGTGTAAATCCTTCATTCCCATATAATTTCTTATGTACCAAATTCAGTGGTCAAGGATATGTTAACTTAGAATGGACCTGATGGTAAAAGAGTTAAATGGATTGCTATCATCCTTGAGTATGACTTATAAATCAAACTCACCAAGCTTATCAAAGGACAAGGACTAGCCAAATTGATGGTTGAGTCAAATTTTCATGCATTGGATATCAACTTTGTTGTTTTACTAGATGATCAAGAGGAGAGGGCGACTCCACAGATTGATGAAGATTTTCTGAACTCACCCTGGTATACAGACCTCTTATATGTTTTATTCAATTTAAATGCTCCTCCTGGTTTAACAAAAACAAAAGCAAGATTTCTAAAGTTAAATGTAGTCAAGTTTTGCATCATAGATAATTTTTTATATTGGAAATATGCTGGTGGTATTATACTTAAATTCTTATTGAAAGATGATATAGAAAGAACCATGCAAGAGTTCCATGAAGGTGATTGCGGTGGACATCTATACTGGAAAACCATTGCTAACAAAATCCTCAGAGTTGGTTTTTACTAGCCTACCCTTTTCCCTGATATACACAAAAAAGTAACCTCCTAACATAAATGCTAGATATTTGAAGGAAAAAGAAAACTTATGCCCCTTCCCTTAAATCCTATATCTGTTGAAAGCCCTTTCCAACAATGGGGACTGGATTTCATTGCTGAAATTCATCCAATGTCCTCTTCCCAACATAAGTGGATGATCACAACCAATGATTACTTTACTAAATGGATTGAAGCCACACCTTCTAGATTAGCCACTGATGATGTCATCATTAAATTTCTGGAAACCAATATCCTCTCTAGATTTGGCTACCCTAGTAAAATTATTACTGATAATGCTGCAACCTTTAAATCGAAGAAAATGATAGAATTCTACAGTAAATACCATATTACTTTGGTACATTCAATTCCTTATTATCCTCAAGGTAACGGGTTGGTTGAATCCTCAAATAAGAGGTTGGTTAATATCATTAAAAATCTGTTAGAAGACAAAAAAAATTCATGGCACAACAAGTTAATTAATTAACTTTGGGCTGACAGATTAACTACAAAGAAGTCAATTGGCATGTCATCATACCAATTGGTTTATGGGGTGGATGTTTTTTTACCATCCTCTTTAGGAGTTCCAGTTATGAAGATAATTCAAGAATTGTAGGTTGATTCAAATGACACACAGAGGAGGATTAATCAGACTATTCAATTGCAACATTCAAAGGAAGAAGTCTACAATAAAACTCAACTCATCCAAGAAAATTTCAAAAATATTTTTGACAGGAGAACTAAAGCAGATGATTTTAATTTGGGTGACAGAGTTTTGAAGTGGGATTCCAAAAGAGAAGACAAAGGAAAACATGGAAAATTTGACAATCTTTGGAAATGACCTTACATCATGTAAGCTTTTAGAGGACACAATGCATTTTTTCTTAAAGACCTAGATGTAGCAGAAATGCTTGGTGGGCCTGTCAATGGCAGAATGTTGAAGCATTACTTTTCTTAACATAAATATTTTTCTTACATCAAACCATTGTAAATATCATGGTCTTTATTATTTTGATTGGGTAGGTTATTTACTAAAGTTGAAGCCCACAGAGAAGGCCCTAAGCTTTGATTGATATGCTACCATAAGTACTCCAACAAAAAAATAAATCATATGTAGACATTACTGAAATGAAGACACTCAAGGCTATTGATCATGTGTTCTTGAAACTTCACATGGAGAAGTTCCATCCCCAGCTGGAACCACTGTTAGGGTCCTATAATTTATAGGATCTCAAGTTGATTGAGTATTTTGTCTCAGTAATCTTACATTGTAAATAATTTTCAATATGCAAATGATTTCCAATATATATATATATATAAGAAAAATGGAAAGATGGTATATCTAAAAAAATGAATAAATACAATAAGACAAAAATAAAATAATAGTTCAAAAAGAATAAAAATAAAATCAGAACCCCACAAAAGAGAAAATAGAAAATAACACTGGAAGTGCTGCAAATTCAAATGCCACAACTGATAGTTAGATTTATTTATGTCAAGATCAAATAAGGTTGTGTGCAGCTTGTTTTAAAATGCCACAATGACTAGTTATTTTTTCAAATCATACAGTTTAATCATGGTTGAAAAATTGTGAATTTTTTGTAAATTAGGTTAGAGAATAAAGGTTTTCCAAACAATTTAATATTGGTAAATCAATAGTTAGGTATAAAATGAAATTGATTCAATCATTTAATCTGAATCAATAGGAGAAATAAGTGGTAGGGTAGATTATATTTTTCATAAAAAAAAAAGAGATATGGGTTTGCTAGTCTAAATGCACTCCTGGAAGAAATAAGTAAAAAATGTTAGTCTAGAAAAAGAATAAAAATTTAAAGGATAGGTAGAAGTGTTTTGTGGATTTGAAAAGGATTAAAATAATTTATCCTAAGTTTCATTTCAATATGTGTTTTCGCACGTAAAAAGGAAAAGTGACAAAATCACTTTATCCAAAGTTTCGAATTGGGCGCATAAAAGATATGGTTGATCTATTCTTATCCTAAGTTTTCATTACAATTGAAATGACCTCTACCTAACAAAAGGTCAAGTCAATAGACTTTTATACCACTCACATTTTTCCACCATCCATTTCAGCTCCTCCTGATCGACAGATCTTATCAATCTTCGACCCCCCCTCTCCATCCTATCTTTACTTCCAGGGGGGTGAAAAAAAATATGTTTCCCTCTTGGGCCCATGACCACGTGTCCGCCTCTCCTCTATTCGCACCCCCCTCCACCTAAACCACATACCACTCAATAATCCCCCTGAAAACCACTGTTCCCTGCATCATAAAAAAAAATTCCTTGTCTGTTACCTCAGTCATTTCCGTCACGCCACCTCATCTATATATTACCAATAAAATCCATTCCCATGGTAATTGATCCGTTAACGCATTTAATTAAACTAATGACCATTAAATTAACGTATCCGCGCCATGTTCAACGGAAAACCAGATTTTCTTATAAAATCATGCAATTTGACCATTTCAACCTTTATTGTGCTCTATTATCTACAAATTCTATTGTTTAACAGGTTTACAGTGCACCAATTTGATTCACTAATTTTTCTCCGACCAAAGAAATTGTGAATACCTTGCCTCTTTCAACCAATTCCAGATCTCTACACATTCCCGATAAAATTGTTCCATTCCAATTCCTTTTGAATTCCTCTGAAAACAATTGAAAATGCCTCCCAAAAATAAAAACTAGGAGGAACCATTTAATCCGTCAATCCATCCTCCCATAGATTTAGATCATGTCCCCCTAGCTAACAGAGATTAAAAAATCAATGATAACTTGTGTGAATTTGAATTATTTGAAATGTATTGTTGATTAGAAGATAAATATATAGATAAATCTGATGATATTGGATTTTGGGAGTCCAATTTTCCTCACTACATTTTCCCTCATACATACAGTGCCCTGAGTTTATCCAAAAGTGTCAAGCTTGATATATACCTAGTGAAAGAGCCATCATTGCCTCTACTGGTGAAATCCTTTTCACTATCACTGCACAATCAATTGATAAAATGATGCAAGCCCTCTCTATGAAAAACAGCACCCCTTTCTCCCTAGAAGCCCTCAATGAGTTATATTAAAAGCTCGATTTTTCCAAAAGGGATAAAATCTTTGAACTTTTCCTACGTGAAGACACTCATATGCCAAAGAAAAACCATCCATACCATTCCTCCATTTCCCTAGCCGAGCAAAACAACTTATAACAGTCATTGCATACCTCCTTGGTTATTATTCTGATCGATGGATAGATGAGCCCATTATAGGTTTCCTCTCCATATTTTCCACATACTCTAATCCATCCATCATCTTCAATTTCACCCAATTCTTGGCAGACACCATTCATGATTAGTTTGTTAAATTTTAGATAGAATAAGTGTTCAAATACTCCTGTATTATAGTATACATGTTTGTGTATTACCAGGAAGATAGGTTTAAGTTTTCTATGAAGAAACTTGATGAAGATGGAAACCAACAATCAGTCATCTTCTGGACAACATTGGTAATGAAAGAGAAGAAAGAATTTTCATACAAACAGTTCATTGAGATGTTTGTACATCTAGCCATGAGCATGATGAATAGTCAACTTCAGCCAGTGCAACCCAGAAATCGGTCCATTTAGCAATTGTTTCCTCCAAAACAGTGCCAACATTCCATATCATATCCACCTAGCCTATTATTTTGTAACTATTAGAGTTTATTGTTCACTTTTTTGCTAATAATGCATTGTCGATTGAGACAATTTTGATATAATCCTTTTTGTAAAATTAGTATAAATACTTCATTGTTCGAAGTATTATAGGTTTATTACTGAGTATATTTTTCCTACTGAGCATTGTAATTTCCAATTTTGCTGGAGCATCAATAATACAAGGAATTATTACAAAATTCATGTGGTGTATTCACTGGTGATGTTTTTCTTCTATAAGTGTGTTATTTCATTGTTTTTCCTTTCTCTGTAAATCTGAAAATATTAATTGTATAACAGAAACTGTGATGAATAGGATATGTTAATTAGAACACCTTATTCTAGCAGTTTGTAATTTACATGCTTTCCACTAAAGTCAGATTGAAGAATACTTAATTTCTTTTCAATCTCTACTAAATTCCACATTTATTCCATTCTCATAATTCACTTAAAATATTAAAAGATATAGATAACGCAACCTAGCTTGCCCTATGATAACTCTTTCAAACATTGATGCAAGATTCAATTATATATTTTTGACTCCATATCCTAATGGGAATATATCCATTTAATCAACCAAACAATAAAAATCAAACAAACAATCAAGTACAGTCATAAATAGCCTAAAATTAATTAAAAAAAAGCTTACAATTTATAAAGAGATCCCTCTCTGAAGCTGGCAGGGCTAGATCCCACCTTCCAAAGTGGTTTTGATGTTGTCATCTGTGTTTATTCTCACAATCTCGTAAATTACAGAATGATAATAGACACCAGGGGTACCTCGCCCCCTTGCGCAAACAAAAGGGGAAGAATCAACATTGAAGGGGTTGATGATTGAATATCTCTAGAGGAAATATATGCCACCAAGAAAATATAGTGTACTACCAATATACCTCAAAAATGAACCAAAGTGTCAAATGGTGCCACCTTTATTTCTAAATACAATGGTCATAGAAGGAAACATGCTCAGCAAGATAGATCACTTAAAGCTTTCTAACCATGATATTATAGATAGAAAGAAATTTATGGAGCCTACACCACAGAAATATCTTACGAATTTTGAACTCATGGGACCTTGTTCATTGCAGTAGAGCCACATGACTAGGTGCAGAGCCTAAAAATATCAGGTATTTTGAACTTGTTTGAAATCTCACATTTTGGAAGAAGCATATAAATTAATATATGTGTGAAATACCTATTTAATTGTATTCATAGAGGATTCATATGGCTAGATGAACCAATGTATATAGACATAGGTTCTTTCTAAAATTATGTTGAACCCTTGGTTAAACTGAGAGGGGGGGGGGGTGAATTAGTTTAATGCAGTCATGGTCTTCTAAAACTTTCTTTTACACTTATTTACATCTTCATTTCATGATCAACTTAATATACAATAGAAAAACAATCTTAATAACTGAGAAGCAGGTATTAAGTAGATTAAACACAAAATATTAACACATAATCATCATGCACATAGATAACAGCTATAAGTGGAAACCCATAATGGAGAAAACCACATATTATTATTGTAGTGATGCAAAGGCAAGCTCCAACTCCCTCTCACCACTTATTTTTTGTAGGCTCCAACCTACAGGAGGCTACTACCTCAATTCTGCAAGCTACAACTTGCAAGGAAGCTCCAACTCCCATCTATTTTCTGCAGGCTACAACCTACAGGAAGCTCCTACCTCAATTCTACAAGCTACAACTTGCAAGGAAGCTCCAACTCCCATCTATTTTCTGCAGGCTACAACCCACAGGAGGCTCCTACCTCAGCCAACTACAATTGGACATCTGTCAAGCTACAACTTGATATGGAAGCACCAACTTCCTCACACTACAGTGAAAACACATGTTGATTTACCTGGATATCAGCTCTATTATGTTCCTTCTTCACTTATGTCCTCCAGCCTTCATATTTGCCTTATATCATCTTTGAATCGTTAAAGCTTCTCTATCTGCTCCCCTTCTTCTTACACTCTCTAACCTCCTGCAGCTCTCTTACATTCTTCTTCCTCGCTCATCCATTCTGTAGTTCTATAAACTCTCTCTTTCCACTGATATTACATCTCTTATACAGATAACTCCTGACTGATTGCATTCTACAGGGAATATGAAGTGAATAGGCCTGACCCTATTCCTTCCACCCATTTGATTCCTCATTCTTTAGTTCAAGTTATTACATGAGAATGAATCATTACAACACTCATGGATTTTTTCCTATGCCTACGGAGACTTCCCTTTGCATCACATACAATAAAAATAATTAATTCATTTACATTTACAGTTACAACAAATATATTTCACCCAACCCTTTCATCTCTTTGCTTGTTGTGCATTTGTCTTTTCTGCTGTTGTTAGAGTCGTTTCGGTTTCTGCTATTACATTCAACATAGTTCTGCATAACTGTCATTTTGGCCTAACTTGACCCAACTATTGTGTTTCCAACAGTGCCACCATATTCTCCTACTCGAGTCCTTCTGCCGCATTTAGCCTTTTCTTCATAAGCCATCGTTACCACATCAACCACTGTTCTACACAAGTGTCAGGTCTTACTCGAGTCTATTCTTGCATTTAGGCTTTCTCTTTTTGTTTTACGTTATATTCCTCCTTTGCTCTCCGATACGATTTAACAAAGGGAAATCCCATACTCTCAGACTTGAAATTCTTTAGGCTTTAGCATTGACCTGCATTGCGTCCGCTTCATTATCGCACTTCGCACTTCGGCGTTCCAACGTGATTCTTGAGTGCTTATCCACTTGAGCTTTGGAATTGCAATATCTGATTGGGTCCCACAGCCAGACTTCAATTCCTTTAGATTTTGGCTTTGAACTATATCGCGTCTGATTTCTATCGCATTTCGGTATTTCAATTGTTATTTTCTATATGGCTCCTTTGCTCTCCGATGCGATTTACAAATGGAAGATCCATACTCCCGGACTTTAAATCTCTTAAATAATAGCTCTGAGTTGCATCGCATCCGGCCCCTTTATCTCACTTCGGAAAATCGACCTTTCAACATAGTTTATGAGTGCTATCTCTTCTGAGATTTGCGATCTGCAATATGTGATTTGGGAAAAAAGGGTTTGGGTCCCATAGGGGGTGCTACATCACTACCACGACATTTGCCACATCATCAAGATTTATTTGCGATTTGTGGGGTCAGGTTCACGTCTTCTGCCACATCACTTGCCATGTCATCTTCTGTACTTTGCAATTCGGAATATCGGCTATCTCAATATCGCATCACAATATCGTCTATTGCAATATCGTTGTCACAACATCCATTGCTCTTGCTTCTGATTTGCGATCTAATTTCCATCGATGCGATCATCACCTTTGATCCATCCAGATCTACGATCCTCGTTGCTGTTTGCAATTCAATTGTATTTCTGCCCCGCTTATCTTACGATGAATCATATCCATCCATTTCTTGCCTTTGTTGTTCAGATCTAATCGTGACCGTCCAATCACCTCACTTGGAGTTCTTCAAAGACTTCTCTGCCTTAGTCGATTTTTGTTTGTTTATCCTATCGCCACTCTGCAACATTGGTTCCTCCATGCTACTCCTCTTGAGCTTGTTCTGTATTCTTCAATGCGATTCTCTCCCGAGCTTTATATTGTCGCCGCTTTGCAACACTGGTTCCTCCACACTCCTCCTCCCTGAGCTTTATTCAGTTTCTAAGTGAATTGATCTCTCCTGAGCTTGTTCTTCTATTCGATATTCACTCCGACTTGGGATTCTTTCCCTTGCTGCATGCCTTAAACGTGTCGAACTCTCCTAAGCTTGTTTTGTTGCCTTTGCTCCTTTTCTTCCTTAACTGCTTCTCTGTTGCCTCTGCTTCTTTCTGCTGCCTTTGTTGCATGCCTTTGCCTTCATTGTTCAACTGTCGTCGCTACCTTTGCTACCTTTGCTGCCTCTGCTCCATGCCTTTGCTGCTTCTCTTCCCTCTGCTATCACTGGTAATTCTAGTGTTACTCCTTTCTACTCCTTTGCCATCAATGACAATATTTCCAACAGTCTCCCCCTTTGGCATTGATGGCAACACATCCACCAATACTCCGATACTTCCTTCATGAATTTCTTGCCCTTTCATTCTGAGAAGTATCTTGTATTTCTTCCTCTGCCTACTTTATAGAAGACCCTTTCTTCTTTTTCTTGCTTTAATCCCCCTTTGACATCAATGAAAAAGGGTTGAACATTTCCCAATGTAGTTTCTATCTTTCCATTTCCTCTAATCTTGAGGACTGTTCCATGCACTGCTCCATTTTTCTAGCTCTTTTATGACAATTTATTGACTGCTCTCCCCCTGGAATGATGCTTTCTTGTCTGATATTGACTATCACTTGTCTTCTGCACTAATCCTGTTTCTTGTATGCAGGCCTTTTTTTTTTTTTTTTAATTTCTGATCATGTTAGAGAGTAACATCTGCAGACACTACCCCTAGCTCGTCTCTTAGATATTCGAATGGTTCTTTTGCAAGAGGTTTTGTGAATATGTCTGTTGTTTGTTCCTTAGTTGGTACATATTCCAACTTCACTAATTTCGGTGCTACTTGTTCTCTGAGGAAGTGGTATTTTATTGGGATGTGCTTTGTTTTTTAATGAAGTACATGATTTTTTGATATACTTATTGCACTTGTATTGTCACATTTGATAGAAATGGGTTCATCAATGCTTAACTTCATGTCTTGGAGAGTTTGTTTCATCCACATTACTTGTGTGCAACATGCTGCTACTGCTATGTATCTGCTTCTGTTGTAGATAAAGAGATAGAATTTTTCTTCTTTCTTAGCCATGCCACCAGAATTTTTCCCAAATAAAAAGCACCTCCAATTGTGCTTTTCCTGTCATCCACGCAATTGGCCCAATTTGCATCTGTGTATGCTGTTAGTGTGAAAATTTTTCCTTTTGGATACCATAGGCCATAATTTGAGGTTCCTTGTAGATATCTAAATATTCTCTTGATTGCAAGTAAGTGATTTTTTTTTGGTGCTGCTTGATATCTTGCCACAAGTCCTACTGCCAACATAATGTCTGGTCTAGAAGCAGTCTGATATAACAGACTTCATATCATGGATCTGTAAATTTTTTGATCTACATCTGTTGATCCATCATTAGCACATAGTTTGCATCCAGTGATCATGGGAGTTGACACAAGTTTGCAGTCTTCCATTTGAAACCTTTTCAACATTTCTCT
The DNA here is from genome assembly GCA_034641835.2 of Pinus albicaulis. Classification (NCBI taxonomy): domain Eukaryota; kingdom Viridiplantae; phylum Streptophyta; class Pinopsida; order Pinales; family Pinaceae; genus Pinus; species Pinus albicaulis. The sequence goes on along the minus strand of CM076569.1, from coordinate 91,257,269 downwards.
TAAGTATTTTTATTTCGAAATGAATATTCCTGTGTTCTTTTGTTGAATTTGAAATCCTAAATAGAAGGTGAGCTCTCCAATCATTGACATCTCAAACTTTGATTTCATTTCTTCAGCAAATCCTTTTGCTAATTCATCTTTGTTGCTACCAAACATGATGTCATCTACATACACTACTACAATTAAGAGTTCATTTTCATTAGCCTTTATGTACAAATTTCTATCTACTCCTCCTTTCTTGAACCCTTGTTTTTGCAAGTATTTGTCCAGCCTTGAATACCATGCACGAGGAGCTTGTTTCAGACCATATAAGGCTTTCTTTAATTTGCACACAGAGTCATGTTTATCTGTTAATGATAATCCTTTAGGTTGTTCCATGTAGACTTCTTCCTCTAGATCTTCATTCAGGAAGGCGGACTTTACATCCATTTGATATACCCTGAAATCATGATATCATGCAAAGGCCAAAAACATTCTAATTGCTTCCATTCTAGCTATAGGGGCAAAGGTTTCATCATAATCAAGTCCTTCAATTTGAGAATATCCCTTGCATACAAGTCTGGCTTTATTTCTGATTACTTGACCTTATTCATTCATCTTATTCTTGAATATCCATTTTGTGCCAATGACATTTTTCCCAGTGGGTCTTGAAATTAATTCCCAGGTATTATTCTTCTCAATTTGGTCTAGTTCTTCATTCATAGCATTTACCCAGTTTTTGTCTTTGCTGGCTTATTCAAACTTCTTTGGCTCTATTTGAGATAGCATGGCTAGGTATACTTCTTCTGTCTGTTCAGCAAGTTGTCTTCTTGTCTAGACTCCCACACTATTGTCCCCAATGATTTGATCTTCTGGATGGTTCTTTTGAGTGTATCTTGAGGGACCTCTTGAGTTTAATTTAGTATCTTTTTTTGTCTTTCTATGTTCATCATTATCTTGGTTCTCAGCTTCATGATCATTTGGAGGTTTGGCACAGCTTTTGTTTCTTGTTCAGTTAGGTAGATCTTCATCAACTCTTACATCAGTGCTTTCCACAATTTTGTGCAGTCTTTTGTTGTAACACCTATAACCCTTACTCTTGGATGCATATCCTAAAAATATTCCTTCATCAGCTCTTGCATCAAACTTTCCTAGTTTTTCATCATTATTTTTTATGAAACACTTGCTTCCAAAGAATCTAAGTGCTTGATTGATGCTGGTTTACCATGCCATAATTCGTAAGGAGACTTATCACAATTTGGTCTTAGATGAGCTTTGTTGAGAATGTGAACAGTTGTGTGTACTGCATCTGCCCAACAGGTTTGGGGAATGTTACTTTCTTGCATCATGGCTCTGGAAATCTATTGTACTGACCTGGTTTTTCTTTTTGCCACTCCATTCTATTGAGGTGTACCTGCAATTGTAAATTGTTGTTTTATCCCATGTTCATTGCATAGGTCTACAAAATCATAGTCTGTGAATTCACCTCCTCTGTCTGATCTAATGCATTTTATCTTGCATCGTGTTTGATTTTCTATCAATGCCTTGAATATCTTGAATTTCTCAATTGCTTCAGATTTATATTTGAGAAATTCCACCCACGTCAATCTAGTAAGATTATCTATTCTTAGCATGAAATAAGATTCTCCACCTAGTGCATTAGTTCTTGAAGGTCCACACAGGTCCATGTGAACAAGCTAAAGAGGCCTACTTGTAGATAACTTCTCTTTGGTCTTGAAATATGTGCGGGTCTGCTTGCCCAATTGGCAGGATTTACATATGGTATTTGGAGGCTTCTTTATTGCAGGCATATCTCTGACTGCATTCTTCTTGCTCATACTGATGATGTGGTCAAAGTTTAGGTGTCCCAATCTTCTATGCCATAACCATGATTCATCAAGTTTGCTTATGTGGCATGCTTCATTCTCTTCTTTCACTATATAGACATTACTTTCTGTACTAACACCTTTGATCAAGGTCTTTCCTGTGGTGCTAGATCTTACTTCACAATCTTGGGCTCTGAAAAGGATCTCACGACCTTTATCACACATTTGACTGACGCTTAGTAGATTGGCTTTTAGCCCATCCACAAATAGTACATATTGAGCCTCTCCTCTTCCATTATTCAGACTGAATGAACCTTTTCCTTTGATTTTCCCTGCTTTATCATTACCGAATGTAACATTTCCATATTTATTTTCATCAAAGGTTACAAACTTGCTACGATCTCCAGTCATATGCTTTGAGCATCCACTATCTATATACCATTGGCTTTTCTGATCTTGAGCTATTAGAGCTAGGTCACACTTATTCAGCTTCTTTTTCCACTGCGTGATGCTATTTTTTTGGCACATTTTCCGAGAAGATGGACCACATTCTTTGAGAGGACATTTGTTAGACTTGTGCCCGATTTTATGGCATTCAAAGCATTTGATTATGTTTCTGAATGGATTATGTATATGAGTGAATTCTCCATTGTTCATGAATCTCCTTGATGTTTTAAACATCATTATTTGTCCATACGTTCTGCACTCCATGGCTTTATGGCCGAATCCCTTACAACAAAAACAATACTCATGGAAACGATTAGTGTACCTGGTGAAGGGTTGTTCTCTCCATTTGTTTGCTTGAGGTAGTCTTTTCAATTTTTGCATCCTTTGCTAGTTGAAGTCGATTATCTTTGTCTGAAAGTATGCAGCAATATGTCCCAGTTTGTGACAGGAAAAACAAGTGAAATTTCTCATAGGAGGAAAGAATCTCCTTCGAGATCTTCCGAACTTGTTCAATTGATCTTCAGGAACAATTGAGCTTTTTGTGACTGCTTGCTTCTTCCTCTCATTCTTTGTCTCTTGATGTTGCTGCTTGTTTCTATTTGTTTCCTCACACATCAATTTCTTGCTAGCTTTTGCTTCTGTAGTTCCTTTTTGAGCTGCTTCATTATCCTTTATAGATTTTACAAAAATGATATTCTTGTTATCTTCTACCTTGGACTTACTAGTTTCTGTTGGAAATACTGAGAGGGGGGGTGAATCAGTATTCCTTTCAATTACAGCATTAGTTAATATTCAATTATTATCAGTGTGTGTACAATGATAGCAGCAAACAAGAGGAACACAAATGCACACAGTTTTTAAGGTGGAAACCCACTACGAGACAAAAACCACCTAATGCTTTTCTAACAATTCTTTAATATTCAACTACAATTGAAAATAAAGCTCCAACTTCCTAGAATCTAGAAAAACATTCTTCTTAATCTCCCACTGGATGGATGCTCCAATGCCCAAGATTCTTCAATAGTCAACTGAACGGATTCCCCAACACCCAATGAGCTAAAACTCACCCTAACAGCACCCTACCACCCTATAGAAGAACAAAAGAAGAATGGACCCCGTACCAGGGAAAATGGTGCACTTTACAATGATATAGAATGATGCAGAAGAAGAAGATATACTAGACCATAACCCCAACTTTGACACAACCACCTAATGATGATCCTAGACCTCCCAACACTTCCTCTTCAACCCTTGGTAGATAGATACTAGTACAATTTGTACAGTAATGTATTTACAATGACTAAGTACAATGACACCTTTACAATGATTGTATACAGTGCTGCCCACTTGAAGACTTCATATGATGAACTTCTTGCTGCGGTTATGCACCTTGGTTGATTATCTTGTCATGCTAACCTCTGCTGCAACTTGCTTTGCTTTGCTGCCGTAGAAATTCTGGTCCTTTGCAACCCTTGACAACACATGATCTAGCTTTTTCTCACCTTCTAGGAGCTCAATATTGAATCTAGTGTATCTATGTCATTTCAGATCCTCAATATCTGATTTGTGGTACTGTAGTAGTCCTCTGAGTCTTCTTTCCAATGCCACAGGTCTGACCCAATTTGGATTCTTCAAGAGAGAGTTATACCCAATCTCTCACAATGCCCTAATTAAGGACTGTTTCCGCAGAGCGCAATTGTACGACATGCCACGTGTCACTGTTTTTTCATTTGCCTCTAAAATTGATAGAGTGAAAATTACATACTATACAATATCCTCCACTTCTTATGGAATTCAAATCCGATACTCAGAGAGAGAGTTATGACAAATTTACCAAGGTCACTTCTTTGAGATGAATTTCAGGAGCCTGCAAAAACCCTGACTTCCACAGATCATATCTACAAAAATATTGCGCACCTTGATATAAAATTTTTACCGTAGCTTCCTCAAGATTTCAGCTTCGCCTCATAAAAATTTCAGCTTCTAAACCTTCGTATAAAAGAAGTTAGAGCGAAAATTCCACGATGACCTGTTTCAGATGGCAGAATCCCTTACATAAGGAGGAAATGAAGATCACAATTTATATGAATGCTTACGTTGAGAGGGGCTTCAGAAAGTGAACGTGGGAGGGATTTTAGGAGCATAAAAAATATTAATTATGAATTTTCAATGACCATGCCCCAACCCTATGGGGTTTTAGCCCACTAACTGGGTTACAAAATTCAAACATGAATATCTCTCAAACCGTGAAGAATAACATGGTGTGCCATATATCAATGGAAACATATAGACAAGTAGAAACCATAAAAATAATTATTGACCCAAAATATATTAATTTGGTAGGTAAAAATTCCCATGCAATATTTGGTTAGCCCCTGGTGCTGCTTGGGTTGACATGAATGAAAATCGTTGATCAACAATCTCCCCCTTTGGCATTGATGGCAACACAAGTACTCCCCCTGAGATCATGACACCTCTTCCTACAACATTCTCTCCCCTTTTTACATCAATGGCAAAGGGTAACTCCCCCTGAAACACAACCATCTTGCGGACCTGTACACACTTCCACTCCCGCTGACACACAACTGTCTTGTAGACCTGTACACACTTCCACTCCCCCTGACACACAACCATATTGTAGACCTATAATCTAATGAGAACTTGGGAGTATCCCAAGCTTTTGATGAAGATATTCAAATTCTTCACGAGGTAAAGGTTTAGTGAAGATATCAGCAATTTGTTCTTTTGTACAAACATACTCAAGTTTGATATTCTTTTCAGCGATTTGTTCTCTAACAAAATGATATTTGAACGGAATTTTTTTTGTTTTTGAATGCATGAAAGGATTCTTGGAGATGCTAATGGCACTAGTGTTGTCAAAGAATATGGGAATAGGCTCACTGAATTGTACTTGAAGATCTTGCAAATTTTGTTTCATCCAAAGGACTTGAGTACAACATGATGCTGCTGCAATGTATTCTGATTCCACTATAGATAACGAGATTGAAGTTTGCTTTTGCTCAACCATGATACGAGACAACCACCTAGATAGAATGTTGCTCCACTAGTACTCTTATGATCATCAATGCTTCTTGCCTAATCTGCATCTGTAAAGGCTTGAATAATGAGATTGTTACCCTTGGGATACCACAAGCCATATTCTTCTGTGCCCTTTAGATATTGAATAATTATTTTAACGGCAATAATATATGATTCTTTTGGTGCTGCTTGGAATAGCCGTTTAACAGCTGGAAGGAGGTCATTGAGCATACCAAGAATGGTGTGCCTCTATTCAATGAAAATAATTATGCACTTTGGAAAGGAAGAATGGAGGTATATCTCTTGGCGCAAGGTTACGAAGTATGGGACACTATTCAAAATGGATTTACATCAACCACGGATGAACAAGGTAAGAAGAATTTGGTAAATGATGAAAAAGCTTGAGAATATATATGCAGGTGACTCAAATGTCAAAGAAGCAAAGCTTCAAATATATAGAGAAAAATTTGAGCAACCCAGAATGAAAGAAGATTGCAAAATTGCTACATACTTTCAATACGTTGATGAAATAACCAATACTCTGGAAGGATTGGGAGAGCCAGTTGATGAGAAGACTATTATACGGAAGATTCTTAGAATGTTACCAGGGAGATTCAACCCAAAGGTATCGGTCTTAGAATACAGTGAAAATCTGGAAAAACTCAGCAAACAGGAATTACATGGAGTTCTCATAGCATATGAAATGAGACTTGATGAAGAAGAGGGTACTTTTCATCTAGAAACTGCGTTCGCTGCATCTAAGAAAACCAATAAGGATAAACAACCTTCAATTGAAAATACATGCACCTGCAAGTGTGAAGAAAAGGGATATGAAGAAGAAGGTCTTTCAGATGAAGAATATGCTTACTTCACGAGAAAATTACAAATTGGTAAGGGAAAATTCAAAGGTAAACTTCCATTGATATGTTTCAGCTGTAATGAGGTTGGACATTTTGCAGCAAAATGTCCAAACAAAAGTAATGGCAACTCAAAAAGAAAGAAAGGCTTTAATAAATTCAAGAAGCAAGGATCCAAAAGGAACTTTCTCTCTAAAGAAGATAGCTCATCATCCGATGAAGACAATGATAGTGAAGAAGAAGCCAATGAGAGAGTATTGTTTATAGCCAAGCACAATAAACCCAAGAACAATAAGCAAGAGGTATCAAACAACGAAGAAGAAGGATGGACCATAGATGAATTTTATGAGGAAGCAATCAAGCTTATAAAATATCTCAAGGCGGATAAGATCTGTTCCAAAACTCTTGAAGAACAAGTTCAAGGTCTCAAAATTGAATTTGAATAACACAAATGCATTGAAGAGTCACTTCAAAAGAAGTTGGAAGAAAGCAACCAAGAAAGGGAAGAATTAGAAGCCGAAGTAGTCTCGCTACATGAGGAAGTGAAGAAAGGAAAAACTATCCAAAACTATGCCAACAACTCAAGGGCATTGGAAGAACTCATCAACAATCAACGATCTTACAATGACAAGACTGGCATTGGTTACAAAGAAGAAGAAGCAGGACCTTCTACAAGAAAATACAATGAACCTATGAGTTCTGACATGCATGTAGACTTCATTGGACAAGATTCGTAAGAATAGCCTTGGAAGAAAATTCCTCGATGAAAATTTCCATCCAGGTACCAACATATTTTTTATGGCTACTGTCATTCATGTGGAAAATTTGGTCATAAAGCTGTAGAATGTCGCACATACCCTAGGAACGAATACAATTCTAGGAGTTCTGTCAAATATGAACCTCCCAGAGCTCAGCGAAACATCAATAGATTTGAACATTTAAGAAATAATATTGAATGTTACAAATGTCGAAACTTTGGACACATAGCCAAATACTGTAGACATGAAAATCCTCCAGAATAATCTTAGAAGCCACAGAATGAACGAACATGGAATAAGAAGAAGAATGATAATTGTGCTCTCACTCTCAAGGCTCAAAAGAACAAAGATGTGTGGTATGTTGATAGTGGTTTCTCAATGCATATGACTGGAGATAGAAATAAATTTGAATCTCTGAAAGAGAAGAAGGATGGAACCATGTCCTTTGGAAATGATGGATCTCCAAATGTTATAGGATCAAGTACTGTCACTCTCTGAAGCAAAGATGTTCTAGCCAAGAATGTTCTATTGGTTGAAAACATGAATCACAATCTGCTCAGTGTTGGACAAATGTGTGATCAAGGACACACAATACTATTGAACTCCATGAAATGTGAAATCAGGAAAGGCGTGTATGGTGAAATTGTGGCTACAGCAAGTCAAGCTCCAAATGACATATATGTTCTGGATGAAGCAACTAAAGCATGTCTAATAGCTAAAGAGGATGATACAATAATTGGTAGCAATGATGATCGACTAAGTAAGAATTTTGCTACAAAGGTGCAAAGTGACTTCGAGATGTCTTTACTTGGTGAGCTGACATACTTCTTAGGGCTTCAAATATCTCAGCAAGAGAAAGGAATATTTATATGTCAAGCCAAGTACATCAAGGAAATGCTCAGGAAATTTAAAATGGAAGGTTGTAAACCCATCCTTACTCCAATGGTAACAGGTTGCAAATTGAGCATAGACAACTCATCTAAGGATGTGGATCAAAGGTTGTACAGATCTATGATTAGTAGTCTTCTATATGTAATAGCCTCCCAACCAGATGTTATGAAAGCAGTTAGACAAGTAGCAAGATTGTTAGCAGCACCAAAAGAATCACATATTAAATATTCGCTGGCATTGGAATATCTTCTCCAGAAGCTTGGGATTCTCCCAATTTATCATTAGATTACAGGTCTGCAGGACGGTTGTGTGTCAGGGGGAGTGGAAGTGTGTACAGGTCTACAGGATGGTTGTGTGTCAGTGGGAGTGGAAGTGTGTACAAGTCCGCAGGATGGTTGTGTTTCAGGGGGAGTTACCCTTTGTCATTGATGTCAAAGGGGGAGAGAATGTTGTAGGAAGAGGTGTCATGATCACAGGGGGAGTACTTGTGTTGCCATCAATGCCAAAGGGGGAGATTCTTGATCAATGGTTGTCATTGATGTCAACCCAAGCAACACCAGGGGCTAACCCAATATTGCATGGGAATTTTGACCTAACCAAATTAATATATTCTGGGTCAATAATTCTTTTAATAGTTTCTACTTGTCGATATGTTTCCATTGATATATGGCACGCCTTGTAATTCTTCACGGTTTGAGAGATATTCATGTTTGAAGTTTGTAACCCCAATTAGTGGGCTAAAACCCCATGGGGTTGGGGCATGGGTCATTGAAAAGTCATAATTAATAATTTTAATGCTCCTAAAATCCCTCCCACGTTTAGTTTTTTAAGCCCCTCTCAACTTAAGCATTCATATAAATTGTGATCCTCATTTCCTCCTTATGCAAGGGATTCGGCCATCTGAAACAGGTCATCGTGGAATTTTACCTTTAACATTTTTTCTAAGAATGTTCAAAAGATGAAATTTTTATGAGATGAAGCTGAAATCCGGAGGAAGCTGCAGTAAAAATTTCATATCAAGGTGCGCAATATGTTTGGAGATATGATTTGTGGAATTCAGGGTTTTTGCAGGTTCCTGAAATTCATCTCAAAGAAGTGACCTTGGTAAAATCGTCATAAATCTCTCTCTCAGTATCGGATTGGAATTCCATAAAAAGTGGAAGAAAGTGTATAGTCTATAGTTTTTTCTCTATCAATTTCAGAGCCAAATAAAGAAATAGTGACACGTGGCATGTCGTACAAGTGCGCTCTGCTGAAACATTCCATAATTAGGGCATTGTGAGAAATTGGGTATAACTCTCTCTTGAAGAATCCAAATTGGGTTAGACCTGTGGCATTGGAAAAAGGACTCAGAGGACTACTACAGGACCAAAAATCATATATTGAGGATATGAAATAACAGAGATACACCAGATTCAATATCGAGCTCCTAGAAGGCAAGAAAAAGCTAGATCATGTGTTGTCAAGGATTGCAAAGGACCAGACTTTCTATGGCAGAAAAGCAAAGCAAGGTGCAGCAGAGGGTAGCATGAAAAGAGTAGCAATGAAGGTGCATAACAGCAGCAATAAGTTCATCATATGAAGTCTTCAAGTGGGCAGCACTGCATACAATCATTGTAAAGGTATCATTGTACTTAGTCATTATAAATACATTATTGTACAAATTTTACTAGTGTCTATCTGCCAAGGGTTGAAGAGGTAGTGTTGGGAAGTCTAGGATCATCATTAGATGGTTGTGTCAAAGTTGGGGTTATGGTGTAGTATATATTCTTCTTCTAAATCATTCTATATCATTGTAAAGTGGACCATTTTCCTTGGTACGGAAGTCCATTCTTCTTTTATTCTTCTATAGGGTGGTAGGGTGGTGCTAGGGTGAGTTGTAGCTCATTGGGTGTTGGGGTATCCATTCAGTTGACTACTGAAGAATCTCATGCGTTGGAGCGTCCATCCAGTGGGAGCTGGAGAATAATGCTTTTCTAGATTCTAGGAATTTGGAGCTTTATTTTCAATTGGAATTGAATATGAAAGAATTATTAGAAAAGCATTAGGTCGTTTTTGTCCCGGAGTGGGTTTCCACCTTAAAAACTGTGCGCATTTGTGTTCCTCTTGTTTGCTGCTATCATTGTACAAAAACTGATAATAATTGAAGATTAACTAATGCTCTAATTGAACGGAATATTGATTCCCCCCTCCCCCCCCCCCCCACCCCCCTCTTAGTATTTCCAAGTTAGAGAGAAAATTCCATGATGACCTGTTTCAGATGGCCGAATCCCTTACATAAGGAGGAAATGAGGATCACAATTTATGTAAATGCTTAAGTTGAGAGGGGCTTCAACAAGTGAAGGTGGGAGGGGTTTTAGGAGCTTAAAAAAATATTAATTATGACTTTTCAATGACCCATGCCCCAACCCCATGGGGTTTTAGCCCACTAACTGGGGGTACAAACTTCAAACATGAATGTCTCTCAAACCGTGAAGAATTACATGGCGTGCCATATATCAACGAAAACATCTCGACAAGTAGAAACCATCAAAAGCGTTATTGACCCAGAATATATTAATTTGGTAGGTCAAAATTCCCATTCAATATTGGGTTAGCCCCTGGTGCTGCTAGGGTTGACATCAATGACAACCGCTGATCAACAAAATCCCCCTTTGGCATTGATGGAAACACAATTAATCCCCCTGCGATCATGACACCTCCTCCTACAACATTCTCTCCCCCTTTGACATCAATGGCAAAGGGTAACTCCCCCTGAAACACAACCATCCTGCAGACCTCTACTTACTTCCACTCTCGCTGACACACAACCGTCCTGCAGACCTGTACACACTTCCACTCCCCCTTTATATTTTAAAAAATGAAAATCTAATGAGAACTTGGGAGAATCCCAAGCTTCTGGAAAAGATATTCCAATGCTGGTGAATATTTAATATGTGATTCTTTTGGTGCTGCTTGGAATCTTGCTACTTGTCCAACTGCTTGCATAACATCTGGTCAGGAAGCTGTTACATATAGAAGAATACTAATCATAGATCTGTACAACCTTTGATCCACATCCTTAGATGAGTCGTCTATGCTCAATTTGCAACCAAGTAAAGACATCTCGAAATAACTTTTCACCTTTGTAGCAAAATTCTTACTTAGTCGATCATCATTGCTACCAATTATTGTATCATCCTCTTTAGCTATTAGACATGATTTGGTTGCTTCATCTAGAACATATATGTCGTTTGGAGCTCGACTTGTTGTAGCCAAAATTTCACCATAGACGCCTTTCCTGATTTCACATTTCATGGAGTTGAATAGTATTGTGTGTCCTTGATCACACATTTGTCCAACACTGAGATGATTGTGATTCATGTTTTCAACCAATAGATCATACTTGGCTAGAGCATATTTGCTTCCGAGAGTGACAGTACCTGATCCTATAACATTTGAAGATCCATCATTTCCAAAGGACATGGTTCCATCCTTCTTCTCTTTCAGAGATACAAATGTATTTCTATCTCCAGTCATATGCGTTGAGCAACCGCTATCAACATACCACACATCTTTGTTCTTCTGAGCCTTAAAAGCGGGAGCACAATTATCATTCTTCTTCTTCTTCCATGTTTTTTCATTCTATGGCTTCGAATATTCTTCTGGAGGATTTTCAAGTCTGCAGTCTTTGGCTATGTGTCCAAAGTTTCGACATTTGTAACATTCAATATTATTTCTTAAATGTTCAAATCTATTGATGTTTCGCTGAGTCCTGGGAGGGTCATATTTGACAAATCTCCTGGAATTGTATTCATTCCTAGGGTAAGTGTGACATTCTATAGCTTTATGACCAAATTTTCCACACGAATAACAGTAGCCATAAAAAATATGTTGGTACCTGGATGGAAATTTTCGTCGAGGAATTGTCTTCCAAATCTGTTCTTACGAATCTTGTCCAATGAATTCTACATGCATGTCAGATCTCATAGGTTCATTGTATTTTGTTGTAGAAGGTCCTGCTTCTTCTTCTTTGTAACCGATGCCAGTTTTTTCGTTGTAATATCGTTGATTGTTGATGAGTTCTTCCAATGCCCTTGAGCTATTTGCATAGTTTTGGATAGTTTTTCCTTTCTTCACTTCCTCACGCAATGAGACTACTTTGGCTTCTAATTCTTCCCTTTCTTGGTTGCTTTCTTCCAACTTCTTTTGAAGTGACTCTTTAATGCATTTGTGTTCTTCAACTTCAATTTTGAGACTTTGAACTTGTTCTTCAAGAGTTTTGGAATGGATCTTCTCCGCCTTGAGATATTTTATAAGCTTGATTGCTTCCTCATAAAATTCGTCTATGGTCCATCCTTCTTCTTCATTGTTTCATACCTCTTGTTTATTGTGCTTGGGTTTATTGTGCTTAGCCATAAACAATACTCTCTCATTGGCTTCTTCTTCACTATCATTATCTTCATTGGATGATGAGCTATCTTCTTTAGAGAGAAAGTTCCTTTTGGATCCTTGCTTGTTGAATTTCTTAAAGCCTTTCTTTCCTTTTGAGTTGCCATTACTTCTATTTGGACATTTTGATGCAAAATTCCCAACCTCATTACAGCTGAAACATATCAATGGAAGTTTACCTTTGAATTGTCCCTTACCAATTTTTAGTTTTCTCGTGAAGTAAGAATATTCTTCATCTAAAAGACCTTCTTCATCATCTCCATTTTCTTCACACTTGCAGGTGCATGTCTTTTCAATTGAAGGTTGTTTATCCTTATTGGTTTTCTTAGATGCAACGAACGCAGTTTCTAGATGCAAAGTACCCTCTTCTTCATAAAGTCTCATTTCATATGCTATGAGAACTCCATGTAATTCTTCCTTGCTGAGTTTGTCCAGATTTGCACTGTATTCTAAGACCGATACCTTTGGGTTGAATCTCCCTGGTAATGTTCTAAGAATCTTCCGTATAATAGTCTTCTTGTCAACTGGCTCTCCCAATCCTTCCAGAGTATTGGTTATTTCATCAACGTATTGGAAGTATGCAGCAATGTTGCAATCTTCTTTCATTCTGAGTTGCTAAATTTTTGGTCTATAGATTTGAAGCTTTACTTCTTTGACATTTGAGTCACCTGCATATATGTTATTTAGCTTGTCCCATACATTTTTGCTGGTTTTACAACCCAACACCTTATGATAAGCAGATTCAATAATTCCAGTGATAATAATATTCTTTGCTCTTGCATCATTTACCAAATTAAGATCAGATAATGGTGGAGAACTCACTTCCAAATTATTTCAGCAATACTGTGATGAAAATGGAATAAAAAGGCAATTTTCAACAGCACGAACACCTCAGCAAAATGGAGTTGCTGAAAGAAAGAATAGAACCGTACAGGAAATGGGCAGAACAATGTTGAAGGACTGAAAATTGGATGAAAAATTCTGGGTTCAAGAAATTGATACGGCAGTCTTCATTATCAACCGAAGTCTTCTCAGAAATAATTGCAACAAGACTCCATATGAATTATGGAAAGGAAAACCAGCTAATGTAAAATATTTCAGAATCTTCGGAAGTAAATGTTATATCAAAAGAGAAGATCAAAATTTGGGTACGTTTGAATCACGTGTTGATGAAGGTATCTTTGTTGGTTACTCATGCAAAAGAAAGGCCTATAAATGCTATAATCTAAGACGAAAACAGATAGTGGAGAGCATAAATGTTACATTTGACGAAGATGGTGTTCTAACGAGTAATGATGAGGATCTAGAATCTTTGAAACTTGAGACAGAGGCTGAAAAAGACATAGATAAAATTGTAGAACAAGAAGCAACTATCAACGAGGAAGAAGTAAACAATGATCATCAAGATAGACCAGAACAACAACAAGAAGCTCCTCCAAGGAGAACAAATAGTGGATTCAAAAGAACCATCCATCAAATCAAATCATTGGTGACATAAATGAAGGTCGATATCTTCGTTCATCACAACAAGCTCACGTTGCTTTTATAGCAACCTTTGAGCCTAGTAGTTTTGAGGAAGCCAACCAAAATGAACATTGGGTAGCAGCTATGAATGAAGAATTGTGATCTTCATTTCCTCCTTATGCAAGGGATTCGGCCATCTGAAACAGGTCATCTTGGAATTTTCGCTCTAAATTGTTTTCTACGAAGGTTTAGAAGCTGAAATTTGTATGAGGCAAAGCCAAAATCCTGAGGAAGCTGCAGTAAAAATTTCAGATCAAGGTGCACAATATTTTTGGAGATATGATCTGTGGAAGTTAGGGTTTTTGTAGGCTCCTGAAATTCATCTCAAAGAAGTGGCCTTGGTAAAATCTTCATAACTCTCTCTCAGAGTATTGGATTGGAATTCTGTAAAAAGTGGCGGATAGTGCACAGTCTGTACGTTTCCCTCTATCAATTTCAGAGGCAAATGAAGAAAAAGTGACACGTGGCATGCCGTACAAGTGCGCTTTGCTGAAAAATTCAATAATTAGGGCATTGTGAGAAATTGGGTATAACTCTCTCTTGAAGAATCCAAATTGGGTCAGACCTATGGCATTGGAAAAAGGACTTAGTGGACTACTACAGGACCAAAAATCATATATTGAGGATCTGAAATAACAGAGATACACCAGATTCAATATCGAGCTCCTAGAAGGCAAGAAAAAGCTAGATCATGTGTTGTCAAGGATTGCAAAGGACCAGACTTTCTATGGCAGAAAAGCAAAGCAAGGTGTAGCATAGGGTAGCATGACAAGAGCAGCAATGAAGGTGCATAACAGCAGCAAGAAGTTCATCATATGAAGTCTTCAAGTGGGCAGAACTGCATACAATCATTGTAAAGGTATCATTGTACTTAGTCATTATAAATACATTATTGTTCAAATTGTACTAGTGTCTATCTGCCAAGGGTTGAAGAGGTAGTGTTGGGAGGTCTAGGATCATCATTAGGTGGTTGTGTCAAATTTGGGGTTATGGTCTGGTATATCTTTATTCTACATCATTCTATATCATTGTAAAGTGGACCATTTCCCCTGGCATGGGAGTCCATTCTTATTTTATTCTTCTATAGGGTGGTAGGGTGGTGCTAGGGTGAGTTGTAGCTCATTGGGTGTTGGGGCATCCATTCAGTTGACTATTGAAGAATCTCGGGCATTGGAACGTCCATCCAGTGGGAGCTAGAGAAGAATGCTTTTCTAGATTCTAGGAAGTTGGAGCTTCATTTTCAATTGGAGTTGAATATTAAAGAATTATTAGAAAAGCATTAGGTGGTTTTTGTCCCGTAGTTGGTTTCCACCTTAAAAACTGTGTTCATTTGTGTTCCTCTTGTTTAATTCAATGTATTCTGCTTCCACTGTAGATAACGAGATTGAAGTTTGCTTTTTGCTCAACCATGATACGAGACAACCACCTAGATAGAATGTTGCTCCACTAGTACTCTTACGATCATCAACGCTTCATGCCCAATCTGCATCTGTAAAGGCTTGAATAATGAGATTTTTACCCTTGGGATACCACAAGCCATATTCTTCTATGCCCTTTAGATATCGAAGAATTCTTTTGACAGCAATAATATGTGATTCTTTTGGTGCTGCTTGGAATCTTGCTACTTGTCCAACTGCTTGCGTAACATTTGGCCGAAAGGATATTACATATAGAATACTACCAATCATAGATCTCTAAAACCTCTAATCCACATCCTTAGATGAGTCATCTATGATCAATTTGCAGCCTGTTACCATTGGAGTAAGGACGGGTTTGCAATCTTCCATTTTGAATTTCTTGAGCATTTCCTTGATGTACTTGGCTTGACATATAAATATTCCTTTCTCTTGCTGAGATATTTGAAGCCCTAAGAAGTATGTCAGCTCACCAAGTAAAGACATCTCAAACTCACTTTGCATCTTTGTAGAAAAGTTCTTACTTAGTCGATCATCATTGCTACTAAATATTATATCATCCACATATACCTCAACGATTGTTAAATTATCTTTATCTATTTGTACATAAATATTGCTATCAACAGTACCTTTCTTGAACCCTTGTTGATGTAGATATCCATCAAGACGAGCATACCATGCTCTGGGAGCCTGCTTGAGACCATATAGAGCCTTCTTTAACTTGAAAACATAGTCTTCTTTTTCTGATAGTAGAAAACCTTCAGGTTGTTCGATGTAAACTTCTTCTTCTAATTCTCCATTCAGAAATGCTGACTTAACATCCATTTGGTAGACTTTGATTTTTCTTGAACATGCATAGGTGAGAAACATTCGGATGGCTTTCATTCTGGCAACTGGTGCAATTGTTTCGTCGAAATCAATTCCTTCCACTTGTGCATAGCCTTTTCAAACCAATCTTGCATGGTTTCTGGTAACCTGCCCATCTTCATTCAATTTGTTCCTGAACACCCATTTAGTCCCGATGACATTTTTATCTTTTGGTAATGGAACTAATTCCTAGGTGTTATTCTTCTCAATTTGATCCAGTTCTTCATTCAAAATTGTTACCCAATGTTCATTCTGGTTGGCTTCCTCAAAAATACTAGGCTCAAAGGTTTCTAGAAAAGCAACGTGAGCTTGTTGTGATGAACGAAGTTGTCGACCTTCATTTATGTCACCAATGATTTGATTTGATGGATGGTTCTTTTGAATTCACTCTTTTGTTCTCCTTGGAGGAGCTTCTTGTTGTTGTTCTGGTATATCTTGATGATCATTGTTTACTTCTTCCTCGTTGATAGTTGCTTCTTGTTCTACAATTTTATCTGTGTCTTTTTCAACCTCTGTCTCAAGTTTCAAAGATTATAGATCCTCATGATTACTCGCTAGAACACCATCTTCATCAAATGTAACATTTATGCTCTCCACTATCTTTTTTCATCTTAGATTATAGCATTTATAGGCCTTTCTTTTGCATTAGTAACCAACAAAGATACCTTCATCAACACGTGATTCAAACTTACCTAGATTTTGATCTTCTCTTTTGATATAACATTTGCTTCCGAAGATTCTGAAATATTTTACATTAGTTGGTTTTCCTTTCCATAATTCATATGGAATCTTGTTGCAATTATTTCTGAGAAGACTGCCATATCAATTGCTTGAACCCGGAATGTTTCATCCAATTTTGAGTCCTTCAACATTGTTCTAGCCATTTCCTGTACATTTCTATTCTTTCTTTTAGAAACTCCATTTTGCTGAGGTGTTCGTGCTGTTGAAAATTGCCTTTTTATTCCATTTTCGTCACAGTATTGATGAAATAATTTGGAAGTGAATTCTCCACCATTATCTGATCTTAAACACTTTATTTTCAAATCAGTTTCATTTTCAACCAACTCCTTGTAGAACTTAAAGCACTCAAATGCTTCAGATTTTTTCTTTAGGAAGCTGACAACTGTCATCTTGGTATAGTCATCTATCATTAACATGAAATATAATTCTCTGTCTAAGCCTTTTGTTCTCACAGGACCACATAGATCAGTATGTATCAATTCCAATGGATGTGATGAAAAGTGTTATTTTGTTTTAAATTGGACTTTTTTTTGCTTTCCATGCCGACATGCCTCACATAGTGTGTTGGAAGGTTTTGAGATTTTTGGCATTTCTCATACTGCTTCCTTTTTGCTTATCCTAACAAGATTGTCAAAGTTTATGTGACCCATTCGTTTATGCCATAACCAACTTTCATCTTCTTTAGCTAGTAGACATGCTTTATTTGCCTCATCCAGAACATATATGTCGTTTGGAGCTTGACTTGTTGTAGCCACAATTTTACCATACCTACCTTTCCTGATTTCACATTTTGTGGAGTTGAATAGCATTGTGTGTCCTTGATTACACATTTGTCCAACACTGAGCAGATTGTGATTCATGTTTTCGACCAATAGAACATTCTTGGTTATAACATCTTTGCTTCCGAGAGTGACGGTACCTGATCCTATAACATTTGAAGATCTATCATTTCCAAAGGATATGGTTCCATCCTTCTTCTCTTTCAGAGATAAAAAATTCTTTCTATCTCCAGTCATATGCATTGAGAAACTGATGTCAACATACCACACATCTTTATTTTTTTGAGCCTTGAGAGCGAGAGCACAATTATCATTCTTCTTTTTCTTCCACGTTCATTCATTCTGTGGCTTCGAAGATTCTTCTGGAGGATTTTCAAGTCTGCAGTATCTGTCTATGTGTCCAAATTTCTGACATTTTTAACATTCCATATTATTTCTTAAATGTTCAAATCTATTGATGTTTCGTTGAGCCCTGGGAGGTTCATATTTGAAGAATCTCTTGGAATTGTATTGGTTCCTAGGGTACGTGCGACATTCTACAGCTTTATGACCAAATTTTCCACATGAATAACAATAGCCATGAAAAATATGTTGGTGCCTGGATGAAAATCTTCGTCGAGGAATCTTCTTCCAAGGGTGTGCTTGCGAATCTTGTCCAATGAAGTCTTCATGTATGTCAGATCTCATAGGTTCATTGTATTTTGTTGTAGAAGGTCCTACTTCTTATTCTTTGTAACCGAGGCCAATTCTGTTGTTGTAAGATCATTGATTGTTGATGAGTTCTTCCAATTCCCTTGAGCTGTTGGCATAGTTTTGGACAGTTTTTCCCTTCTTCACTTCCTTACGCAATGAGACTACTTCGGCTTGTAATGTTTCCCTTTCTTGGTTGCTTTCTTCCAAATTCTTTTGAAGTGACTCTCCAATACATTTGTGTTCTTCAACCTCAATTTTGAGACCTTGAACTTGTTCTTCAAGAGTATTGGAACAGATCTTCTCAGCATTGAGCTCTTTTATAAGCTTGATTGCCTCCTCATAAAATTCTTCTATGGTCAACTCTTCTTCTTCATTGTTTGATACTTCTTGTTTATTGTGCTTGGCCATAAACAATACTTTCTCATTGGCTTCTTCTTTGCTGTCACTTTCTTCATCGGATGATGGGCTATCTTCTGTAAAGAGAAAGTTCCTTTTGGATCCTTTATTTTTTCCTTGATTTTTGAATTTATTAAAGCCTTTCTTTCCTTTTGAGTTGCCATCACTTTTGTTCGAAAATTTTGCTATGAAATTCCCAACCTCACCACAACTGAAACATATCAATGGAAGTTTACCTTCAAATTTTCCCTTACCAGGTATTAGTTTTCTCGTAAAGTAAGCATATTCTTCATCTGAAAGACCTTCTTCATCATCTCCCTTTTCTTCACACTTGCAGGCGCATATCATTTCAATTGAAGGTTGTTTGTCCTTATTGGTTTGCTTAGATGCAACGAACGCAATTTCTAGATTTGAAGTACCCTTTTCTTCATCAAGTATCATTTCATATGCTATGAGAACTCCATGTAATTCTTCCTTTCTGAGTTTGTCCAGATTTGCACTATATTCTAAGACCGATACCTTTGGGTTGAATCTCCCTGGTAATGTTCTTCCGTATAATAGTCTTCTCTTACCTTTGGGTTGAATCTCCCTGGTAATGTTCTTCCGTATAATAGTCTTCTCTTCAACTAGCTCTCCCAATCCTTCCAAAGTATTGGTTATTTCATCAACGTATTGGAAGTATGCAACAATGTGGCAATCTTCTTTCATTCTGAGTTGCTCAAATTTTTCACTATAGATTTGAAGCTTTGCTTCTTTGACATTTGAGTCACCTGCATATATATTCTCAAGCTTGTCCCATACATTTTTGGTGGTTTTACAACCCAACACCTTATGATAAGCAGATTCAATAAGTCCACTAATAATAATATTCTTTGCTTTTGCATCATTTACAAAATTCTTCTTACCTTGTTCATCCGCGGTTGATGTAAATCCATTTTGAACAGTGTATCATACCTTGTAACCTTGCACCAAGAGATAGACCTCCATTCCTCCTTTCCAAAGTGCATAATTATTTTCATTGAATAGAGGTACACCATTCTTGGTATGCTCCATGACCTCCTTCCAGCTATTAAACTGTTATTGAAGGAACTTGGATTTATTGTATTAATTAAAATATTAATTATGACTTTTCAATGACCCATGCACCAACCCCATGCGGTTTTAGCCCACTAACTGGGGTTACAAACTTCAAACATGAATATCTCTCAAACCATGAAGAATTACATGGTGTGCCATATATCAATGGAAACATCTCGACAAGTAGAAACCATAAAAAGCATTGTTGAACCAGAATATATTAATTTTATAGGTCAAAATTCCCATGAAATATTGGGTTAGCCCCTGGTGCTTCTTGGGTTGACATCAATGAAAACCATTGATCAATAATCTCCCCCTTTGGCATTGATGGCAACACAAGTACTCCCCCTGCGATTATGACACCTCTTCCTACAACATTCTCTCCCCCTTTGACATCAATGGCAAAGGGTAACTCCCCCTGAAACACAACCATCCTGCGGACCTGTACTCACTTCCACTCCCCCTGACACACAATTGTCCTGCAGACCTGTAATCTAATGAGAACTTGGGAGAATCCCAAGCTTTTGATGAAGATATTCCAATGCTGGTGAATATTTAATATGTGATTCTTTTGGTGCTGCTTGGAATCTTGCTACTTTTCCAACTGCTTGCATAACATCTGGTTGGGAGGTTGTTACATATAGAAGACCACTAATCATAGATCTGTACAACCTTTCATCCACATCCTTAGATGAGTCGTCTATGCTCAATTTGCAACCTGTTACCATTGGAGTAAGGATGGGTTTACAATCTTCTATTTTAAATAACCTGAGCATTTCCTTGATGTACTTGGCTTGACATATAAATATTCATTTCTCTTGTTGAGATATTTGAAGCCCTGAGAAGTATGTCAGCTCACCAAGTAAAGACATCTTGAAATCACTTTTCATCTTTGTAGCAAAATTCTTACTTTGTCGATCATCATTGCTACCAATTATTGTACCATCCTCTTTAGCTATTAGACATGCTTTAGTTGCTTCATCCAGAACATATATGTCATTTGGAGCTCGACTTGCTGTAGCCACAATTTCACCATACACGCCATTCTTGATTTCACATTTCGTGGAGTTGAATAGTATTGTGTGTCCTTGATCACACATTTGTCCAACACTGAGCAGATTGTGATTCATGTTTTCAACTAATAGAACATTCTTGGCTAGAACATCTTTGCTTCCGAGAGTGACAGTACCTGATCCTATAACATTTGAAGATCCATCATTTCCAAAGGACACGGTTCCATCCTTCTTCTCTTTCAGAGATACAAATTTATTTCTATCTCTAGTCATATGCGTTGAGAAACCACTATCAACATACCAAACATCTTTGTTCTTTTGAGCCTTGAGAGCAAGAGCACAATTATCATTCTTCTTCTTCTTCCATGTTCGTCCATTCTATGGCTTCGAAGATTCTTCTAGAGGATTTTCAAGTCTGTAATCTTTGGCTATGTGTCCAAAGTTTTGACATTTGTAACATTCATTATTATTTCTTAAATGTTCAAATCTATTGATGTTTTGCTAAGCCCTCGGAGGTTCATATTTGACAGATCTCCTGAATTGTATTCGTTCCTAGGGTATGTGCGACATTCTACAGCTTTATGACCAAATTTTCCACATGAATAACAATAGCCATAAAAAATATGTTGGTACCTGGATGGAAATTTTCATTGAGGAATTGTCTTCCAAGGCTGTTCTTGCGAATCTTGTCTAATGAAGTCTACATGCATGTCAGATCTCATAGGTTCATTGTATTTTGTTGTATAAGGTCCTTCTTCTTCTTCTTTGTAACCGATGCCAGTTTTTTCGTTGTAAGATCATTGACTGTTGATGAGTTCTTCCAATTCCCTTGAGCTATTGGCATAGTTTTGGATAGTTTTTCCTTTCTTCACTTCCTCACGCAGCGAGACTACTTCGGCTTCTAATTCTTCCCTTTCTTGGTTGCTTTCTTCCAACTTCTTTTGAAGTGACTCTTCAATGAATTTGTGTTCTTCAACTTCAATTTTGAGACCTTGAACTCGTTCTTCAAGAGTTTTGGAACGGATCTTCTCTGCCTTGAGATCTTTTATAAGCTTGATTGCTTCCTCATAAAATTCGTCTATGGTCCATCCTTCTTCTTTGTTGTTTGATACCTCTTTCTTATTGTGCTTGGGTTTATTGTGCTTGGCCATAAACAATACTCTCTCATTGGCTTCTTCTTCACTATCATTGTCTTCATCAGATGATGAGCTATCTTCTTTAGAGAGAAAGTTATTTTTGGATCCTTGCATGTTGAATTTCTTAAAGCCTTTCTTTCTTTTTGAGTTGCCATTACTTTTGTTTGGACATTTTTCTGCAAAATTCCCAACCTCATCACAGCTGAAACATATCAATGGAAGTTTAGCTTTGAATTTTCCCTTACCAATTTGTAGTTTTCTCGTCAAGTAAGCATATTCTTCATCTGAAAGACCTTCTTCATCATCTCCCTTTTCTTCACACTTGCAGGTGCATGTCTTTTCAATTGAAGGTTGTCTATCCTTATTGGTTTTCTTAGATGCAATGAACGCAATTTCTAGATGCGAAGTACCCTCTTCTTCATCAAGTCTCATTTCATATGCTATGAGAACTCCATGTAATTCCTCTTTGTTGAGTTTGTCCAGATTTGCACTGTATTCTAAGACTAATACCTTTGGGTTGAATCTCCTTGGTAACGTTCTAAGAATCATCCATTTAATAGTCTTCTCGTCAACTGGCTCTCCCAATCCTTCCAGAGTATTGGTTATTTCATCAACGTATTGAAAGTATGCAACAATGTTGCAATCTTCTTTCATTCTGAGTTGCTCAAATTTTTCTCTATATATTTGAAACTTTGCTTCTTTGACATTTGAGTCACCTACATATATATTCTCAAGCTTGTCCCATACATTTTTGGCGGTTTTTCAACCCAACACCTTATGATAAGCAGATTCAATAATTCCACTGATAATAATATTATTTGCTTTTGCATCATTTACCAAATTCTTCTTACCTTGTTCATCCGCGGTTGATGTAAATCCATTTTGAATAGTGTCCCATACTTCGTAACCTTGCGCCAAGAGATAGACCTCCATTCTTCCTTTCCAAAGTGCATAATTATTTTCATTGAATAGAGGTACACCATTCTTGGTATGCTCCATGACCTCCTTCATATCCTATCCAAACCTTTATGAGAGGAGACCTTTGAGCATTTAGAATCTTGTCCAACTATTCAGTGCGTGTCATTCAAGGAGTGTTCATTAACAGTTCCCTTTGGGTGTTTTCTAGTTTATTTCTCAGACATACCACTTCTTCTTCCAATTTCTCTTGCTCCTGATGTTTATCTTTAATTTTATTTAGCATAATGTCTTCCACCTTCTTGGCTTCTTCAAGTTCTACTTTCAATTTAATGAGGTCTTCTAAATTTGGTACCTCTTTTACATATTTGAGGAGAATGTCTTTCTGTTTTCTGCACTTGAGTTTAAGTCTGTCTATTTCCTCTAGGGCACTTCTTAGCTCCCCCTCAAGATCTACCTCACCTTCTTCCTCATCTTATAGAAGGAATCCTTCAGACTCTTCCTTGGACATCAACATAAATTCAGACGTTCCTTCTTCATTTGAGGATTCATCTAAATTTTCAGATGCACTGCTATCTTGCTGAGCATAAAGGGATTTTCTATTGAATCTCTTCCCTTTCTGCCAGTTATTAGTTTTGGTTTTCTCTGTCTCTTGAGTCTGATTCTTTGTTTTCTTGTAAGGACACTCTGATGCATAGTGCCCAACTCTTCCACAGTTAAAACATTTAAATGGAAGTTTACGTTTATACTTACCCGAGCCTCTATCCAATCTTCTGATAAATTTTGCCTCTTCTTCATCAGAGCAGGAGCATGTATCTTCCTTTTCTTCTTTTCTCTTCTCAGCCTTAAAGGCAGACTCCCTCACATTTGACTTCCTCTGTGGAAGTCTCATCTTGTAGGTTGTTAAGTTTCCAAGTAATTGGTTCATGGTCAATGTTTCCCAGTCAGTTATTTCTTCTATGGAAGAAACCTTGGGGTTAAAACTGGATGGTAAAGATCTCCATATATTTTGAACAATTACACATTCTCTAATGGTTTCTCCTAGAGCTTTCATGTTATTCACAATTTCTGCAACCCTTAAGAAGAATTTGGCAACATCTTCTTCTTCATTCATTTTTATATTTTCAAAATGAGATCTATAGACTTGTAGTTTGGCCATCTTCACCTTTTTATCTCCCCCTCATGGATAATTTCTAATGTATCCCATATTTCTTTGGAAATCTTGTTGTGCATTACTTTGATAAATTCTGCCTCACACAGACCACTTAAGAGAGCGTTCATGGCTTTGGCATTAGCTATACAATCTTGTTTGGATTCTTTCTCTGTGTCAGAATACTTTGGGGCATATAAAAAATCCACAGCAGCCCAAACTTCTATTCCTAGATACATTATGTACGTCCTCATTCTTATTTTCCAGAAGGCATAGTTAGTGCCAGTAAACAAAGGGGCTTTATTTGTTGAGAATCCTTTTAGACTAGCCATCTTGGGGACCTAGGATCTCCTTCCAGTTGTTAAACTGATATAGAAGGAACTGGCTCTGATACCAATTGTTGAACCCTTGGTTAAACTGAGAGGGGGGGTGAATCAGTTTAATGCATTCATGGTCTTGTAAAACTTTCGTTTACACCTATTTACATCTTCATTTCATGATCAACTCAATATACAATAGAACAACAATCTTAATAACTGAGCAACAGATATTAAGCAGATTAAATACAGAATATCAACACATAATATTCATGCACATAGACAACATATATAAGTGGAAACCCATAAGGGAGAAAACCACATCTTATTATTGTTGTGATGCAAAGGCAAGATCCAACTCCCTCTCACCACTAATTTTCTGTAGGCTCCAACCTACAGGAGGCTACTACCTCAATTCTACAAGCTACAACTTGCAAGGAAGCTCCAACTCCCATCTATTTTCTGCAGGCTACAACCTACAGGAGGCTCCTACCTCAATTCTGCAAGCTACAACTTGCAAGGAAGCTCCAACTCCCATCTATTTTCTGCAGGCTACAACCTACAGGAGGCTCCTACCTCAGCCAGCTGCAACTGGACATCTATCAAGTTACAACTTGATATGGAAGCACCAACTTCCTCACACTACAATGAAAACACATGCTGATTTACCTGGATATCAGCTCTATTATGTTCCTTCTTCACTGTTGTCCTTCAGCCTTCATATCTGCCTTATATCATCTTTGAATCTTCACAGCTTCTCTATCTGCTCCTCCTTCTTCTTACACACTCTAACCTCCTGCGGCTCTCTTACATTCTTCTTCCTCTCTCATCCATTCTGCAGTTCTCTAAACTCTCTCTTTCCACTAATATTACATCTCTTATACAGATAACTCCTTACTGATTGCATTCTACAGGGAATATGAAGTGAACAGGCCTAACCCTATTCCTTCCACCCATTCGATTCCTCATTCTTGAGTTCAAGTTATTACATGAGAATTAATCATTACAACACTCATGGAGTTTTTCCTAAGCCTACGGAGACTTGCCTTTGCATCACATACAATAAAAATAATTAATTCATTTACATTTACAGTTACAACAAATATATTTCACCCAACCCTTTAATCTATTTGCTTGTTGTGCATTTGTCTTTTCTGCTGCTATTAGATTCATTTCGGTTTCTGCTGTTACATTCAACACAGTTCTGCATAACTGTCATTTTGGCCTAACTTGACCCAACTGTTGTGTTTCCAACAGTGCCACCATATTCTCCTACTTGATTCCTTCTGTCACGTTTAGCCTTTTCTTCATAAGCCGTCGTTACTGCATCAACCACTGTTCTGCACAAGTGTCAGGTCTTACTCGAGTCTATTCTTGCGTTCAGGATTTCCATTTTTGTTTTACGTTATAATGCTTTAGGCTTCAGCGTTGACCTGCATCACGTCCGCTTCATTATCGCACTTCACACTTCGGCATTCCAATGTGATTCTTGAGTGCTTATCCTCTTGAGCTTGTGAATTGCGATATCCGATTGGGTCCCACAGCCAGACTTCAATTCCTTTAGATTTTGGCTTTGAACTATATCACGTCCGCTTTCTATCGAATTTCGGTATTTCAACCGTTCTTTGCTATATGTCTCCTTTGCTCTCCGATGTGATTTACAAATGGAAGATCCATACTCCTGGACTTTAAATCTCTTAAATAATAGCTCTGAGCTGCATCGCATCCAGCCCCTTTATCTCACTTTTGCAAGTCGACCTTTCAACATGGTTTATGAGTGCTATCTCTTCTGAGATTCACGATTTGCAATATGCAATTTGGGAAAAAAGGGTTCGGGTCCCACAGGGGGTGCCACGTCACTACCACGACATCTGTCACGTCATCAAGATTTATTTTTAATTTGTGGGGTCAGTTCCACGTCTTCTTCCACATCACTTGCCATGTCATCTTCTGTACTTCGCAGTTCGCAATATTGGCTATCTCAATA
Source organism: Pinus albicaulis (assembly GCA_034641835.2). Classification (NCBI taxonomy): domain Eukaryota; kingdom Viridiplantae; phylum Streptophyta; class Pinopsida; order Pinales; family Pinaceae; genus Pinus; species Pinus albicaulis. The sequence goes on along the minus strand of CM076569.1, from coordinate 91,231,031 downwards.
TCGCATCGCAATATTAGCTATCGCAATATCGTTGTCACAACATCCATTGCTTTTTCTTCCGATTTGCGATCTAATTTTTTCCGATCCGATCATCACCGTTGATATGTCCAGATCTACGGTCCTCGTTGCTATTTGCAATTCAATTGTATTTATGCCCTGCTTATCTTACGATGAATCATATCCGTCCATTACTTGCCTTTGTTGTTGCGATCTATCGTGACCGTCCAATCACCTCACTTGGAGTTATTTAAATACTTCTCTTCCTTAGTCGATTTTTGTTTATTTATCCAATCGCTGCTCTGCAACATCAATTCCTCCATGCTACTCCTCTTGAGCTTGTTCTATACTTTTCAACACGATTCTCTCCTGAGCTTTATATTATCGCCGCTCTACAACACCGGTTCCTCCACGCTACTCCTCCCTGAGCTTTATTCAGTTTCTAAGTGCATTGATCTCTCCTAAGCTTGTTCTTCTATTCGATACTCACTCCCACTTGGGTTTCTTTCCCTTGCTACATGCCTTAAACGTGTCAAACTCTCCTGAGCTTGTTTTGCTACCTTTGCTCCTTTTCTTCCTTAATTGCTTCTCTGCTGCCTCTGCTTCTTTCTGCTACCTTTGTTGCACGCCTTTTCCTTCGTTGTTCAATTTCCCTCGCTATCTCTGCTACACGCCTTTGCTCCTTCTCTGCCTTATGCTATCACTGGTAATTCTAGTGTTACTCCTTTCTACTCCTTTGCCATCAATTAAAATATTTCCAACAAATTATAGGGATACCTACATCAGGAGAAGACTCAGAACCATACTTGATGGATAGAAACAGAGAAAAAACACTCTTCGAGGAAGTTAAGTAAAAGTATGGTTCGAGTAGTGTTTCAAGTCAGTTCAACATCCCTAGTATAAATGATCACACAATTAGATTTGTAACACAGGTAATGGCATGCAAACTTCTGCACAAATGTCGAAAGTACCAGGTCCCAACAAGAGATAATTTCAACAACCAAGGGCGTAGAAAGGGTCTAGATGAATTGGGAAACTTTTTTTCTCAACTATGTTTTGATCGATTTCTAGGAATCACAAGATAACATTGTATGTTTCCACTATGCATGGTTACTAATATTCATATTTCTCATCGCTTGGAGGGGACTATAAGAGACAAAATTCCTAGATACATAGGAGAAACTGTTCATGGCACGTTCATACACCTCCCTGTGGCAAACCACGGACAAGAATTAGTAGATAGATAATAATGTCACCTTTTATGTGTATACAAAAAAGGTATGACACATAATAAAATGCATCCTCCACGTACCACCCCATATTTTTGAAATATATAGCCCAATATTTCACTTCAAATAAACTCCACACTTCATGTGTATACAATCGAAAAAGGATCTAGCACAACAATAGTTACCTAGTCAATAAAAGTTGATGGATCATAAGTCAACAATATTATTGTAATAGGCCTGGTTGAATTTTCATGTAAAAAAATATAAGAACAAGCTCATGGTACATGTATTCCAAGATGAATAGTGGGAAAAATATCCTAGAGGGAGTTCATTTAGTTTATTATGGCTAAACAAAATTGGAAAAGGCAATGGCAAAGGCTTGGAAAAGGCAAGAGGAATTAATAGGCATTTTATGAAAATAACGGAAAATAGGAGAAAAGGAAGGTGAAAGGTCACAAGTTGCATGTGAGGAGGAAAATGAAGGAGAATATTGGAAAATGAATAAAATCGAGACCTCATTGATAAAAAGGCTTCAATGATAAATTTCTGACCTTTTTTTAGTTTTAGCTTGGAGCTCTCTCTTATAATCTCTCTCTCTCTCTCTCTCTCTCTCTAACTATTGGACACTTAGAGTTTCTTGGAGCACTCTTGGAGGAGTGTGGCATACTTGGGATTTAAAGCAAGGAAGTAAAGGAAAAGAAGTACAAGAGGATAGTTGGATCAATAGATACAATGGGTTTTCTTTGCGAATATCTAGTTGCATGTATGATTTCCTTGCTATTTTTGGCATTCATGGCACATGCATGTGGATCCTTGGTTATGATATGTCATAGGCATGGATGATTTCCTTTATAGAAAGTGGTTTTTCCTAGCCTTGCCATTTCCTGGATAGCCATGTTGTTGTGGGTTTTATTTTTATTTTCTGTTCGATGCTCATTTTCCTTATGGTTGTGGGTTGATTTACTAGTTCCTGGAGCGTTGGTTGGGCAAACACTTTGGAAGCTCTATAAAAAATTGGGTTGAGTTACTAGTCCTGGAAGACTTGGTTGGACAAACGCTCAGGAAGCCCCGTAACAGCTTGGGTTGAGTTACTATTCCTGGAATCCTTGGTTGGAAAAACATTGGTGGGTTGAGTTACTATTCCTAGAATCCTTGGTTGGACAAACACTCTAGATGCCCGACAACTGTTGTGAGTTGAGTTACTAGTCCTAGAAGCCTTGGTTGGACAAACAGTCTGGAAGCACAACGACAAATCTAGGTTGAGTTGCTAATCCTGGAATCCGGGTTGGAACAAACTCTCTAGAGCCTTAGAAATTTTGGGTAGATACTGATTTGGAGATGGTTAGTGATGTTCAACGGTGATGCGGAATCACTAGTTGAGGGTTGGGGTGGTTTGGCCTCTGCAAGGGCCTAGTTTGGTGTTTTTGGTTTATTCCATGAGATCCCACTTTCATGCTTGGAATATGGCGCAGGGGTGATATGACGAAAAAATATTTGGTTCATTCCAATATATTGTTGGGTGCTATGTGGAAGTCCTTGACTTGGTTGGAATTTTCACATTTTAATAAGAGGTAATTTCTATTATGATTCATGTATATATGTATTGATTATGATGGTGATATTATGGCTAAGTTTTCATGCTTTATATGTTGGTTATTTGTTGGTTTATATGTTGGTTATATGATGGTTACATGATGTATATTGTTTATGGCTCTTGACATATTTTATGAGTTTATGAATGGCTAATGAATGTATTACCTAATGGATGATATTTCATCTATTATGAGAGTGAATTAGACCTTCTTGATGATTCTCAGATAAGTATGAGATCCATGTGTTAAGATCTGTTGTTATGACCTGTAGATTATATGTTTTCCATGTGTTCAACGAAATGTATGTCATGGTTAGCACTGGTTAAGCCAAGTACTTAATCAAGTTTTGTGTTAGAATATTTATATGTGTGTCATTTATTTTTTTAGAAAGTATCATGAATTTATGGGTAGTGACTTGGATTCTAGCCCTAAAAAGGTGGCACATATTTTGCGGCCTCAAGCACAAAATTGGATGTAAAATATTGTAGTCGCACCCTTTCATTGTTTATGCATGTGACTGTAGGCCTACAGTTGCATGGATGTAGGCTTGTGCATACAACTAGGAGTTTAGGTCAGTGAAAATCATGTTTAAGTCAGGGCATCGACACCTGGAAGGGTGGTTTAGATCTTGGGGGTCCTATAGCTCCTAAGGAAGGTCTGTAAAGTTTTGGTTTGTCAATTCCACTTCCTTAAGGTGATCTAGGAGGTTGACTCACATCATAGTAACTATTTGTCACATGTTTACCTCGGTATACCAGTAAGCTCGGGTAAATTTTGGAGGATAGTGTTACAGGGTGGTATCAGAGCATAAGAACCACATGACTAGGCATGCAACCTACAAATATCTGGTATTTTAAAATTCTGTAAAATCTCGCATTTTGGAAGAAGAACATAAATTAATATATGTGTGAAATACCTATTGAATTGTATTCACAAAGGGTTTCTATGGCTATATCAACCAATGTATTTAGACAGATATTCTTGCTAAAATTATAGGGATACCTAAAATAGGAGGAGAACCAAAACCATACTTGATGGATAAAAGTAGGGAAAAATCACTCGTCGAGGAAGTTAAGAAAAATTATGGCTCGAGTAGGGTTTCACGCTATTTCAACGTCCCTAGTATAAATGATCACATCGTTAGATTTGTAACACAAGTAATGACATGCAAACTTCTGCACAAATTTCGGAAGGAACGGGCACCAACAGGAGATAATAACAAAAATTAAGTGTGCAAAAAGGGTCCATATGAATTGGGAAACTTTTTTTCTGAACTATTTTTTGATCAATTTATAGGAATCACAAGATAACATGGTATATTTCCACTATGAATGGTTACTAATATTAATAGTGTCCATCGCTTCGAGGGACAAAAAGAGATACAGTTCCCAAATACAGAGGAGAAATTGTTCATGACACCTTTATACACCTCCCTATGGCATACCATGAACAATAATTAGTAGATAGATAATAATGTCACCTTTTATGTGTATACGAAAAAGGTCCAACACATAATAAAATTCATCATCCACGTACCACCCCATATTGTTGAAATATATAGCCCAATATTGCGCTTCAAAGAAACTCCACACTTCATGTGTATACAACTGAAGAAGGATATGGCACAACAATGGTTACCGAGTCAATACAACTTGATGGAGCTCGAAGGCAGCAATATTATTGTAACAGGCTTCGTTGAATTTCCATGTAAAAAAATATAATACCAAGGTCATGGGACACATATTCCAAGCTGAATGGTGGTAAAAACATCCTAGAGGGTGTTCATTTGAGTTATATTGAAACAAGTAATTGGCCTTCTCCCTCTTTAATTTCCATACATCTGGTTGGAGAATTTTGCTTGAATAAAGTACCTTGTAGTGAAAAAATGTGCAATAGTTCCCTTTGAATATTCTTATATGTGAAGGCAAGATAGGGACAAAGAAAAGTTTTTTTTTATATAAAATAATTAACATCCTTCCCCCCTCTAATAAAGATAAAAATTTGGCATTTTCTCTACACGTGAGATTGCTCTGAGGCCAATTTTGAAAATACACCCAAGTTACCTCGAGAAATAGCAGTAGGAAAATGGGGGGAGGTTTTAATAGGAGAGAACCCATAGAAAAAATATTCCATGAGCATCCCCCTGTTCTGGACATTTTCCTAAGACATCAATGAATGGGCTTATTTGAGAAATTTAAATGGTATGATGATAATATAAGTCAAGATTCTTCCATGGAACTAAACTCTCAGGGAGAAGATAGTGCCACTACTATTTTTACAGGACTTTCCATCTCTTTAAATGTTGAACTCATAAGTAGAGTGACTATCTTACCCTTAGGAGTTTGATGGAGAAAGGATGATAAAGTAGTAAGTTTTTCAACCAGGAAGAACTTATTCATTCATAGATAAAATCATGTAGAAGATAAAAATGGAGTGATAAGAGAGAGCCTACCTTACCCCTAGGATGAGGTGGCCTATAACATCCTCAAATACATATATTGTGAGGGGATATTGAGCGTTTTTTATGCCTATCATTTTAGGCCGCTCCATGAGCTAAGCTTCAAATAAAAATTACCCACTTCACAGAGACTTAATTTTCCACATTACTCCTGTAGTATATCATTGAAATGAACCAGAAAGTGACAGAAGGGAAACACTAACACATTTCCCATCATGGCCTCGTTAAGTTGATTATTATGGATTCCTTAAGTCACCTAACGAACCTTGTGATATGGAGTGATTTTTTGGACATGGAAAAATAAATTTTAATTTAAACACAAGCCATTACCTACACATAGCAAGAGGGAACACCAACCTCTATTATTGGGGGTAGCGAAGAGAAGGAGGAAGAAGAAACCAACGAATAAGAGGAGGCAGCAAAAAACATAGGAAGAAGAAGTAAAAAAATAGGAAGGGAAGGAATGAGAGACACAAGAAGTAGATGAAGAGAACCTTGAAGTTCCCTCTAAACCTCAAGTGACCAGTAAGGAAGGCAAGAAAATAAGCCTTTCACAAGGAAACACAAAGCAAGAAGTGGCTGCCACATTGGCCACACTTGGCACACCTATTAAGCCCAAAAATAAGTAACCCAGGAAAGGATCTTTGTACTTCAAAAAAAGAAAAAGCACCAGGATAATACAATAGAAGCCTCATCCTCCTACAAAAGTCCCTATTAGCATTGAAGATTTAGAAAGTAGAAGAGAGGAAGTGGGACCTAGTGAAGGAAAAATAGAGGATGTTACCTCCCCCAAAGCCAAGGGTAAAAAACCTTTGCCACCAATGGGGAGTCCCACCACTAGAGCAGACACCTTTAAAAGTCTCAAAACAAAATATGCCATGTCATAAGAGAAAACAAAGGGGCTATAAGAGAAAACAAAGGGGCTATAAGAGAAAACAAAGGAGCTACAAGAGAAATAGGGGTTGCTACAGGAGAATTAGGACATGTTATAGGAAGAGATAACCACACCAAATGAAGAGGAAAATGGAATCCAGGAAATCGAGGAGCCTGATCCATAACCCAATCTAGAATCCTACTACAGATTTTTTGAGGGAGGTAGTATGATACCTAAAAAATTTGTTATCCCACTCTTCTTTGAATTAGATAAAGAAAGAGGTAGAACACATAGATGGATGAAAATTGAAAAATCAAAAAATGTGAAGATGTGGGCCTCATAGATGAGAAATTAAATTGAGTGGGAAAGGAATTTAATGACTTGAGACTAAGGGAGTCATTCATGAGGGAGCAACTAGAGGAAGAAAACAAAAGGCTAGGAGAGAAACTACAAGAAAAAGAGACACAACTTGCAAGTATGGAAAATTTATCTATGGAAGCCATACGATGCAAGAAACCATCCAATTCCTATGCCATTTTACTCAAGGAGCAATGGATGTAGTTTAAAATCAAGACATTGGCACAATATAGCTCACTGCCTTTCGAAGACTACAGTAAATTCATTGAATTTTGCAAAAGGGAAAGAATTGAGGATAGAGTCAAACTGGTTGAATTTTACATGCACAATCAAATCCTAACAGACATGAATCTATGGGACCCCAACTCAAGATTGGGAGACATGCAATTGATGGAATTAGCCTCTTGGTTGACCCATGAGGAAACAATGATTGAAGAAGTGAAATGGGTGATGACAATGGAAGAAAAGGGGCCCTTATATATCAGAGCAGAATTAGTGAGCCTCAAGGCTGTCATCAACAACCAAAATCTCATCTCCTGTGATCATAAATTGGAATCTAGGTAGATATAAACCCAAGAGAAATCCATCCTAAATTTTTAGGACACTTTTAGAATGGCGGGGACAAAAATTTTGCAGTCTTTCCAAAGAATATGGCATGCCTTGCCTCACAATTTACAAATCAGATAATATCACTCTTCAGAAGGACTAAGGAATTCCTTGGAGAGAACCCCACTATACAAAATAACCATGAAAAGGATGAATATCAAGTGGATGGGACTCAAATTTAGGTCTCCCTTACTATTGGGCCTAAAAGAGGAAAGAAACCAGGCATAATAACAAAATTAATAGACATACATAGAGGTAAATGCAGGTTTATATCCATAGGAAGGCACACGATCTGAGGTGCCTTGAGATGTGAGAGAGGCCACCAGGGCCATGAATGAGCTTCATATCAGTGACTGAGTTTCTCAGAGGGTGAGAAACACCTTTAGCATGGGGGTGATGATTGGTCCCATCAATAGGTATATTTTGAGATTCGTTGTGCTATCCTCCAACCCTTAAAACTCTCATTTTCTCACATTAAGTCACATTTTTAGCCATAATATGCTTAGTAATAAGACTAAAGGGTGTTTTTCATATTGTATAGAATAATGTGATTAATATGCAAGAAAAATAATCATTTTTTGGAAGTATTTACTTTGCAGGGGCTTGATGGAGACAACCAAAGAGAATATAGGAGGCTTGTCCACCCCATTAACTCTCCAACTCAGCTTGAGATCAAAAAATCCTTACCAATAGCTAGAATTCACTAGCAGTTGAGGGAATCCAAGTACATGTGAAGATCAGAGAGAACCAAATCCAAAAATCTCGATATTTTGAAGGGAATCACTCCTCTTTTCAAGGGAGCTACCATCAACTATTTTTTTGTATAAATAAACCAGCCAAGAGGTTCATTCAAATTCAAATTTTTGTTGCAGCTAGGGGTAGCTATTGGGAGCCTAGTGCTTGAAATTGTTATTCTCATTTTTCATATGATGTATGTGACTCTTTTTTTTTTATAATGGAAAGTACATTATTGGTCTTCATCCGAGTTAGTTTTGGAGGGCTTAAACCCTTGGGTTTGGGTCAAACCCAGAGGCTTTAGTCCCTCTCTTGTATTTTTTCCTTGTTTTTGCTCAAATTATTGCAATGCTTTTATTGTTTCAGTAGATGTTATATTACAAAAAATTTAGTTGCAAGTTTTCCTATCACCTCTCTTGTGGGAAGAGTGATTGAAATATCTAGAATAACAACCCAAAATATTTGCTTATGATTTCTTGGAAATTCTTAAGTATTAGATTGCAATCCTTCCACATGATTAGTTTCTAAAGCTTAGGAGTTAGTAACATTGGCTTCGAAATTGGAATTGTGTTCTATGTTAGAGTAGATTTCAATAAAATTGAACTCATCTTTTCCATGTTAATTTACTTATTTCTAATAGTGATCACTTGATGCATGTATTTGATTGGTTTGTGGGGATTGTGTTTATCTACAAGGGTGGTAACACATTTCTACATCCACTTAGGCTACTCCATATCCCTTCTAGACATCCCACATTTCTTCCAAACTTTGCCATAAAGACCACTCTGATAAGTTGGATGGAGGACACAGGCACAAACTTTGGTTCAAGATATACCTCCAAGGGGTACTAGGATTGGCTAAGGGGCTCCTACACTCTTCACTCACCTTCTTCTACCTTCATCCACCTTATTCTACCTTCCAGACCCCATTCATGTCCTCAAAAATCTCCCAGATCCCCCTCCTATAGCAAAACAAGGCATCATGTAGCAATACAAAGCCTCCTATAGCACCTCCTGTAGCAAACCTGTAGCATGGTTTCCTTCAACAAGATTTGCTCCAGATTTTTATCTTGACATATTAAAGTTGAATGACGACCCACAATCATTGATTTCATTATTAGGGGAGACTCTAGGACCACTCTAACCCCATCCTTTCCTGACAGCAAACATAGAAAAAATTAGCATTTTTTTTTTTCAGTTGTGTTGAAGATTGAATTTCTCATTTTTAACAATGTTTCAAGTAGATAAATGAATCATGCAAGTAGGTTGTTAATTTGATTAAATATTAAAATTTAATATCATGGTTTACTTCTACAAACTAGACTAGTTTTTTCCTTCATGCAATTTCAATTCAGCATTTACATTGAATGAATGGAATTTTCACTTTTGTAGTAGAATCATATTAATCCCTTTGCAATTATGACATTATTTTCTCTTTTTAGTTATCTGAAGGAGTGGTCTCTGAACACCTTGGTATAATCTTGATTGAGGGTGACATGAGTAGAACCTAACATACTGTGCATATAGCACTATAACTTGTAAGTTTGGGTTCATAATTTAAGTTGAGAATCCATCGGGAGTGGAAACACTCTTGGTGCAATACCAGGGTTCATTAACTGCCTCATGAGCAACTCCCACTTTTTATTCGTAACTTTTTGCTACAATGGAAACTTCAACCTTCAATTCTTACTCAAACATGGCACTTACCATATTTCCACAATCAATACTTGTTCCAAAAAATATACCACAAGTGTCATTAGCATAATTTTTATCCACCCTATGGTGGGATATCCAAGAATGCATGTTCTCATTAACAATTTCTACTTCACCAAATTCATTAGTTGTTGTTGGATTCACCAATTAACATCTCACTTTGCAGTCATCATCCACATATTATTCGCCATAGTGGGATTCACCATCATTTTCATCATCCATGCTATAGTGGAGTTCTTTAGCATTTATATGTTCTTGCTCTACTTCATACATAGAGGCTTCAACTTCTCTCTCTACAATCTTTGTTGCACCTTCTTCATCAATATGCATGTCTATATAATGGGTTTCACTTTTACAATTTTCATGACCATCATCCACATTTGAGTGAGATTCTCCAAGCTTTTTTTTACTCCTAGAGTCTTTCTCATCTACTCTTAGATCTATGGTTTACTTATATATTTATTTCTTAACGGATTATGACACAGCTTGTTGTTGCATGCCACTTTATTTTGTACCAAATTTTTCTTCCAGGATCTTACATACTTCCTTGGAAAATGTACTTTTTACTACCTTGCACAAAAACATCACATCTAATGACTGTTTTAGAAAATCCAATACTAAAGCATCACATACTTCATCATATGGGTTATTAGACCAGTACTCAATTAACTCTTTGAATAGAAGAAAATTTTTCATTTTGACAACCCAAAAATAAAAATTTAACCAATAAACATAGGAGGTGGTAGCAGATCCACACTATACCAATAAAACTTGACTTCTCTTCTGTCTTCTTCTAGACTTATTAGTTCCTCGACTGCGACTAGAACCTCTCTGAGCTCTTAACATTATGGTTCATCTTATCGATTTTTTCTTTTAATCTGCTTCAATCTCACTTGTGGCCGATGATTTTTGTGTTTCTTTTTTCTTATGGTTTATTTCCTTATGGCATGAGGCTTCATTCCTTTTCGACCCAAAAAAAATATGATTTTATTATGCGCCCTTGTAAGGCACAATCTTCATTAGATTCACTATCCTTATCACACAGAGAGATTATTATGAACCCAAAACACTACCATGCTTGACAAAACCAGAAAACTTTGTAGACAACATAATTTTACAAAGCTCTAAACTCATTTTCCAGTGAAACCTTTTTCCTTTAAAAAAAACACACCTTTAATATCCCTCAAATATCCCCCAACTTTTAAAAATCCCTTTGGAATAAAAAAATTTCCAAACCTCGAAATTTAATAAGTGATATTTTTCCTCTTTAAACCTCTTTTATAATATATTAAAAAGACCCTTCACAAATATATGGTTGAATGAATTAAATCTCACATTTATGACATCCTTTATTCATCCTTTTCAAATACAAAATAAAATAATCTTTGTACCAATCTCAAATACGATTAAAAAAATCCTTCCAAAATTATTTTCAAAATAAACTTTGCTTACTTTCTTTAGTTTTGAAGGTGAATTTTATGAACAAACTTGTGGCCTTGCCATGGGTTCCCCCTGTTTCCCTAGTAGTGGCTAATCTCTTTACGGAGGAATTTGAATCTAAATCTGTTTCCTCAATTCTATTTCACCATAAGCTTTGGAAAAGGTTTGTGTATGACACTTGCGTCATCAAGTCTCATGGTCGGTTAAAGTTGGAGCTCTTTTTCCAACATCTTAACCATCAATCTAGTTCCATAAATTTTACTATGGGATGTGAAATCCATGGAAGCCTCCCTTTCCTAGACATTCTTATTTCAAATAGAGATCATGGTTCTTTCCCCCACCAGGTTTTCCGGAAGAAAACTCGCAACGAACAATATCTTCATGCAAATTCACATCATTTCCCCACTCAAAAGCTAGGTGTTCTCAACACCTTAACCACTCGGGCATTATGAGTTTCTGATGAAAACCACCTCAATGATGAAAAAAATCATCTCCTTAGTGTTTACACATCAATTAATTGCATTACAGATCTAGATACAGCCCATTTAGTCGAAATATGCCTTGCCTATACTTTCTTTAGTTTTGAAGGTGAATTCTATGAGAAGACCTGTGGTGTAGCCATGGTTTCCCCCCTTTTCCTGGTTGTAGCTAATCATTTTATGGAAGACTTTGAATCCAAGGCCCTTTCCTGAGCTCTGTTCCAACCAAAGCTCTGGAAAAGGTTTGTAGATGACACTTGCATCGTCTGGCCTCGTGGCAAAGATAATTTAGATCTATTTTTCCTTCATCTAAATAGTCAATATTGCTCTATTAAATTCACAATGGAATTTGAGGTTAATGGTAACCTGCCTTTCCCCGACATTCTTATTTCAATAAAGAAAGATGGTTATTTATCCCATCAATTTTTTCAGAAGAAAACTCATACTGAGCAATATCTTCACGCTAATTCGCATCATTTCCCAGCTCATAATTAAGCATCCTCAATAGCTTAGCCACTAGGGCGTTGAGGATTTCCGATGAATCCCACCTCGAAGAAGAAAAAACCCGCCTCCGTAATGTCTTTTTTAAGAATGGTTATAGTAGGTCCTAGGGCCTTAAAGCTTTTCTTAAACCAGAAAAAGGTCCTAAAAATAAAAAGAGCCTAGGGAATGGTCCTGCAGTGTGCACCTTACTTTCATTCAGGGAACCACCGATAAGATCGCTAGGGTCTTTAAGAAACATAATGTTTCTTCATCTTTCAGACCCCTCAACACCATTCGTAGTTCTCTCAAATCGATTAAATATTTGGTGAACCCTAGGGATGGGAAAGGTGTCTACATCATTCCATGCTGTTGTGGGACACCATACATTGGTGAAACTTTTCGATCAATAAATCAAAGTATTTGTGAGCATGATGTTAACATTAAGCATGGTAGATGTCGCTCCTCTGCCTTGGTTAATCCTGCAGAAAAGACTAACCATCAAATATGCATCGAAGTGGCTAAGGTTATTGCTAGGATTGACCATTTTCATCATTATAAGTTAAGGGAGGCCTTAGAGATTGAAAAAAAACCCGTCAATCTCAATAGAGATGATAGTTGGAATATTAATAGGTGTTGGATCCCTGCACTATATTCCTAGTTGTTGTTTATTAATTTTTCGCCCTTTCCTTCCTTATCATTTTTTCCTTATTTTTATTTTCTTTCTTTTAGACTGTATAAGAATTTATATATGGACCATTATTATAATTTATGATATATATATATATATATATATATAGATATTACCTCTCCTTTCCATAAAAAAACATATTTTTAATCTAAAATTATAATAACAAAATCCCCAAAATTATAAAATGATTTACTTAAAATAATAGAAAATTATTTAATATATTTAATTTATTAAAAATTATATAAAAAAACCTAACTTAATGGAAATTTAAAATTTGAAATTAAATATAATTAATCCTTTTATTATTAATTAAAAAAAAATATCTGTAATCAAAGTAGTTGGTATTCCAATGACTAGTTTGGCCCTCTCTACATCCATTTAAGATAAATGTCTAGATCTGACCTCTCATCTCGTCCTGAAGATAAACCACACTGGTTGGTTCGAAATGTGTCAGCAATGTTATATTTCATATGATTATTACCGAAAGAATTTTGGAAAATTAAAAACAAAAATTATTAATTAATGATAAATTTTTAGTCAAAACTAGATGTTATATTTTAAGGGCTAGAAAGCATCTTTCTTCATCTATTTAATCTAATGCCATGACCTGGTTTTTCATATGGTCCTGAAGATGAACCACACTAGATGGTTCGAAACACATAGACTAAGAGTTTTTTTTTATGTATTTTTACCGAAAAATCTGTCAACATTCATAATATGAATCACAAAATTCAAAAAATTATGTTTCAAACATTCTCAAATGTTGACTTAAATACTTCAAACCTTCTAATAAATTTTTTTTTTCAAACCTTGTAAACCCTTTTTGGCCAAGCAAACGGGGCAAGGGGGACATAAGACCGAGTTACTAACACCTCTCTCGAGATATAAGATCGCGTTAGTTGGGGAAGTAAAATACAAAAAAAAATCTCTGATACCAATTTGATGAAAAGGAAGTTGAAGAAACAAATATACGCTGAAAATAAATTTCTATTCATAAAACTTCTCAACTACATTTACAAAGATGTGGCTCTCGCTTTCACTCAAAGTGCAATTAACCAACCACACGTATACAAGGACCGCACTTACTAATTCTGGAAACATGGGATCTGTAACTAGACTAGACTTTTCTCGGGCTAATCACATTTGACGGACTCGCCCTAAATTAGAATGAATTTTCCAAATATAAGCTGAAATCGAACTAAATCAAACTTACTCTCCATACCCGAATAATTTACTATTTCCAAGATCAAATAAACTAAAATAAAAACAATAAAATTGGCATACTTTTATTAAGCAAAACCTTTGACACAACATTGCACGAGACTTGGGTAAAACCCAAACATTTCATTTAATGCCTTTATTCTTGAGGGTGCTGGTCAGTCGAACGGGCCGAGAAACCTTCAATATCATGTTTAGACCATCGGAAGTAGGATTTATTTTCTAGTCTTCGTGGCCTTGATACATGGTTTACCATTCAAATTTCTCCTGCTTCTTTTGTCCCTTATGTTTCAACCAGATCCACAAACATCCACAAATATCGATATTTTAGAGGGAATCATTCCTCTTTTCAAGGGAGTTGCCATCGACTACTTTTTGTATAAATAAACTAGCCAAGAGGATCATTCATATTTAAAAAAGATTGTAGCTAGGGGTAGATATTGAGAGCCCAGTGTTTGACATTGTTATTCTTATTCTTCATATGATGTATGTGACTCCTATTTTCTGCTAATGGAAAGTTCATTGTTGGTCTCCATCCGAGTTAGTTTTGGAGGGCTGAAACCCTTGGGTTTGGGTCCAACCCAGAGGCTTTAGTACCTCTCTTGTATTTCTTCCTTGTTTCTGCTCAAGTTCTTGCAATGCATTTCATATTTCAGTAGACGTTATATTAAAAATTATGTAGTTGTAGGTTTTTCTATCACCTCTCTTGTGGGAAGATTGATTGGAGTATCGACAATAACAACCCAAAAATATTTGCTTATGATTTATTGGAAATTGTTAAGTAGAAGGATTATTGGATTGCAATCGTTCTACATGCGTAGTTTCTACAGCTTAGGAGTTAGAAGCATTGGTTTGTAAATTGGAATTATGTTGTAGATTGGAGTGGATTTCAATAAAATTCCACTCATGTTTTCCATGTTAATTTACTTTTCTGTAATAATGATCAATTGATGCATGTATTTGATTGGTTTGTAGGGATTGTTTTGATATACAAGGATGGGAACACCTTCCTACATCCACCTAGGCCACTTCATATCCATTCTAGACATCCCAAATTTCCTCCAAACTCTGCCACCAAGACAACCTTGCTAAGTTGGATGGAGGACACAGGCACAAACTTTGGTGCAAGATGTACCTCTGAGGGGCACTAGGATTGGCCAAGGGGATCACATACCCTTAACTCACCTTCTTCTACCTTCTTCCACCTAATTCTACCTTCCCCATTCATGTCCTCAAAAATCTCTCATACCCCCCTCTTGTAGCAAAACGGGGCCTTCTGTAGCAATATAGAGCCTCCTGTAGCACCTCCAGTAGCAAACCTATAGCATCGTTTTCTTCAGCCAGATTTGATCTATATTTTGACCTTGGAATATTTTAGTTGAATGACAACCCCCAAGCATTGATTTCATGCTTAAGGGAGACTCTAAGACTACTCCAAACCCATCATTTCCTGGCTGCAAACATAGAACAACAAATAGAATCAAAATTAGCATTTTTTTAGTTGTGTTGAAGGTTGAATTTCTCATTTACAAGCAAGTTGAAAATAGATAAATGAATCAGACAAGTAGGTTGTTAGTTTTATTAAATATGAAAATAGAATATCATGATTTACTTCTGCAAACTAGCCTAGTTTTTTCCTTCATGCAATTTCAATTCAGCATTTAGATTGAATGAATGGAATTTTCACTTATGGAGTTAGAATCATGTTAATCCCCTTGCAATTATGACATGATTTTATCTTTGCAGCTATCTAAAGGAGTTGTCTTTGAAAACCTTGATCTAATATCATGACTGAGGGTGACATGAGTAGAACCTAACCTACTATGCATATAGGACTGCCACCTTAAATTTATATGAACCCCAGGTTCATAATTTAAGTTGAGTATCCCTTGGGATTTGCAACATTCAAGGTGCAATACCGGGGCTCATCAATTGCCTCATGAGTAGCTCCAACTTTTTCTTCATAAGTTGTTGCTATAGTGGCAACTTCAACCTTCAATTCTTAATCAAACATGGAACTTACCATATTTCCACGATAAATCTTTGTTTCAAAAAATTTACCAAAAGTGTCATTAGCATACCATTCATCCACCCTATGGTGAGATATTCGAGCATGCATGTTCTCATTAACAATTTATACTTCACCAAATTCATTAGTTGTTGTTGGATTCACCAATTCACATCTCACGTTGCAATCATCATCCACATCTATTTCGTCATAGTGGGATTCACCATCATCTTCACCGTCCATGTTGTTATTACTCCACCGGATCTCCGAGGCTGAGAAAGAGGCCAGCAAAGGTAACCATAGACCAATGTTTTTCTAAGTAATTAGCCCCACTAGACAGAAGAGGGATCTATCTAATATATCACAGCCAAGATGACTAGATAATGAATATTTTAGGCTAGGTATAGGAGCACTAGGGTTTGGTTGATTGATTTTGGGTACTAGATGGTAAATAGGTCAGGGAAGAACTAATTCAGGGAAAAAAGGGTTAGAATTGCAGAAATCTAATGGGGCAAGGTAGGTAAGCACTTTAACACATTAAGGTATCTTGATGGAGTGGATTAGACTGCTAGGGTTTCAGAAAAGAGAATGGAAAACATGAATTATTTTAAATTAGAAGAAAGTGAACATGAAACTGTAATAGTTCCTCCAAAACAGAGCATCAGCTAATGAATTTTGTCTATTTGACTTAGAAATCAATTACATTCAGAGATGGAATGTATATGGAAATCATAATAAATTAAAAAATTTGCAAACATTAATGGAAACAATGTTAAAACACATTACCACAAGAATCCCACCAAAATAGATGCAACTCTGTCTATTACTTCCTGCCAAAATGTCTGATTACACTAGTGTGCAATGATTAATTCCACAACATTCAACCCTTGCAATGACAAATGAAATGAAAGATATATACCAAAAACTACTTCTCCCACTCTCAGGGGTCAAATCCATGACTTGTGGAGTTGTTTCCCAAAGTCCTCAACTAGAATCCTAATGACTAGGAAGGTCAACAAACTCATCCCTATCTTTGACGAAACTGGTTCACTTGACCCAAAATTACAAATTTACTTGATGTATATACCTCTAGTAACTATAAAAGACATAATTACATTTTATTTTTACATTTACATCAGTAATTCTCCTTAGAATCCATCAATCAACAGAGAAAAAGTGAAATTTCTAAAGATAACAGGCAACTAGAAAAAGCGTAGTGTACCCCTAAGAAAAGCGCAGCGTGACCTTGAAGCTGAGTTTTGAATGCCTTTATGAAGTCAAAATTGAGCTCAAGATAGCTCATGGGATATTTTTTCCTGTCTAGTTGTCCAAAATTTCCTCAAGCACTGAAAATGATGGAGTTAAGCCCATAAAAATTCAATTATCCCAAGACTAGTCAAAAAGTGCAGTGTGTGGCTGAAAACACTTATAGAAAGGTGTTTTTTGTGATTTTTTTAGGATTTTCCACCTTCCAAAAGCTCAAATTGATTATTATGAGTCAAAATGTGATATATAATCCAGTATCTATCCATCCCAACTGAGTTTGCGTCATTTGGAGGCCTCGAGAAAAAGCACAGCATGGCCCACGTTGCGCGTTTTGTAGGCTGACTGTGCAAAAAGACAATTAAATTTCACAAAAATGCCCAAAAACTTAAAAAACTTGGCCCCAAACCTTAAAAAATGTTGGATGAAGTGCTGATGAAGTATGTCAAGCAACCAGGGAGGCATCAACAAGTAACTCAAGTTTGTCCTCCTTTTGAGTGAGTAGGGTTTCCTTGAGTTTATCCTTTAATTTCTTGATCCTAATGTTGCAAATTTTGGTTCTGGTGTTGTATCTGTAAACCATGTGTTTGATCATCTAATTATCCTTGTTGGCCTTATGAAGGAGCTTCTGAAGGTGTATGTTAACTCTGTGAAGCCCAACCTCTCTGTCATCATTGATTTCTCTTTCTATTCTTTCCTCAAAACTGAGTTGTTCTGCCTCATGTTTCTCCTGCTCTAATGCTCTTTTAAAACCTCTTGCTTTTGGCCTTTTCTTGGTGGCTCGAGTCTCATCATGATCAGACTCATCAAGTGCCATCACTTTTTTTCCTTTGGTGTCTTGCCTCTTGGCCTTCAACAACTCCAATTCCAAGAGGACTTGTTTATCACTCAACTGCTTATTTCCTTGTTCAAGGAAGGAGATAAAAAATTGTGCCGTGGCCAAATTATCCTGTAGCTCTTTGATTGTGGCATATTTCTCTTTGATGATCAGTTTTGAGGTTTCATGATCATCTTGGACATCTAATTCCACCACGTCAAACTCCTTTTATTCCTCATGATGAATGTCTTCCTCCTCTTGAACAACTGCCTCTTGGTGCTTTTGATATCCCTATTTTGTTGATGTACAAGGCAAGGCCCCTTCCACAATCTGTGGAGCAAACACTTTCCTAGGTCCTCTCTAGTATGTTTTGACCTCTTTGTCATTTTCAGTCTCCTTCGCTATAGCCCTGCTATATAACCTAGTTTTCTTGTGTGAAACTGATGCCGGTGGTGGAATAGGTCTAGTAGGTTGATTTGGTGTTCTAGTAAAGACGTATGTCTCAATGAAAGTCTCCCATGCAATGTTTAGATGTTGAGGTGGTGAAGGACAATGATTTTAATCAGTGAATGATGAAATAGGTTGTTCATTTGAAGCTCATACTCTCTGATTTGCACTATGTAGGCCATATTATCAATGCTTCTGTACAAGTAGTAGGGAAGATTGAGAAATTTCACCCTAGTGAAATGCATGAGAAACCTAATGTGATAGTTGTACAACCTGGAGAATCTGCCCTCACAAGTGAAGTATTTCATGATGATTTTCATAATAGGGGAAAACCTATTCAACAACTGACGAAAAGGAAGGATATTTTTTATGTTATCTTTATAAGGTTCCTTGAGGTAAGGTTCATATAGTTGGGCATCCAAATATTTAGTTTTGAACCATTTTTCACCCACATTGGGTATCCCTATTGTTGTTGCAATGATGTCTCTGGAAATGGTGAAAGTCACCCTTGCTATACTCACTTGGAATTTTTGTAGGTTGCTAATGAAAACCCTGGTCAAAATAGGATGCCTTTGCACTATTTGAACCATCTCACAAAACTCAAAGCAACCTACATGCTGGAAACATTTCACTGCCAAGGGCGATGCCATCAATTCCCTAATGTTTGATGGCTCTAGTCTCAATATTCTCTCTCCTTTATTATATGTTTTCTTTTCTTCTTCTATGGTGTTTCTTTCCTCCTCCATAATGTTTCTCTCCTCTTCCATTATGTTCAGTTTTGGCTTGAAACCCTAGGGAAGAAGGGGAAGGGAAAGCGAGTAGGGTTATAGGGTTAGGGGGTTGGGATAAGTGAGGGAAAATTTTGGGAAGTGTGTAAGGGAGTTAGGAATCTTAGGGAAGTGATGGGGGGTTGAAATGTTAAGGTAAATAGAGTAGGAAATTCAAATACAGGGAGGTATCTAGTGGCCTAGAAAAGCACAACTTAGGGGTAGGGTTTTATGGAATAGAGCTTGGGAATGGGAAATGAGGGGATCTAAGGGTAGTGGGGAGTGAGTTAGGGTGTAAGGAAGGTAAATGGGGTCCAAGGAAATCAATTTAACTTCACAAATATGGAAACTAGGGTTTAATTACTTAAAACATGACATAGAGGGTAAGGGAGGGTATGCACCATAAATTTATGACTACAAGCTAAAAGGAGGAGCTTAATAGGTGAAAATTACTTGGAAATAAGTGTAGAAAGCCTGAACTTGTGCTTAGAACCCTTGGCGAGAAGTTTCGAGGTCATGGCTCTCTTCTGAAAAAAGCATAGCGAGCTGAGGAAAGGCGCAATGAAGCTCTACAAAAATCATGGCATCCCTTCTGCAAAACGTGTAGTGCCTATGGAAAAAGTGCAGCGAATGACCCAAACTTGGTCTTTTTGTAGGAAAAATCAATTTTTTGCTTGGGGAACTTAGAGAGCTCGATGCTTGAGGATGTAAATGAATGACTTTTTGGTCTTTGAGGGCCTTTTATACTTGAATAAATATCATTAAATAGACTTGGGACCCACATTTCCTTTCTTGAAATCAACTTTACATTGAATTTTACCTTTAACTTTAGAATTTGATCTTTGAAATTCATCTTTTGATGGCTTAGGAACACTAATTGGATTTTTGGAACTTTTCTCACTTGCTGATGGAAATTTGAGTGTTGCAGCTACTTGGAACTCTAAGAACTTATTACAAATTAGGAACATAAGATTACATTTTGCTCTGAAATCAAATTTACAAATCAAACTTACTGATGAAAATTCTTTTATTGTTACTCCTTCACTTGCTGAAAGTTTTGCATGTTAGGGTGATTTGATGACCTTAGAAACCCTAAGACCTAATGGAGACTCTGCTTGAATGAAACCATGATTAAGATGACTGAAATGATGATGACAACTCATAAGTGATGGTACACTCAGCAAAGTAGTGAAATGAGCCAGCAAGTAGTAAAATTTTGAAAGGAGTGAGATCAGACCTAGATCTACATCTAGTGACCAAATTTTTGCATGATGACCTAATGGAATGACAAAAATTTCAAAATGGGACCCTAATATGACATGATAAGAGTATACTTGATCACTAGTGGAAGGATGCAAAAATTGACACTAACACATGTTACAGTGGAGTTCTTGAGCATTTATATGCTCTTGCTCTGCTTCATACATAGAGGCTTCAACTTCTCTCTCTACAATATTTGTTGTGTCTTCTTCGTCAATATGCATGTCTATATAACGGGTTTCAATTTTACAATTTTCATTACCATCATCCACATTTGAGTGAGTTTTTAAAATCTTTGTTGTCCTCCTAGAGTCTTTCTCATCTACTCTTAGATCTATGGTTGAATTCTCTATTGATTCTTCAACTAATTGAGAGACAACTTGTTATTGCATGCCACTTTATTTTATACCAAATTTTTCTTCCAGGATCTTCCATGTTTCCTCGGAAGATGTAGTTTTTACTACGTTGCACAGAAACTTCTCATCCAATTCTTATTTTAGAAAATCCAATACTAAAGCATCACATACTTCATCATATGGGTTATTAGACTAGTACTTAATTAACTCTTTGAATCGAAGAAAATTTTGCATTTTGACAACCCAAAAGTAAAAAATTTAACCTGTAAACATAGGAGGTGATAGAAGATCCACGCTATAGCAATAAACCTTGATTTCTCATCCGTTTTCTACTAGACTTCTTAGTTCGTTGGCTACGGCCAGAACCTCTTTGATCTATTTAAAATACTCTGGCTCATCTTATCGATTTCTTCTTTTAATATGCTTCAATCTCACTTTATGGCCCTTGATTGTTGTATTTCTTTTGTGTTATGATTTATTTCCTTATGGTATATGGCTTCATTCCACTTCTCCCCCGAAAAAAATATGGCTTTTATTATGCACTCCTGTAAAGCACAATATTCATTGGATTCACTATCCTTATCATACAGAAAGATTATTATGAACCCAAAACACCATCATACTTGACAAAACCATATTACTTTGCAGACAACATACTTTTACAAAGCTCTAAACTCACTTTCCAAAAAAACCCTTTTCCTTAAAAAAAAAAACACCTTTAATATCTCTCAAATATCTCCTAGCTTATAAAAATCCCTTTGGAAAAAAAAATTATCCAAACCTTGAAATTTAATAAGTGATTTTTTTCCTCTTTAAACCTTTTTTATAATATATTAAAAATACCCTTCAAAAAATATAGTTGAATGAGTTAAATCTCACATTTATGACACCCTTTATTCATAATTTTCAAATAAAAAAGAAAATAGTCTTTACACCAATCTCAAATACGATTTAAAAAACGCTTCCAAACTTATTTTCAAAATAAACTTTGCTTACTTTCTTTAGTTTTGAAGGTGAATTTTATGAACAAACTTGTGGCGTTTCCATGGGTTATCCCCTTTCCCCATTAGTGACTAATATGTTTATGGAGGAATTTGAATCTAAAGCATTTCCCTCAGCTCTATTCCACCATATTATTTGGAAAAAAAATTTGGACGACACTTGCATCATCTGGTCTCATGGTAAGGAAAAGTTGGAGCTCTTTTTCCATAATCTTAACAATCAATCTAGTTCCATAAAGTTTAATATGGAATGTGAAATCCATGGAAGTGTCCCTTTCCTTGACATTCTTATTTCGAAGAGAGCTGATGGTTCTTCCTCCCACCAGGTTTTTCAGAAGAAAACTCACACCAAACAATATCTTCATGCGAATTAATGTCATTTCCCCACTCAAAAGCTAGGTGTTATCAACTCCTTAGCCACTCAGGCGTTATGAGTTTCTAATGAAAACAACCTCAATGATGAAAAAAATCATATCCATACTTTTTTTAATAATAATGATTATAGCAAACGTCAATTTATTCGAGCCTTTCTTAAGGATGAAAATGGTCCTAGGATTACAAATGATATTAAATATTAGTTTTGAGGGGAGAAACTTTCGTTTATCCATGGAACCATAGACAAGATTGCAAGATACTAAAGAAGCATATGGTTCCTTTGAAATTCAGGCCCCTAAACACTATCCTAATCTCTCTAAGATCAGTGAAGGACCTTGAACCCTAAAAATGGGAAGGGTGTTTATGTCATCCCTTTCTCTTGTGGGACTTCGTACATTGGTGAAACTAGATACTCACTTAATCAAAGGATTCATGAGCACACAAATGACATCAAACATGGAAGGTATCGGTCCTCTGCTTTGCAAAACCATGTGGAAATTACAAAGCATCACATTTTCAGTGAAGAGACAAGAGTCATTACAAGGTTGATAATTTTCATCACCGTAAGTTTAAAGAGGCCTTTGAAATTGAAAGGAGGCCTATCAATCTGAATAGAGACGATGGTTGGAGTATTATCTCGTGTTGGATCCCTACCTTGTATTCTTAAGTTTTTATAATATTTATTTATTTATTAATATGAATATGAATATTACTAATGCTATTAAGATTAATATTAATATTACTATTGTTGTTATTATTATTATTATTATTATTATTATTATTTATAATCAGAAATTATGGTATTCTTTATTTCTTATTTATTTACCGAGTCGTCTTTAATGCGACATTTTTTCTAAAATCCAGCAGGAATTCATTGAAATCACAAGCTTGATGGGTAACCCATGCCATTAGGGGAATTTTGAGGTCTAAAATGGGCCTCCTAAGGAAATCGTAAAATAATAGTGGAAATAATAAAATAATATTTGATTACATCATCAAATTTTAGAGGGAAAAAAGAAAAAAACTACATTTTCAACTCGTATTTTCAACTTATCTCCCAAAGTTTTTACTCGAATTTTGAGTTGGAGTACCCATTGGATGAAAAATTTAATTCTTCATCCAAGGAGTACCTATGTTGCATACTTTTGATGGATCCTACTAAACGAAAAATAATAAATACATGAAAAACGTGATTGCAATCATGTTTTTCATGTATTTATTATTTTTCGTGTAGCGGGATCCATCAAAAGTATGCAACATGGGTACTCCTTGGATGAGAAATTAAATTTTGCATCCAAAAAGTACTCCCGCTTGAAATTTGAGTAAAAACATTGGGAGATAAGTTGAAAATACGATTTGAAAAAGTAGTTTTATTATTTTATTATTTTCTAATCATTTTACCTTTTTACTTAAAAAATGGTGAATCATCCCCCATGGTTGACATCATCATCTTGAATCCTATTGGTTCTTATAAAGTTTATTTTAGTTGTACATTTTTCTTAGGAGGTCTATTATAGACCTCAAAATTCCCCTAATGAAAATCGAAGTGCTCTAGGCAGGGGTTAAATTTGATGGGTCCCCCTACCCATCATGGAACTTTTTTATGACAATCTTATTTTTAAACGACCCTTCATATCACTTTTAATATTTCCTTTTACAAGTTTCATGTGATTGAAAAGCAAAAAAAACAATGTATACCTGTTGTTGTGGTGTATTTGGTGCAGGTATGTACGAAATCACACCAGTTTAAGGGGTGTGGTTTACCCCTTTAAACTATTGGTAACAGGCATAAAGAAGTGGAGTTAATGAGCGTACCACATATAAAAAGAAGCATGCAAATGTAATCTAAAAACTAAACTAAAACTAAAATAAAACTAAACATAAATAAACAGAAGCTCTAACGAGTCAAATGACACAATAATGCAAATGGTGACTCTAGGCCCCTCTTATTGAGCGCTGGTAGAAAGTGGCAGAATACTTAACCCTCTTGCCAAATGGCTTGTAGAAAATGGTTCTAGGTCTCGATGCAAGGATGTTGTTCATTCCAAGCCTCTCCTTTGTGCAGTCTCCCTCTCTCTCTACTATGTGGACTGAGCTTGTTGGATGGCTAACAAGTGAGTCCCCTTTGTTTGCGGCTCTGGGTCACACACTGCTGGTATTTCTTGGGAAATTCTGGCTAGCGTAACAATGTGATCACCAATTCATCATCTCATGGTGGCTTTATATATTCAAATCCTCCTTCCCTCCCTTGGTGCATTGTGGATGGTGACCCAAGAGAGAGGTATGATTGAATCCTTTGTGTGCTCCAAATATTCCATTCTGTGCTCACATAGTGTCTAAGGAGGTGTTGGTGGTTGTCCTTAGGTGGCTTCAAGTAAGGAGTAACTTGTCCTTTGCTTTATGTGGTCCTGGATAGTGACGTTTTTCCACTCTCAGGAATGCATGCTTATTGGGCCAAAAGGCATGCAGAAGGGGCTCTTCTCAAAGGATAATGCGTGCAACCAGCATTTAAGACTAGTTCAAATTTGATTTCCTTTAAACCTTTGATATTTTTAAATACTTTCCAGATCCTGTAATGTCTTCTAGCCCTGTAAATCCTTTGGCTTGATATCAATTAATGTCATCTTCTGTTGTACGATTTTCCAGTGTTAACAGTTGCCTCCTAATGTGTGAGGTCTAGGAAGGACTGTATAGCCGAAATACATTATAGTTTCTTTTCTGTATCATGCATAGAGAGAGAGAGAGAGAGAGAGAGAGATCTGCGTGAAGCCTTGGATTTGAACACACCCTGCACCGTTTCCAAGAATGACCAAATCTAAGGGATCCCTACAAGAAAATACAATTTATAATACATATACAAAATTTCAACGAGGCGGGCATGTCCCATGCTTGTGATGTTGTAGCTAGTTAAACAAAATTAACAGATGTATATTCTGTCATGCCACTACTATGGTAGTGATGTTGGCGGTTGTTCAATATGACTGTTGATGCCCTTAGGGATGTTTTTTCTTTGATGATAGGCGGAATGTGGTATCAATATGTGTAAACTTGGTATGGCATATAACTGCGCAATGTACGCATAGGGGTTGATTGGGACCTTCCCGTGTAAGAATTGTTGACAGAGACGCTTATGGAGGCACATGTCTTTGATGGATCTGATCAAAGTGCAATAGTTGTAAGGTATGATACCATCTTTACATGAAAGCTTTTTTCATAGTCGAATGTCAGGAGGATCGTTGACATTTGTGGACAATTATGTCTCCCACAGTGCCACCCGAGGATACCCCTTTGCATGGGGAGGGGTGATCCAAGGTACCGCTTCCTTTTTGGAAAAGAGGTGTCGAGGTCGAAAAAAACGAAGCCTCAATCGAACCATGGGTTGCCAACCTGAGGGGTCAGGGACTTGGATGTGATGGGTTTAACATAGGCATGTTGGTGAATGGCGACTAAAAACTGATGATGGGAATTCAGTGGCCCAAGGTCAGAGTATACTTAAGCAGCTTGGCAGTAGTCATAACTATTTCAGGAGGGAAAATCTCTGGAGTCGGTAGGACTTCTAGGGCGGGTGTAAACCGGCTATAAATGTCATGATGGTGTGTGCGTGGGGGTGAAATATTCTGACCAAGGGTGTTTAGGGACTGCTGCTATGGGAGAAAAGATGAAATGCGAGGGTGAGGGGACGAAGTGAACCATTTGTGGTCTTTGTACACTTACGAAAAGAATAAAATAATAGGGTTTGGTTTGTACAAAACACAGAGATGGGTACCCAAAAACATAAAAGTGTTTGCTCATTGATGTTGTGAGGAAGGTGGTTTGCTGGGGGTGGGGGTCCCATTGGTTGGTCTCAAGTATGGGTTTGATGAAGCAGATGAAAAAGTATCACAGATGGGATTATGTTAGTGGAGGTATGGTGGGCCAAATGCGAGGTGCAGTGGTACACTCTTGATCTTCTTTGTACAAACTAGTCGTCTGGGAAGGGGGTTTCAATTTGTATGGTAAACTTGACCTTATGCATGATGAATGGATGGACATGAGGTGCTTCACGGACTGGAGTGGTGTGGCCATGGCGTTACTTATGTTTGTGATATATGGTCTACCATGGGTGACGAGCACCATATAGGGGAGGCTCTACCGACCGACACAGATTTTTATCACGTGCAGGGTGAGGTGATGATAAACATGGTCAGATATGAGGGCCCCATGGTCTATTTCTGATGGAGAAATGATGTCAAGATATGCAAAGCTCTCTGGGACTCTATCATGCTGGGGGTAGAATGATACCTGCTCTAGAACTTTCGGGAGATAACATTGTGGATGGTTTGCGGGCTTTTCTTGCAAAAAAAACTACCTCAAGTGAAAGCATCTTCTTCTTATCAAATATTATTGAAAGGCATGAGATTTAAAAAGAAGATGAGAGAGGGAATACCTATCAGCGCTGAAAATTTATTTTTTATAGAGACCGAATGTGTGGCATCGCTTCTGTTCATCATGGGGTGCTGATTATGGTGCAACTTACAGTTCGTAGAATGGACCTTCTGATCTCTCGCTATGGCCCTCTAAAGTTTTTGAAAAGGGCGATAAATAGGTAAATATGGCCCTAATTCAATTCATTTGTACTTCCTAAGTTTTGAGAGGTCAGAGGACTCTGTGAAGCATTTCTTGTTGTTGCAGTTAGCCAGAACACTAGGGACTAGCGATACTATGCCGAGGTAACCTACATGATGTCTTGCATTTTAATTTTTATAGTTTTATGGTATCGGGGTCCGTACAGACTAGGTTTGTACGGATTTTGGGTGACTTTTGCTCTAGATTACATGGGCGATCTAGGAAAAAGTGCACCTTCTTTACGCGCGATTATGGAAGACATGCGCACAAGAGCACTCTGTTATCCAATTTTAGCATGCCTTAGGCATGCCTATGTAAAATACAAGCATGCTTAGTGCACGTATGTCAGAGGGACAGGCGCGCAAAGGCTGAGGTGACAAAAATTTATGTCTTTTTCCTATTTTAGGTTTTTTCTTTGTACTGATGGATTCCTGTGTTGATAACAGGTTACTATGGATAGAGTGGGACTGGCCTGAGATCTAAACTGCTTTAGCTGCTAATTCTAGGGCTCGCCATCAGTTGGCATTATGGGGCCTTCTAAAGTTTGCTAAGAATGAGTTTCTTTGGACACAGGGCCAATTACTACGATACATTATTCATCACTGGTGCAGGAGGCGCAATATGTTCGTTTTGTGGGGTACGAACGTGATCATCGATCTTGAGATGGATATATATTTTGTGATCGGGTTGCTGCCTCAGGGGGAGGCCCTGAGATATCCACTCTCTGTTGGGTGAGTGGACCTGGAGAGGTTTAGTAGATGTCACTGTGGCGGGGCACCTCTTATGGAGGGTTGTATCAACATTGCATCAGTTACAGATGTGGCAGAGTGATGTGCTCTAGTTGTGATTGTACGACTGACGAGGTCAGTTGCTCCGCATCAGGCGTCTGGCCCGCAGGTTGGAGTTTTGCACCGGTTGAGGTCCGGGCATTTTTTTTGACATTTCCCGCTTTTGTTTTGATGGGATGGTGTTGCAGTTGAAGAAGGTCCAACGTGGATCTAAGTAATTTGCGTATGCCAGCATCTTGTGAAGCATCATGTATGAGAGGGTGGTGCTGCTGAGGTCGGTAGTGGCGGTGCCTATTAGGGGGCCACGGGAGCCATGTATGAGGAGGTGGGCTTCGGTGATGCTGTGAGGCGGTGGTGGCATGGTGGGGCATTATTGGAATGCCACGACAGAGGTCTAGTTTGGGGCCAAACCGTAGATGTTCTTGCCATACCCGTATGTAGGAATCGACTTCTAGGGTGACCCAGACATGGGTCTCCCTTTTGGTTATGTTTGGGGACCTGTAGGTATATGTTATTTTTTTCTACATTTATTTAAGTATGTATGTACTTATGTGTTTTTATAGTGACACTGACATCATTTTGGTTACTCGTGTAGATGTTGCTGAGGTGGGTCACCCCGTGGCTCGACTGGTGGGCCATGATCCTCCGCGACGACATTGGGGTGATCAGGGAGGAGGTGATGCAGGTGGTGCTGGCAGTCCTGCTGGTGGTGTTGGCCCTTCTAGGGAGAGCAACAACTTGGTTACGGGAGAGGTTGTGTCCGAGCGAGCTCGTGCTGATGCAGTAGAGGCGCGTATTGCAGAACTGGCAGCTCAGGTGACTGCTCTTGAGGACTTATGGGGTCGAGTGGACCACTTGACCTGGGGATGCCTTCTCGAGGTTTCATGGATGATTTCGATGAGGTCTGGTTAGAGACAGTGATGGCCCGCGAGAGGGACTATCGGCCCACTCTATGTCGAGTGGCGATCGCAGTTGTGATGACAGCTCCAGTGGTGGTACCGGGGGCGGTGGTGGGTCCAAGTGCCCCTCTTGAGGGGGCACCCCCCTAGAGTAGTTTTGCACATAGGAAAATCACCCATTATGAGGATGCTTCCCTTATTTTTGACGACTTTTGTATCTTTACACTGGCAGTTGGGCCAGCGACACTATTTTTTGTACTTAAATATAGATATTTTGATATATATATGAGAAATATTTTTTGCGACTCTTCATGATGTATTACTTGTTTCGGTTTCTGTATTTTCTTATGCTGATGGATATCTATATTTTTTGGTTTTATGTATGATGGTTTATTCGAGATGCATTCCAGTTTAGGATATTGTTAGCTATGTGATCAACTATTTGGTTTTGACTCCTTGGTACATGTGTAAATGTTATATAATCAAATTGTCTGCTTAATCTTCTAGCATGCAAATATTTTCTAAATAGATGTGTATCTCTTATTTCAAATGTTTGGCTTAGCCATGATACTACTAACTAGGAATCGAGGTAGACATGCATATGGTGAATACCCTGATGGAGGGCGTTGCACATAAGTCCAATGACGGTGTCATATTCTGCTTGATTGTTTGTTGCTTAACCGATACACACACTGTTTGAACACAGTAGCGATCGGTCAGGGCGGTAAATGACCAAGGCAGCTTCGGCTAAATTTTGAGACCATCTTGATGCTCCATTAGCAAATCCGAAATAGGGTTCATGTTGGTGATCCATGGTGATACATGGAGCACTTTTAAATAATTCTTTGGGTCAAAAATATTGGGTGGTTGGGTTTTTGTATACTTTCACTCTAGGGGAAGGGCTGTCTGGGCCCTTATGGGTAGAATTTCTTAAGGTAAAGGCCATTGACAGGGTTATTGAGGCAAGTCTCGTCCAGTTCTATCAAGATGTATGCCCCCTATCAGAGGAAATATTTAATGATGTAAGGTCCTTTCCACAAGGTTTCGAACTTTCCTGGTCCTAAGGCCTCTTTTGCGACATCATAGCAGAGGACTAATTCTCCCTCGGTGAATGAGTGAGGGGTGATGTGTCGGTTGAATGATGCTTTTACCCTTTTTTTGTGGGCCTCGTTGTGTTGCAGTGACTGTCGTCGATATTCGTCGACAAGCTCTAGTTGTACTAGGCGCTGCTCTAGAGGCTGGGTGTCCTCGAGGAGCTCGATGGCAGCATGAAAATTTGTGATTTCATGGAAATCAACGCAAATACGCGAGGTACCTTGACCTTTTGTGACCGAAATAGGGTGGAAATATTGGGACGGGGGGAGGGCAGTAATCCTATCACCAATATGTGCTAATACAAATCGTATATGGTGGATTGTATCATCAGCGTTTTACGGGGGAAGAATCTCTGTAATGGGACTCTGTAGGAGCGCAAGGTTGGGTTTCCCACTAGGATGGTAGATTTCCGGTAGGTGGAAATCGTGTCTGCCACATAGATGCTTGAATGTTTCCATTAGCGGGCATGACTCTAGTGTGTGATTTTGGCCAGTGTAGATGGTGCACGTATCATTGAGCCAACAGAGTAGATAGTGTGAGATTCTATGCTACTCTTCATTCCTCCTATGGATGCTCGGAAAGGGTCTGGCGTAGAAGATGTTGTATTTTGCTTCCATTTCCGTATTGCAGGCTTAGGTGTGCCTACGTCTTTGGTGGAGTGTAGACTCAACGCAGCTCGTGCCACTCTCAGCTTAGGGAGGTTACACACTTAAACATATGGTGAAAGTGTGAACAAATTCAGCAATAAGTGTGTGTGATATTCTCTTGGTTTGAGAGGAGTTTATGAGGGAGAGAAGAGGCTATGCAGAAACCCTTTGAAAGAAGCTTCAGTTCTCTACATTGGTTGACTCGGTGATCGTTCATATCACATAGGTAGCATGTTATCCTAGGCTTGGCTGAGGTTACGCTTTGTTGGTGTGTTTTCTTATATTTCTTGATACACCATTGCATGGATGGGGATATTGATCCAACGAAGTACTTTTTATGTCATTCTCAGAGCTCATCATATCTCTTCTCTATGGCATTACTCACGTCGATGGTGGGACGAATTTGCGAGGCATAAGTACAGTCTCACTCATAATGATTTCCATGACATATAAGGAAAAATATCCTTGATATGAAGGTTCCGTCAAGTTCAGTTTGAGGTCTGATGGGGAACCAGCGCCGGAAGGCTGCTAAATCAGGGCAATGGACAATGACATAATATGTCATTTTTCGTAACGTACATGTTGGTTGTCTTTGTGGAGGGCGGTTGGGGGTAGCTAGGGGTTCCCTGGTGGGAAATTCTTCAGCCGTCAAGAACATGATGGATGCGCTCATCTCATCTGCTTGGGTCATGGAGCTGCCTGTGGACTCGACATCTATGTCATATTCTTGGGAAAGGTAGACTATGGCTGAGAAAAGGCTAGCGAGGGCTAGCCAGAATCGAGGTATGTAGTGAAAATTCTCCAAAAGTTGATTTTCGACGCATAACAGACATGTGAATTGTGCTGCCCGCAGTCCAACGTAATAAACCCTTTCGATTGGATACTATCTGTGGATGAGCTCCAAGGTCGCACACTCTTCGATGAAGTGACCACGTTCATCGCATAGCGTGCAACGTATAATGGGCATAACTGGGGGTCATTCCACAACCCTTCATTCCTCCTGTAAGTATAGGATGGTATGAGGTTCATCACCGACAGACTAGATGGAGGGTTCCTTTTGGTAGGATCGTTCGATTGGATGTAAGATGTCCCTATATCGTGGTATATTTGGACAATGGTGGGTATAGTGCCCATAGTTGTTGTAGAGAGCGCATGTGTGATTGGTACACAACGCTTTGCCTTTACCTTTGGTGGTAGGTTAATTTTTATGGGAACGCGACATCACGATGTCTATTTCAAATCCAAGGAGTGGTTTTAATTCTTCTAGATCTGGACATATATGGGTAGGATGACCTATTATGTCACATATGGTGCAGACTGGTGATTCCCATTTGATGGCAGGGGTCACCATCTTCTTTCCTCTCTTCTCGGTTTTCCTAGTTGTGATCATCAGTTTTGTAATGGGAATTTCCTTTGCAGGGGTGGTCTCAACTGTTTTTTGGACGGGTGAGGGCTCCTCGGGACCGAGGGGCTTCAACCTATGGCAGTAACATGGGTGGCTCTTGTTCCAGAAGGGGGGACAAGGTACCAAACTGGGAATGCCAATGATATGTTGGGTAATACCGGTGTTTCCAAAACCTAATGGGAGACAAAGCCAGCTGGGGGGTAGAGGAAACCAGTTTGGGAGGTGGTGTAGGGTAGAGAGGCTGTCGTGGTCGATGCCTCGGTGGCGTTACTACTTGAGTCTGTGTCCTGAATAGCCTCGGCGCTTGATGTGGACATCATGAATACTAAAGCTCATGTGACATCGGGTGATGCCTCAGGGATAATAGGAGGATCTCCAAGGAATGACCCTAGAACGGATGACAGTTTGAATTGGCCAGGGCCAAATTCTTGGTATCATGAAAGACCATTCGAGGTTGTATCTACATAGGGCATAATTAAATCCGTGTTGGTTAGGGGATGCTTCTCGTTGTGTGTCAGCTGGTCTACATTAATGATGAGGTCCTTGTGGGCGAAAATCATAATGCGGAAGACGGAGGAGGCTATGGAAAACATGGCGTATATATAACTCCGTCTGAGGATTGTATTGTAATCCAAGTGAGCATCCAAGACTTCAATGTCTATGTGGACCATCTTTCCGGCCAAACAGACTGGGACATTTTGGTAGAGGTCAATGGGGGTCGAGGGACGACCGTCGTATGCTCGAAGGGTGATGACTGAGGGTTTTAGTTCAGGAGAACCTAAATTCTTCCAAACATTTTTTGACATGATGCATGTGGATGCACCCTCGTATATGACATATCGGTGGATGGTGATATTCTGCACTGACACTGGTATCTAGAAGGTGACCATGGAAGGAAGCCGGGGGGTGGATTTGTCTAAGTCAAAAGCCATCAGGCGTGTATCGGCAGAGTTGATAGTGCCTAACAAAAAAAGTAGGGCTTTCTGTTGTTTGGGCATGATTGCAAGACTTCCAAAGCTGACATGGCAGTGGAAGATTGTGTTAAATTGTCCACGATGCTATAATTATGGGCCACTTTGGAGTAGTTTCCCGCTCACCTATTAGGTCCCTTTTCCATATTTGGAAATGGTTCTACAGGCATCCTTGAAATGGTCAAAGGTGCAGTTGGCGCACTGGTACTTGCCCCTGATGCATTAGTGTTTGGTGGGGTGTCGTAGTTGCGATTCCATGTTTGGAAAAACATCTTTTCTCCATTCATGTAGATTTCATGGCTTCTTTTCTCGGAATCTTCTGTATTTTGCTGGTGAGTGCTTATCGTCCCTTGGTTGGGGAAAGGTTGTTGCATTACGACTGGTTGTTGGGAAGATCCTCCTTGTCCTTGGTTACTCTGTGGCTTTTTTAGCTCAGGGAGATCAGGACAGTGGTGAGTATAGTGCCCGTACTCACCACATATCAAATAGGAATGGTTTTTTCAAAGTGGTGGCCTTTTTCTCTACCGTTAGGCATTGCTTGGCTTCTGGTTCCGATTCCGGTTAGAGTTACCTCCAGCCTGGGATCATGGTGGGCATTGTTGGTTGCTGTCCCCTATCCAAGATTCCCTTTTGGCTTGTTTTTGGGTTTTTTATTTACCACATTAGGAGGGTAGTTCTCTTGGTTATATCGGTGTGGTTGATTTTGGGACAGCTACATAAAGTTCACCTATGCATTGTTTTACGTAGGTGGGTCATGTGTAGGGGATTAAGCATAATGCGGTCCCTGGTTTGCACCTGACTATTGGAGGGGAGTTCTTTCGTCAGTGTTTCTTTTTGCATACTTATTCCCCTGAGTCTAAGGGTAATGTCCTCCCCGGTGGTATGCTTTCACCCTATTAGTCAAATTTTGTTGAGGCATATGATGACTTTCAAAACCAGGTTGAGGCACGTTCTGGGTAGAACTATATGTGTAATCGGGGTTTTGATTGTTGCTGCCTAGGTAACCCTGGGTCATTGACCCAATTAGTCCGTCTGCAGAGTTCGACACGCCTAGAACTTCTTGATAAGGCAGGATGTTATAAATGTATCATGACTCCATATAAATCAGCTCAATCTTTTGGGCTTTGCTGATTGCATCCTCTTCGGATGTGGGATTCTGCTGCGCCACATCCTTTGAAATCTATGCTGTAAGAGTTTTCAAGAACAAGTCTAAGAGGGCCTGGTCGTCGAGTTTAGCTTTACATAAACTGTGATGCTGCCTCCATTCATGGATATGGTCTGAGATATGGACGATGGGGGTTTGTCTAAAATGATTCAGTAATTCCATTTCGGAATTATGCTGAATGGGTAACTAAAAATATGTTATGAATGCGGTAGCAAGGGCGCTAAAGTTTCCATGTGAAGTTGAGGGTTGCTCCACGTACCATTTCGCGGCCACTTTAGTGAGAGTGCATTTAAATAATCTCAATTGAATGGTGTCGTCAATGATACTATTCGATGAGCACCACAGGTGAAAGGTCATGACATGATTACTTGGGTCTTTCGCTTGCTTACCTTCGAAATTTGGTATATCTCAAGGGAGCTTCGTAGGCATGAGAGGCCATGTAGGATTTTGTGCAATGGGGTCATTCATTAGCTTGGTTAAATCGGGTAGATTCAACGAAGCTAAGAAAGGTGTCTATGAGGTTGACGCCATTGCAATGTGTGAAGACATGATGTTCTGGTTTAAACGAGGGTTATTCTGCGATGTACCCTGTTGTGTATTCAGTTGGCTTTCCGTATGGGATGCACTTCTCTACCCCCCTAGGGGTTGTGGGAGAAGTGGTCTGTGGTGTGGTGTTGGGAGACCGATTAGGGTTCCCAACTACAGCTGCCCCAATAAAGGATGAACCAATGATGGTGGAAGTCTTCCATCTTTTATGCCTAAATGGCGAAAGACCTGGAACCCCTGCCGGTAATGGGGGGAGGTCCAAAATATGCCTGGATCAATGAGGTTCCATTGGGACCTGTCAGGTGTCGCCCAGATTTTGGAAAACTTTGAGAGGATAGAGCCACTTATCAAAGCAAACTCCTTGTCACATACATAAAACAAAGTGAAAAATAAAATATATTTCCCTTTAAATTAATCTATGTGATCAAGAAATCAAAAAAGTGGTTTTTGTTCGTTTGCGTATGGTACTCAAAATCCTAGAAGACCTATGCGTCCTCACACACTCAAAAGTAACTAGGCCTTGAGAATATTTCTTGCAAGTTCTGGCTCAATGTCCTATAAGAGCTGGCGATGCCCCCAGTCAGCCGAAGAGAATCCACCAAGGTAAGGGTAGAGGGTCTGGTGCTTGCCTGCACCGTCACCTATAGGGTAAAGGTTGCCCTAGTTTTTGGCCACTAAGAACCACCATCCCGCGTGAGTGTTCGAGTCTTGGGCTTCTTGGTAATAAACTAACAGTACCGAGTATCAGCCAGGTCAGGTAGCCCCAACTAATACCGCACGCACTGCACCTAAACCTAACCCCCTTTGAAATGGGTCTCTACCATGCTTAGGTTTTCTTTTCCATGGGATGATAGGTGGATTTGAAGCTCCCTAAATACAAAATTCTATGTTTCAATATGAAGTATGATCAAGGTAGCTTATTTGATGCCTACCCCCTTGGTCCTAACTTTAGCTATAAATTATTTTGTGGCCTATGTGGGGAGAATTTAGTGAGTTTGGTTAAAAAAAAATTAGGTGTCTTTCTTCGCTTAGTGGGTGAGTGTGTGTGAGCATAAAGTGGACAAGCACATATTTTGAACGTATGGATATCGTTGATCCTTTACAAAATCCCCTATTTAAACTATGTTGATTTGTTCTTGGCTCAAATGGAAAACATGTGCAGATAATGGGCCGCTTTCAAATCTTCCTAGTTAATCTATGTGACTAACTATAGGGAGATGGTGAATTGTGAATATGGAGCGTTCATATGCTTACCTAGGGTCACTGGAGGGTGCAAAGGTAGCAGATATTACTTGCTCTTCTATAAAAAATTTAGTCATAGTCCCACAATTCCTAGTGCAAAAATTGAACTAAACTAAAACAATTTACACTAGAACAAATAAAACTAGCTATGAAAGCGCGGTCTTGGGCCACTTAGTTGGACTAGTTATCTAGGTATGAGTACCAAAATTTGCAAAACATAAATTTTTCGGAATGTAAGTTACTTTTCCCCCTACTTAAGCTATGTGAAGATTTTGCAAAAATAAACCTGAATTAAAATTGACACTAAACCTATAGAAAGCAGCTAAAAGTGAGTTTTATCAAGTTGCGGGGTACCACAACTAGTGTTGGAAGATGCATTAGGGGCTGCAAAGCACCTTACAGGCAGAAAAAGACAGAATTTAGGGAGAAATTTATCATTTTGTAAATTGTGTGCAAAAGGCTGAGACAGGTTTGCTTCCTACACGCAAGTCAGCACTTAACGCGTGCCTTGTGTGTCCGTGAGGAAGAAACGCACACAAATTCCTACAAGTAAAAAAATTAGGAGCTGCTCTTCTTCAGTCTGTCACTCAGGGTGAATCTAGTGACTGCAAGAGAGATCAAAGGACTATTAGCTCCACTCCATAGCATAGATAGAGGTCTCTTGCAAAAGAAGGCACAACCACATAAACTTGGTAATAAAATGTTAGTGGAGTCGCCAATCCTGTTGTGGCGTGTTTGGTGCAGGTATGTACAAAATCACACCAGTTTAAGGGGTGCGGTTTACCCCTTTAAACTATTGGTAACAGGTAGAAATAAGTGGAGTTAATGAGCATACTACATATAAAAAGAAGCATGCAAATGTAATATAAAAACTAAACTAAAACTAAACATAAATAAACAGAAGCTCTAACGAGTCAAACGACACAATAATGCAAACAATGGCTCTAGGCCCCTCTTATTGAGCACTGGTAGAAAGGGGTAGAATAATTAACCCTCTTGCCAAAGGGCCCCTAGGCAATGATTCTAGGTCCCGATGCAAGGATGTTGTTCATTCCAAGCCTCACCTCGGTGCAGTCTCCCTCTCTCTCTACTGTGTGGAATGAGCTTGTTGAATGGCCAACAAGTGAGTCCCCTCTGTTTGCAGCTCTGGGTCACACACTACTGGTATTGCTTAGGCAATTCTGGCCAGCATAACGATGTGATCACCAATTCTTCATCTCATGGTAGCTTTATATAGGGGATTTCAAATCCTCCTTCCCTCCCTTGGTACATTGTGGATTGTGACCCAAGGGAGAGGTATGATTCCTTTATGTGCTCCAAATATTCCATTGTGTGCTCACATAGTGCCTAAGGAGGCATTGGTGGTTGTCCTTAGGCAGTTTCAAGTAAGGAGTAACTTGTCCTTTGCTTTATGTGGTCCCAGATAGTGACATTTCGCCACTCATGAATGCACGCTTATCGAGCCAAAAGGCACACAGAAGGTTCTCTTCTCAAAGGATAATGCGCGTAATCAACATTTAAGACTAGTTCAAATTTGATTTCCTTTAGACCTTTGAGATTTTTAAATACTTTCCAGATCCTGTAATGTCTTCCAGCCCTATAAATCCTTTGGCTTGACATTAATTAATGTCATCTTTTGTTGTACGATTTTCCAGTGTTAACACCTGCAAATATTGAAGCTAATGCAATTAAAACAACATGCAATTGCTAAAAATAAGTTTCCAAAGTTTCATTTTTAATTATATTTATTTTTTAGAAAATCTAACATTTTAGTTTAAATTTCAATAATATTTTGCTAAAATGATGTCTAACCTGTGGATATTAGATATTGTCAATAAAGGTCTTCAAATGAAAGTAAAGGCCAGTTGAACTTATTGAAGTTAAGAAGAAGCCTTCATAAAAAAGAGTATGCTACTAATGAGGCTCAGGTAAAGGAGGAGCCTCGTCTTGCATGAATTCCATGAAGGAGGAAAAAGATTCCATGAAATCTAACATTCTGAGCAAATTACAAATTTTATTTTATTTTTAAATGTCTACGCTCCAGATATCTGAATTTGCATGTATAAATTATTCAAATATATTAAAATCTACTCAAAATTACCCGACTTTAGGTGAAGTCTCCGCTTGAGGAAAGTCTAGTACTTGTGGCCCAGATGTGCTAGGGTTGGAACAATAGTCCAAGTGATTTTTAATTTGAAGCACTGATCAAATATTTAACCAAGTTGTGATAACAGAAAAATACTAATCAAGGCTTTATTAAATTACCCATATGCATGTTCACCCACCAAATACATATTAATAGGCTTGATCAAGAAATTGGAATATAAAGACTCTCACTAAGCTATAACTCACTCACATAAAGGAAACAACTATTTCTATAAACATCATATTGAAACTCACACAATCCATAATGTCAATCATCCTATTATCTTTAAATATTTAGCTTAATGGGGAAATGAATTATTTACCACTCCTAACAATATTTTAAAATAAAATGTATAACATAAAAAACATACCCACTTCTAAAGCCTCATCTAGGAATGTATAACATAAAAAAACATACATACTTCTGAAACATCATCTAGGCTTACAAAGTGACTGTAAATCCATTTTAACTTTGGATCCACCAAGCCTGAAAGGGTTCAAATTTCTTTTCTAGGTTGGTTTAATTTTACCCTTTACATATGTTATGCTCAATATGAATACCATGGGTTCTCATACCATGGGTGAATACCATGAAATTATTTTTATTTTAATGTTATATATTTTATTATTTTTATTTTATTTGATCAAGCAAAAATGTTTTCACATAGTGTGATTTTTGTTTTTAGGGATAAAAAACACATTACATTACATTACAACCAACCTTAATCCATCTTAGATCCATCTTAAATTCAGAGCTATCAAGGGTCGAGAGGGATCAAATCCCTTGAGATGTAAACACTTGGGGTTAAGATAGATATAAGTTGTTTTCATTACCCCTTTTAAATATGATATATTCCACATGAATACCATGGGTTGTCATACCATGGGTCAATACCATGAAGCTATTTTTATTTTAACATTATTTTTTTATTAATTTAATTTTACATTGACCAAATAAAAATGTTTTCACATAAATCTATTTTTAATTTCATTTTATTTTCACTTCAAAAATAAATAATTTTATTAAAAAAATAAAAATATTATATTAAAGAATATTGTATTATTTTTTAAAATACAAATATTACATTTTAAAATATTATATTCAAAATTTAGAGTACAAAAAGTATTTATAGTAAATTGACTATTTTACTTTAATCTTATTTTAGATTATAATGTTATTTTATTTAGTTTCAATCTTAATTTTTTTTTATCTTTTATGATGATGATGATGATGGTTAACGTCTACTGAGACCAATATTTGGTCTATCAGACCTAAAGAAACTAATTATTTAGTTTGATTTAAGATTTTATTCCTATGCTCAAAAAGCTT
Source organism: Pinus albicaulis (assembly GCA_034641835.2). Taxonomy (NCBI): domain Eukaryota; kingdom Viridiplantae; phylum Streptophyta; class Pinopsida; order Pinales; family Pinaceae; genus Pinus; species Pinus albicaulis. Next base: position 91,192,031 of record CM076569.1, on the reverse strand, counting down.
GGAGAGAAGCCTCCAGAGCTCACTATGATTTTGACATCTTAAAAGGCTAGGAAGGTCAGTATTGCAACAAAGATTATGAAATTGAGATCTAATGTGCTTGTACGCGGGGCACTCTAAGAGGAAGTGATTTTCATCCTCAATTTTCATATTCTCACAGAGATGGCAGATCCTTTCCATCCATGGTGTTTTAGGAACTGTCCAACAATTTGTTTCACTATGGAGCTCATGAGAGTTCGTTCTAAACTTGGCTATATTAATTTTCTTCTTTGAGCTAGTTAAAACAAAGAGATGCTTTTGATCTTCTAGGGGTGGGGTTGATGACCTCCTTATAATATCTTGATTTTCTTTTAGCCGCTAGATCTTTCTCACACCACATTTTTTCTTTGAACTTAGAAGTAACAATTTTTTTAATGTTTTTAATGTTTTGCAATGCAACATTCTCGTCGATCTCCCAATGGCTTAACTAGGCCTTGGTGTCTTTATACCAACCTCGTTTGAGCCTTAGGTAGTTTTGGCTGGAATTTAAAGCTAGCTTAGGAAGTCTGTGGTCTCTTATGCTATTGAGCTTGCGCTTTTACAACAGAAGCCCCACTTCTATAAGGAGAATATGATAGGGTGTATTTCTTTTAATTTTGAGGTTATACATTATGAAATGCTTCGTATTTGCTAAATATTTCTCTAGGATTCTCTAGAGATGCTGCAACCCCAAACCTCACATCCATATAAGATAACAGGAGTGAATAAAGTTTCAAAGATGAACTTCTTTCTATCCCACATTACGAGGTTTTCCATTTTACAATAAAATTCAAGACCAAAATAAGCTTTCCACCCCCCATTAATCCTTTTCTCAATGCTATAGTTCCAGTTGAGCTTGTGATGAATATCAATTCCTAGGTACTTGTAAGAAGACACTTCCTCAAAGTTACTATTGTCATACATAAAATTAGCGTAAGTATCCTTCTTGGATTTGATAATCATAACTTTTGTTTTTTTAGTGTTAACAGTCATACCCATGGTAGAGTAGAAATCCTTAAGAAGTCTAAGTTGCTTATCAAGATCAGATGGGCACCTTGCGAGAAGAATAATATTGTCAGCATAGAGAAGAAGGATGATGACTATCCCAGCTAAGATCGTTCCAACACAACCTGCTTTCTCTAAACAACCTTCTAGGTTATCGATGTAAATGCCAAAAAGGGTAGGGGAGAGGGGGAAACCTTGTTTAACTTTGATATCTTTCGACCACCCCTCATTTCTCTTTAACTTGGCAATCACATTCTTGTATAACCTTATAGCAGCCGCTCTTAGCTCTAAATGAACATTTAGCTCTTCTAATCTATTCCATAGGTTGTTTCTAGGAACCGTATCGAAAGCCTTTCTAAATTTCACAAAGCAACAAAAGTGATTGGATTTATCATTGCAACATTCCTCCACAATGATCCTAAGTGTAACGAGGTGGTCTGTTGTTGAGTGCTTCCTTCTAAAACCCGCTTGGCCTTTAGCTCGCTTACCTTCACTTTCAAGCCATACGCTCAACTTCTTTTCCAAAATAATACCATATTTGGCTAAGAGAGGGCTTATCATAATCATCTGATAATTAGAGGGGTTATTTGTATCCCCACTTTTAAAAATAGGGATAATTAGGCTCCGAGTCCATGGTTTAGGGAACCCTTACTTGATCGCTTGATTGAAAAGCTTATGGATGTGGGGGATGAGGACAAGACCTCCAATTTTTAATATTTACACCTGGTAATATTCAATGTCTTTAACTTTCCTATTTGCGAGGCGTTTAACCCCAAAATCAATGTCTTCTAATGAGAAAAATTCTTTCGTTGTGAGCAGGGTTTCAAAGTTATCCCTAACATTTGGAGATTCATAAAGCTTTTTAAGATAGGAATTCCAGTCATGTAAATAAATTTTATTATTATCTTTAGTTTTTATGGTTAGAATCTGCCTCCAGAATTTCTTGGGAGCCACCTTAGAGAGGTGTAAGAGATTATCTTGTCTTTTATGAATATATTGCCTTTTTCTCCTTTTAGTTAGGGCTTTGTAGTTTTTTATCTTGTCAATTTTAAGAGGTTCATCAACAAATTCCTTAATTTCTCTCCTGGCAATCTTTGTCATACCAAGGGTTGGTTATGCTATTTCTGTTATTACTTGAAACTTCAATTGAGGACTTGTTAATAGAATATGAGAGGGTTGTAGTAAAATTATGATAGAGGTCATCTATGTTGTCTATACTAGATAAAGGACACAAATTATTTTTTAATTCATTTAGAAAGAGATTGTTTTTATTTCTATCAAAGATTAAGTTATGTTGGCTATAAGGATTATCTTCTATGGGATGTCTATGCATGACAAAATTGAGAGTTATAAGTAAATGCCTATGATCAGAGTCAGGCTCGTGGTCGTTTTAGATGTCAAAATTTATTATTTCGTTGTATAAAGGGAAATCAGAAATAACATAGTCTACCACGCTGCTACCAAGCCCATGGATGCAGGTCATCTGGCTAGAATTGGGCCACTTCTTTAGATCGTTGCAAATTATGAGATCCTCTAATTTGACTAAGTCACTCTATTAAGTCACAAGTTATCTGAAATGTAACAAAATACATTGCATTGAGGGTTGTTGACAATAAGAATTGCCCACGGACAAACTGATATAGGGTGAAGTAGAGTTACAAGCAAGTAGGGTCTCAGAAGAATCCAAGACTCCACATGACTCCACATATCCTGCGAAATATAAATAAATAAATTATATATATATATAGATATATATATATATATATATATATATATATATATATATATATATATATTGAAACCTCAAATTTTTTTATATGTGTTTGTTTGAGAATAAATTGTATTTTGCTGGTAAAAAGTTGGAAAACAGGTAAATGGGCATCAAGTTTAACCCATGGCCCTAGGGGTTCTCTAGGGTGTTGAATCCATATATACACTCAAAAAATGAGTTTAAATAACACAAATCAAGATTTCAGCTCAAATTCCAAACAGTAGCATTAAAGACAACTCCTTTATTTACTATTATTTATTATGATTATTATTATTATTATTTCTTTCTTTATTTGGCCATATTATTTTATTATTTGGATTTAAATAATAAAATTGAGGTAATTCATTATTTTGATTTTATTTTTTTCATTTTCTTATTATTATTTTTAGTTTTATTGTTTTGAATAGTTAAATTTGAACTTATTATTTTTATTTTGTTTTTATTTATTATTATTAATTTTCATTTTCTTATTACTATTTTTCAATTTTTTGTGTAGAATAATTAAATTTGACCTTCGTTTTGATTTAATAAAATCAACTTAATTCTTTATTTACAACTAATTTCCATGTATTACTTTACTTTAATTAAAATTTGTTTATTAATTAATGATAACTTTTTAGTCAAAACTTCATCTATTTAAGCTAATGCCATGATTTGGTTCTTTATGTTATAGTCTAACCACTAGAAAACATCTATCTTCAACTATTTAATCTAATGGCATGACTTGGTTCTTCAACTTATTTTCATGATGAACCAATTACGCTAGACACCAAATTGGTGTATGAGACCCCCTCGTTTGTGGGACAAGGGACCCACCTCCGCGCAGCAATTTGACTACTAAGTCTACGAAGACCTAAGTCTAGGAAGGCATACATACTCTACCCCCCTCTGGTTTTGAAGCTGTGACCTCTTAGGAGGAAACACATGCTCTTAACCATTAGGCTCACTCAAGCTGAATATTATTTAAAAATTGTTTATTAATTAATGATAATATTTTAGTCAAAACTAAGTATTATATCCTAACCACTAGAAAACATCACTCTTCATCTATTTAATCTAATATCATGATCTGGTTTTTCATTTTGTCTTCAAGATAAATCACGTTATATAGTTTAAAACCCACAAATATCTCAACATTCATAATATAAATCACATAAACTTGAAATCAAGAAAGATATGTTTCAAGCATTCTCAAATATTAACTAAAATACTTCAAACCTTCTAATAAATTTTTGTTTTCAAACTTGGTAAAATTTATTATCGAAGCGTAAATTCAAAAGAAATATATTTCAAACATTCTCAAATTTGAATAAAATACTTCAAACCTTCTAATAAAATTTTGTTTTGAAACGTTGTAAAAACCTTTTGGGCCAAACTAACATGGCAACGGACAGATCGCGTTGGTTGGGCCACGTGAAATACAAATTAAAAAATAAAAAATCTCGCGAACCCTGCAGCGTCACCCTTAAAATCTTGAAACTTGACTTAAAAAAATAAAAAATCTCGCGAACCCTGCAGCGTCTCCCTTAAAATCTTGAAACTTGACATCAGCTTTGACAATTTATGGAAAAGAAGAAAATGAGGAAACAAATATAAACACAAAATCATTTTTTATTCATAAAACTTCTCAATTACATGTACAGAGATATGGAGATATGACTCTGGCTTTCACACAGATTGCAATGATAAACTATAGATATACAAAGACCACACTTACTAAGTCTAAAATCATGCAATCTCTAACCAAACTTTGCCTTTGCCTAATCAAATTTGACAGACTCGCCCTAAATTAGACTTTCCAATATCGAACTAAGTCACACTTACTCTTACTCTCCTTACCCGAATAATTTTATTATCTGATACTTTTATTAAACAAAACAATAACATTGCCATACTTTTATTAATTGCAAAACCTTTGACAAAAAACTGCACCAGACTTGGGTAAAACGCAAACATTTCATTTAATTTCAAATGCTCCGAACGATTTGCAGGCGGGAGCAGGACGTCGATCAGGCGTAGGAGATAAACATCGAGCACGTTGACAGCGATCAACGGAGTGCGGGACCGAAACTTGCGCGGAGGATAATGGAAGGCGACCCCCTGCATTTGACCTGTCTATTGGGCGTTGACCCAAAATGTGTGGTTGTGGTTTATTACGAGGGCTCACCCGTTTGATGTGTACGGGAAGAACCATACCCCCCGCAACCACCAGCTTGTGGTGGCTCCGCCCACCAGCCACCCACGCGCCACCGTTCCGCCACCACTGCGGAAAATTCACCACTGCCACCAAATTCAAAATTTGACATAAATTTTTTGAAACGGTGCTGACAGAATTTATGGCACCATAAAGTCAATGAATGACATTAAATGGAATTTAGATATTTTGTTTATAAATATAGAACAGAGATGTATTGTAATTTTTTTTTACATACACAGAATGTATGCACAACAGTGTAATTGTTGAAAAAGACAGTGAGAGTAGAATTTAAAATAATACACAGCAGTGTATATTTTATAAAAAACACAGTGAGTTGTTTTAAAAAAAAAACAGAGACAGTGAATTTGAAAATACACAGCAGTGATTTTTTAGAGAGACAGATTTTTTTTGAGAAACAGTAAGGTGTTCTCTGTGCACTGTGTTGTAGCAGCAGTCACGTTTGTAATCCCTCTGCAGTGAGGAAGAAGTTGTAAAAAAAAAAATTTGGAATTGAATTTTTTTATGAGGAAATTCTGTCACTGTGTATGCAAATTTTAAATATTTCTCTGTGTTAAGGAAAGGGACTTTTATTGTTTTGGAATTTTTTCAAATTTCCAACATGGTATTAGAGCCAATTCAGGCTATTTGAAAGTCAAATAAGCTGAAGAAAAGGAATTCGTTATTGCAGAAGCCTCTCCAGCAGTGTGAAGGTTCAGACAAGAAGAATTCAAAGGTATTTCTCTATACAGTTTTGTGTTACTGTTGCAGTACAGTTAGGTAATTTAAAACACACAGTTAAGTGTTTTTGAATTATAATTAAGAGTGCAAAATGGCTGGAGCCAGCACTAGTATGGGTATGGGTAATATCCATCTCCCTCAATTTAATGGGAAGAATTATGACTATTGGTCAATAACTATGAGGGCTTTATTTGTCTCCCAAGATTTATGAGAATTTGTTGAGGATGGCTTTGAAGAGCCAGCAGATGAACTTGAGTTTAATATGTTAACTCAGGCAGAAAGAGAGATTCTGAAGAGCAATAAGAAGAAAGATGCCAAGGCTCTTTTCTTCTTGTATCAAGCAGTGCATGAGAGTGTGTTTCCAAGGATAGCAGCAGCTAAGAGATCCAAAGAAGCATGGGAAACTCTCAAGACAGCTTATCAGGGCATGGAGAAAGTGAAGATAGCAAAACTTCAGTTGTTGAGGAGAGACTTTGAGACTCTCTATATGAAAGAGTCAGACACAATTGACTCATTCTTCACTCATGTGATTGGAATGGTCACACAAATCAGATCTCATGGAGAGACTCTTGAGGACAAGAGGATTGTGGAAAAACTCTTGAGAAGTTTACCCTCAAGGTTTGATGTGATTGTCACCACCATAGAGGAGACTAAAGATCTCACAAAGTTTTCAGTGGATGAACTTCATGCATCACTGATGACCCATGAACAGAGATTGGGTAGGAGTGAAAACTCATCTCTTGAACATGCTTTTAAGACCCAAATGTCTTTCGGAAGAGGAAGAGGGCAAGGCAAAGGAAGAGGAAGAGGCAGAAGCCAAAAAAGAGGTGGAAGGAACAGCCCTTCACATTCACATGGAAGGTGCAACAGTCAAAATCACAGCCACAGCCAAGGCAGCCAACAAAGTGGACAACAGAATGATCAAGGACAAAGGTATGACAAATCCAATGTCCAATGTTACAATTGTAAGAAATATGGTCATTATGCTAATGAATGTAGAAAGAAGAAACAAGATATGAGAAGTGGAACGAGTGAAAATTTCACAAAAGAAAATATCAGCCAAAACAATTTGTTTTTAGCTTGTAATATGGCTGAAGAAAATAATGAGGATTTATGGTTTCTAGACTCCGGTTGTAGTAACCATATGACAGGAAACTTAGCAATGTTTTCTATGTTAGATGAAAGTGTGCAGTCACAAGTCACACTAGGAACTGATAGCAAAGTTTATGTTATGGGAAAAGGAGATGTGAATGTTTTAACAAGATTAGGTGCAAAGAAATCCATAGCATATGTTTATTATGTTCCAGGAATGAAATGTAATCTCTTAAGTATTGGACAGCTTGTCCATAAGGGATATAATGTTTTCTTTGATAATGATGTTTGTACCATCATGGATAAACCACCCAGCAAAGCATGTATTGCTGAAGTGAAGATGACAAGGAATAGGATGTTCCCTCTCAGAATGAGAGCAGACTTGAAGAATGGTGAAGAGAAAGCAGCAGTTGCACAGGAAACTTTCCAAAGCGAACCAAAAGATGATAATTGGTGATGGCACTTGAGATTTGGACATCTCAACTTTGGAGGTCTTAACTTGTTGAACAGAAAAGGAATGGTAAGTGGTTTACCATTGATAGAGAAACCGGACAGCCTTTGTGAAGGTTGTATTGTTGGGAAACAACACAGAGAATGTTTTCCTTCCGGGAAAAGCATAAGGGCAAAAGCACCCTTAGAGATTGTCCACTCAGATGTATGTGGACCAATGCAAACTCCATCACTTACTAACAGCCACTATATCTTAACATTCATAGATGATTTTACAAGAAAAACTTGGGTTTACTTTTTGAAAAATAAAAGTGAAGTGTTTGAAAAATTTTGCAATTTCAAAGCACTTGTTGAGAAACAAAGTGAGCTGCATATCAAAGTCTTAAGGACTGATAGAGGAGGTGAGTATATCTCTAAATATTTTCTACGTTTTTGTAGAGAAAATGGTATTCAAAAGCAGTTTACAACTAGATATACTCCGCAGAAAAATGGAGTAGCCGAAAAGAAGAACCGAACCATAATGGACATGGCGAGGAGTATGTTAAAGGCAAAGCATTTGCCTAATGATTATTGGGCCGAAGCTGTACATTGTGCAGCGTATATTTTGAACAGGTGCCCTACAAAAGCAGTTATGAACAAAGTGCCAGAAGAGGCATGGAGTGGCACAAAGCAAAGTGTCACACACATGAAGGTTTTTGGATGTATAGCTTATGCACACATTCCGGATCAGCTAAGGAAGAAGTTGGACAGCAAGGGGGAGAAATGTATTTTCATTGGATACAGTGAGGAATCCAAGGCATACAGGTTATATAACCCATCCACCAAGAAGTTCACTGTGAGCAAGGATGTTCAGTTCATTGAAGAGGAAGCTTGGGATGGAAGCATAGAGAAAACAGTGAATGTTAAACACTGTTTATCTCATGATGAAAATGAAGATGAGTTCGCTGAAATAAATCCCCAAACAGCAACACCAACAAGAGAGTAGCAAAGCACACCCTTGAGGAGAAATGACAGTGCTTCTCTAAGCACACCACAAGGAGGAAATTCAAGTGCTTCTTCAAGCATTTGTACATCTACTGAAAGAGGTAAGAAATTCAAAAGTTTGAGAGAAATTTATGAACAAGATATAGCTAATGAAGGTATCAATTCTTTGTTTGCTTTATATTGTCATGTTGATGATCCTGTTCATTTCGAAGAAGCCATCAAGGATAAGAAATGGATAGAAGCTATGGATGAGGAACTTAATGCCATAGAGAGGAACAAGACTTGGGATTTGGTTGAACTCCCAAAAGGTAAAGATGTCATTGGTGTTAAATGGGTCTACAAGACCAAGAGTAATGCTGAAGGCAAGATAGAGAGACACAAGGCAAGGCTTGTCGTCAAAGGCTATAAGCAGAAGCATGGGATAGATTATGAGGAAACTTTCGCACCGGTTGCCAGAATGGAAACCGTGAGAGCAGTGTTGTCCATAGCAGCACAAAAAAAGTGGAAAGTTTACCAAATGGACGTGAAGTCAGCATTCCTAAATGGAGTGTTAATGGAAGAGGTTTACATTGAACAACCTCTCGGCTATGAAAAGAAAGGCCAAGAGCACAAAGTATGCAAGTTGAAGAAAGCTCTTTATGGGCTGAAGCAAGCGCTAAGAGCGTGGTACAGTAGGATAGATTCCTATCTACTGGAAAATGGATTTGAAAAGTGTGAGGGAGAACCCACCCTCTACATCAAAGAAAAAGATGGTAAAATCTTGATTGTAGTCTTGTATGTTGATGATGTTATTTTTACAGGTAATAATGATTGCCTTATTGGAAATTTTAAAACAGTCATGAAAGAAGAATTTGAAATGAATGATATGGGTTTGTTGAGATACTTCTTGGGAATAGAAGTAGAACAAGATGAAAATGGGATTTTTATCTCACAGGCAAAGTATGTTAATGAGGTGCTTGAAAGATTTAACATGCAGGAATGCAAAGCAGCAATCACTCCCACAGTGATGGGATTAAAACTCAGCAGAGAGGACAGCAATAAGGATTTTGATCCTAGTTTATACAAGAGCATAGTTGGCAGCCTTATGTATTTGACTGCAACTAGGCCGGACATAATGCATGCTGTTAGTTTGATTTCCAGGTTCATGGAAAAGCCAAAAGATGCACATTGGCAAGCAGCAAAAAGAATTTTGAGGTATGTTAAAGGTACTAAAAGTTTTGGTATTTTTTATACTACTTCAGAATGTTCAGATTTAGTTGGATACACAAACAGTGATTGGGCTGGAAGTGTTGATGATCGGAAGAGCACTTCCGGTTATGTTTTTCACATGGGTTCAGGAGCCATTTCATGGGCTTCTAAGAAAACAAACTCATCAGAAAATACTGTCTACGTTGGTACAGACATGTGGCAGCTAAGCAAAGAAGAACAGCATGCTAAACTTTGATGCATGTGAAAATGTTGAGAAGCTTATGCCAAGAACAAGAAAAAGGGACAGTGCTATTTTGTGACAATAGCTCAGCTATTTCATTGTCAAAAAATTCAGTTTTTCATAAGAGGACTAAACACATTGACACCAAGTTTCACTTCATACGTGAATTGGTTAACAATGGTGAAATAGTTTTTCAACATTGCAGAATGGAGGATCGGTTTCCTGATATCCTCACAAAGCCACTTGTGCAGAAAAGCTTTGAACATTTCAGAAAATGTTTGGGTATGCAAGAAAACCCAACAGTTGAAATTAAGGGGGAGTGTTGGAATGTAATTTCAAATGCTCCGAACGATTTGCAGGCGGGAGCAGGACGTCGATCAGGCGCAGGAGATAAACATCGCAGGAGATAAACATCGAGCACGTTGACAGCGATGAATGGAGTGCGGGAGCAAAACTTGCACGGAGGATAATGGAAGGCGACCCCCCGCATTTGACCTGTCTATTGGGTGCTGACCCAAAATGTGTGGCTGTGGTTTATTACGGGGGCTCACCCGTTTAATGCGTACGGGTAGAAACATACCCCCCGCAACCACCAGCTTGTGGTGGCTCCGCCCACCAGCCACCCACGCGCCACCGTTCTGCCACCACCGCGGAAAATTCACCGCTGCCACCAAATTCAAAATTTGACATAAATTTTTTGAAACGGTACTGACAGAATTTATGGCACCATAATTTTTTTTTAAGCAGTGATTGTAAAGTCAATGAATGACATTAAATGGAATTTAGATATTTTGTTTATAAATATGTTGAGCTTTTATTTCTTATTTTTAATTAAATCTGGAGAAAATCTCATGTAGATGACAACCATAGGATTTGTTGCTACATTGACTCCATCAGTTTCTGATGAGGAGTTAATGCATCCTATATTTGTTGTGAGAGAATTTATGAGTTTGTTGCCATTTCTAGCTATAAAATGTAAGCCCGTAGAGGCAAGTGTGCATAATGAGGAATGTGTTGTGAGGAAGAGTTGAGCAGATGAGAAACTCTGCTATTGTATTTCTGTTGTTGATGAATGAGATTGCCGATGCCCTGGTAGGTGGACGTAGCCCAGATTGGTTGGGTGAACCACGTTAAAAATCTGTTGTCTTTATGTGTGTTTGAATGTTGTGTGTTCTATATATTTTATTTTGTTATTCCGCTACTGAGCTCAACAATTGGTATCGGAGCTGCGTTGAACAGTGGAGGAGTCTGCGTTTTTTTGAGCCTGCTGCTGAGAAGAGTCGTCGCTGTATTTTTGATGAACCTAACAGCGTTGAACTGAACTGCTTGAATAGCGTTGAACAGCGTGTGGACTGAGTTGATCTGCGTGAGATATTAACGTCTGCCGTGAGCTTCAACGCGTGGACTGTTCTCCGTCTCCCGTGAGCTTCAACGCATGGACTGTTGAACAGGTTTATTCAAATGCCGTGAGTTGAAAATCGATATTTTATTTGGAACAGGGTCTTTAAAACAAGAAAACGATTTCAAAAAAGTCGATTTGAAGTTTTTTTTAAATGCTGTTATGAAATGTCTGTGAAAGGAAGGTCGATGCTGCCATATGGTTGAGTGAAACGCTGTTATTTAAGTTTATTCATAAATCGATTTATTTTAAAAGCCAAACTTCTCCTCTCGATATCAAAGGTGTTCAATATTGATTTAATATATACTCCTTGTTCAATATCGATTTATTCAAAGGGGTCCAATATCGATTTATTCAAAGGTGTTTTGAAGTTTTCTTTTAAGGATCGATTTGAAGTTCTATAAATCGATTTGTGTAAATCGATATGAGTGGTTTTGAAATGAAAATCGATTTGTGTTAAATCCATTCGCACATGGTATTAAAGGAAAGGCCCTTTTATATGGTAAAGGGTAAAGTTTTTTTTATGAAGTCTTTTAATAAGGAGGCATTTCATTAAATCGATTTGTATGATAAATCGATATTTTATATGGAGTCATAAGAATTGTAATATCGATTATTGTATATAGATTTTTTGTAATATGCCATGATATTAAAAGGCTAAGGGTTTTTTTAATCAAAACCTCATTTATTAAAAGTTGCAATTGGAGATTGTTTTTTGTGACACAACATGGAAAAAACTCAAAGTGCCCGGTTTGAGATCGAGAAGTTTAATGGCAAAAACAACTTCGAGATCTGGAAAGTGAAGATGTATGATCTACTTGTGCAACAAGGCGTGGCGAAGGCGCTGTTGGGAAAATCCAAACAACCTTACACCATGACAGATGATGAATGGAGTGATCTGGATGAAAGAGCACTGAGCGGCATTCGACTGTGTTTGGCGGATGATGTTTTGTTTAACATCGTGTCAGAGAAAACTGCTGTTGGTTTGTGGTCAAAGCTTGAAAAGCTGTACATGACAAAATCCTTAACCAATAGGATTCTTCTGAAGCGACAGTTGTACAGCTTGCGCATGAAAGAAGGTACGATGATAACTAATCATCTGAATACCTTTAATACTCTCCTGGTGCAGTTAGAAAGTATAGAAGTAAAATTTGAATCAGAAGATAAAGCTGTCACTTTATTATGCTCGTTGCCCGAGTCATGGGATCATTTTGTTACTTCTATAAGTCTTAGTTCATCAGAAACCCTTGAATTTGATGATGTTGTTGGAGCTTTGTTGTCTGAAGAAACAAGGAAGAGGTCAAATTCAGAAACCTCTACATCAGAAGCAATGATGGTCAGAGGTCGTTCTAAAGAAAGACGCTTCAGTAAGCACAACAACTCGCGTTCAAAATCGAAAGGGAAGAAGAGTAAGGTAAAGTGCTGGTTTTGTGGCAAATCGGGACATTTGAAGAAGGACTATTGGAAGAGATAGCAAACATCCAAAGGAGATTCTTCGACAGAGAAGAAAGAAGCAAACACGACAGATACAGGTTCGGCATCCATTTCAGGTATGAGTGATGAAGTGTTATCAGTTAGTTTGTCTAATCATGATCAACATTGGCTGTTAGATTCTGGTGCGTCAAATCACATGTGCATTCATAGAGAGTGGTTTAAAGCTTATAAATCAATCGATGATGGAGTGGTTTATATGGGAAATGATGCCTCATGTAATATTGTGGGAATTGGAAGCGTCCAGATTAAAATGTTTGATGGGACAAATAAAATTCTAACTGATGTAAGACATGTACCTGAACTAAGAAAAAACCTCATTTCACTAGGAGTAATAGACACTAATGGATATAAAACCTTTATTCAAGGTGGAGTAATGAAAGTTTATAAAGGAATTTTACTAGTAATGAAAGCAAAGAAGGTTGGAAATCTTTATCAGTTAGAAGGAAGAACACAATCAGATCATGCTTCTACAGTATCTGAAAATGACAGTACTTCTATTCGTTTATGGCATCAAAGGTTGGGCCATATGAGCGAAAGAGGATTAAAAATTTTATCTGATCGTAAGTTACTTCCTAGTTTAAGATCTTCTAAGTTAGATTTCTGCAAACATTGTCTGTTTGGGAAACAAAGCAAGCAGAAGTTTAAAACTGGAAAACATACTAGTAAGGGAGTCCTTGATTATATCCATTATGATGTTTGGGGTCCATCTCCTACAACCTCATATGGAGGATTGTCATATTTTGTATCTTTTATTGATGATTTCTCTAGAAAAGTGTGGGTCTACATGTTAAAGAAGAAGTCTGATGTGTTCACAGTTTTCAAACAGTTTAGAGCATTAGTTGAAAACATCACTGGAAGAATCATTAAATGTTTAAGAACTGACAATGGTGGTGAGTTTACTTCAAAGGAATTTGATAATTATTGCAAGGATGCTGGGATCGAAAGACATAAAACCACTGCATATACTCCTCAGCAAAACGGAGTTGCTGAACGCATGAACATGACTCTCCTAGAGAGAGCAAGAAGTATGCTTAGTAACACCAACTTGCAGAAGGATTTGTGGACAGAAGCGGTTTCTACAGCTTGTTACTTGGTAAATCGATCACCATCAACTGCGATAGGATGCAAAATTCCTCAAGAGGTATGGAAAGGTTATCCATGTGATTATTCTAAACTGAAATTTTTTGGTTGTGATGCATATGCTCTAGTTCCGAAACATCAACGTTCTAAATTAGATCCTAAATCAAAAAGATATATCTTTGTTGGATATGGTGATGGAACTAAGGGATACAGGTTGTGGGATCCTACCACTCACAAGATCATCATTAACAGAGATGTTAAATTTAATGAATCCTCACTTGAAAATCCAGATGTAGATGATGAATTGAAACAGGATAATGAACCTAAGCTTCAACACATTCAGTTTGAAACCAGTTCAAATACTGATGATAGTCTAGATGAACAAGTTTCAGATTCAGATCATGAACAAGTTTCAGATGCAGATCATGAACGTATTTCAGATGCTGATCATGAAGAAGTTCCTACAGATAATAATCAGCAAATTGTGGAAGTACCAGAAACATCTTTAAGGAGGTCTACAAGAATCAGATGACTTCCTAAAAGGTATGATGATTATGTTACTTTAGTTGCTTTAACTGCTAACGATGATGAACCTTTGTGCTATCAGGAAGCTATAGAAGGTTCAAACAGTGGTAAGTGGAAAGAGGCTATGAAGGACGAGATGAAGGCGTTAGCGAAGAATGCCACATGGGATCTGGTAGAACTTCCTAAAAACAGAAAAACTGTGGGATGTAAGTGGGTTTACAAATTGAAGAAGGGTGTTGATGATACAGAAGACAGGTACAAAGCGAGGCTGGTCGCAAAAGGTTTTTCTCAGAAAGCAGGCATTGACTTTCATGAGATTTTTTCACCAGTTGTGAAAATTGTTTCAATTCGGATTGTGTTAGCATTAGTTGCTTTACTTGATTTAGAATTACAGCAACTAGATGTTAAAACTGCATTTTTACATGGAGATTTAGATGAGGAAATTTACATGGAACAACCGGAAGGGTTTGTTCAAAATCGCAACAGGAAATTTGTCTGCAGGCTCAAGAAATCATTGTATGGTTTGAAGCAGTCGCCTCGACAGTGGTACAAGAAATTTGATTCTTTCATGATGAGTCAAAATTATATAAGAAGTGAATATGATCATTGTGTTTACTTTAAGAAATAAAGTAATGGCATGTTCATTATCTTAGTGTTGTATGTTGACGATATGCTTTTAGCAAGCAAAAGCATAACAGAGATCAACAGGTTAAAGGCTTAGATGGCTAGGACGTTTGATATGAAAGATCTAGGAGCAGCAAGACAGATTTTGGGCATGGAGATTTTCAGAGACAGGAGCAATGGTAAGTTGTGGCTATCACAACAGAAGTATATTGAGAAGATACTCTTGAGGTTTGGTATGAACAATGTGAAGCCTGTTTCAGTCCCTTTTGCTTCCCATTTTAAGCTTTCTTCAAGTTTATGTCCTAACACTAATGAAGAAAAGGAATATATGTCTCAGATTCCATATGCCAATGTAGTAGGTTGTTTGATGTATGCGATGGTTTGTACTCGACCAGATATTTCACATGCAGTTAGGTTTGTCAGCAGGTATATGGCAAATCCAGGAAAAGAACACTGGTCAGCAGTGAAATGGGTGCTTCGGTATTTGAGAGGCACAAGTGATTATTGTATCACTTATAACAGAAGCAGTGAATATGTTTGTGGATATGTTGATTCTGATTTTGCAGGTGATTTGGATAAGAGAAGGTCAACTTCAGGGTATGTCTTTACTCTTGCAGGTGGAGCTATTAGCTGGATGTCAAAGCTACAGAACATTGTTGCTTTATCCACTACAGAAGAAGAATACATAGCTGCTTCGCATGCTTGCAAAGAAGCAGTTTGGTTAAAAGGTTTGTTTGGTGAGTTTGGTAGGTTGCGGGACAACATCAAGTTATTTTGTGATAGTCAAAGTGCAATTCACTTGGCTAAAAATCCCGCCTATCATAATAAATCAAAGCATATACCTATCAAATACCATTTTGTAAGACAGGTTGTCACTGAAAGGGGAGTCTCTCTTGAAAAGGTGCATACAAAGGAAAACTGTGCAGACATGTTCACGAAACTAGTTTTGTTAGAGAAGCTACGATGGTGTCTGGCTTCTCTTGGCTTGCAGAAAAGATAAAAATAATAATGAAACAGGGTATCAGGCTAATTGTTGTCAAGGTGGAGATTGTTGAGATTTTATTTCTTATTTTTAATTAAATCTGGAGAAAATCTCATGTAGATGACAACAATAGGATTTGTTGCTACATTGACTCCATCAGTTTCTGATGAGGAGTTAATGCATCCTATATTTGTTGTGAGAGAATTTATGAGTTTGTTGCCATTTCCAGCTATAAAATTTAAGCCCGTAGAGACAAGTGTGCATAATGAGGAATGTGTTGTGAGGAAGAGCTGAGCAGATGAGAAACTCTGCTATTGTATTTCTGCTGTTGATGAATGAGATTGCCGATGCCCTGGTAGGTGGACGTAGCCCAGATTGATTGGGTGAACCACGTTAAAAATCTGTTGTCTTTATGTGTGTTTGAATGCTGTGTGTTCTATATATTTTATTTTGTTATTCCGCTGCTGAGCTCAACAAAATATAGAACAGAGATGTATTGTAATTTTTTTTTACATACACAGAATGTATGCACAGCAGTGTAATTGTTGAAAAAGACAGTGAGAGCAGAATTTAAAATAATACACAGCAGTGTATATTTTATAAAAAACACAGTGAGTTGTTTTTAAAAAAAAACAGAGACAGTGAATTTGAAAATACACAGCAGTGATTTTTTAAAGAGACAGATTTTTTTTGAGAAACAGTAAGGTGTTCTCTGTGCACTATGTTGTAGCAGCAGTCACGTTTGTAATCCCTCTGCAGTGAGGAAGAAGTTGTAACAGCTTTTTTTAGAAATTGAATTTTTTTATGAGGAAATTCTGTATGCAAATTTTAAATATTTCTCTGTGTTAAAGAAAAAGACTTTTATTGTTTTGGAATTTTTTCAAATTTCCAACATTCTTGAGGGTGCTAGTCCGTCGAACGGGCCGAGAATCCTTCAATATCATGTTTAGACCCTCAGAAGCAGAATTTATTTTCTCGCCTTGGCGGCCATGATACCCGGTTGCCCATTCAGGTTGCTTCTGCTTCTTTCCCTTCTGTTTCAACCATGGTGGGAACATACATTTGCAAGGAAGTACGGCCCAAATTAACATTGTGCACGCGCTCCTCGCAGGATAATGAGAATCATCGAAGGACTGGCTGAGTCGAGCAGGACTATCAGCTTCTGCGATTACCGATGATGGTCTCGGACTTTCAGAGAACTTTAAGGCGCGAACTTTAAGGACCATTCTTCCTTCAAATCCTCCTCCTCCTCTCCATTGTAGCCATTTATATTTATAATCGGTTGTGTGGATAAATAAGAGAATTTCCAGCTGAAGCAGCCCCCCACGTTCTTCTTTAGGTGAGCTGATGATGATGCAGAACCAGTAGTGTTGGTTAGCGGTAAAATAGCAGCAGCATAAGAAGCACTTGGAGGCAGCTTGAGAGGAGGTAGCGAGGACTGGTCCTCATGATCAGACATTAAATCTGGTTCTGCTTCTCTCTGCGCCACTTTGGGAACCCCAGGCTGTACTTCCCACATGAATGGCACACTCCCCGGTTCCCTATACGAATTACATTTCTCCTCATCGTCAGACAAATGCATCATAATTACTTCCCTCCTGCTTCTGCCATTCTGGCGCTCCTCCTTTTCTTGATTTAGCTCACCTGATGACTGGCTAGGCGAACACATTTCGAGCACCACGTTGTGTGTATAATGCTCCTCCTTTTCTTAATTTAGCTCACCTGATGACGGGCTATGCTTATTTGTGTGACGTATAATTATAAGCATAAGGAGGAGGTGCAGGAGGTGGAGTGTGATATTGCAGCTGCATTTGTGGTTGAAGATCATCAAGAATATCGAGGGATATCTCTGCTAGCACCGATTCCAGTAACATGATACCCTTTGATTCAAAAGTCGCGTCTCTGATTTTAGTATTGGTCGGGGATGAGCGCCTTTCTCACTGCAGAAAAATGTTCCTTCCCTCTGTTTTTCGTAGAGTGTCCAGTACTGAAGTTGAAAAACTGTTAGCTCTTGTGATGAATAGCATGTAACAACGGAACTGTACAGTATCATAGTATCACTGAACGCACCATTGCTAGATCTGTACATAGTATTTTAGTTTTTAAATAAAAGCTATATAGAAACTAATACTATGAGCAAAACCATAGGTCATGGTTCGTTATGGGTAGAACCATGAGTTGTCATATAACTCCAAGACCACCTATATAACTAATGCATGTAAATCATAATCTCAAAGAAAGAGGTCAGTTATGTTTCCGTTAGGTGCATTCTAACTTATTGATAAAATTAGATTTTTTTCACGAAAATATTGGTGTACAATTTCAAATAGGGTTTTTTAACCATAATCTAATTATACAATTTTAAGATCGTGATGAATTTTTTGGTTTACACTATTTTTTTTAATGCATAAATATACCTATAATATATTGAAATTAATTATTAAAAATTATTTTTAAATTTAAAAATTAAATAACAATAATTTGTTTATCATTAATTTTTTCTTCTTAAGTTTAGTTAAACTAGGTGTTATTCCAACAGCTAGTTTGACATTCTTCACTGGATGTGATCTGTGATCTCTCATCTCCTCCTGAAAATGAACCATACTGGTTGGTTAGAAAAGTTTTCACTAAAAACTTAAATTATAGCGTAATGGAATTTTAAATTTAAAAATTAAATAACAATAATTTGTTTATCATTAATTTTTTCTTCTTAGGTTTAGTCAAACTAGCTGTTATACACTTAGTTGGCATTCTTTACATCTATTTAAGTCCAATGACTAGATTTGATCTCTCATCTCGTCAAAATGAACCACACTGGTTGTTTAGAAAAGTGTCCACTAAAAAGTTTAATTATACCATAATGGAGTTTTAAATTTAAAAATTAAATAACAATAATTTGTTTATCACTAATTTTTTCCTCTTAAGCTTAGTCAAACTAGCTGTTATACAGGTAGTTTGGCATTCTTTACATCTATTTAAGTTCAATGACTGGATGTGATCTCTCATCTCGTCGTGAAAATGAACCACGCTGGTTGGTTAGAAAAGCATCTACTAAAAACTTTAATTATAAAGTAATGGAATTTTAAATTTAAAAATTAAATAACAATAATTTGTTTATCATTAATTTTTTCTTCTCAGGCTTAGTCAAACTAGTTGTTATACAACTAGTTTGGCATTATTTACATCTATTTAAGTTCAATGACTGGATCTGATATCTCATCTCGTCCTGAAAATGAACCACACTGGTTGGTTAGAAAAGCCTCAACTAAAAACTTTAAGAATTTTAAATTTAAAAATTAAATAACAATAATTTATTTATCATTAATTTTCTCTTCTTAGACTTAGTTGGCATTCTTTACATCTATTTAAGTTCAATGACTAGATCTGATCTCTCATCTTGTTCTGAAAATGAACCACACAGATTGGTTAGAAAAGCGTCCACTAAAAACTTTAATTATAAAGTAATGCAAGTTTAAATTTAAAAATTAAATAACAATAATTGGTTTCTGAAAACAAATTACTTTAGTTGGTTAGAAAAACGTCCACAAATTTCTATTTCATACCATTATATCAATTTCATAATCTTTGCTGCAACACTGACCTTCCTAGCCTTTTAAGATGTCAAAATTATAGTGAGCTTGGGAGACTTCTCTCCAAGCTTTTTGAGCATAGGAATAAAATCTTAAATCAAACTAAATAACTATTTTCTTTAATTCATAACGTACATGTTGGTCATCTTTGTGGAGGGCGGTTGGGGGTAACTAGGGGTTCCCTGGTGGGCCATTCTTCAGTTGTCAAGAACATGATGGATGCGCTCATCTCATCTGCTTGGGTCATGGAGCTGCCTGTGGACTTGGCATCCATGTCATCTTCTTGGGAAGGTAGACTATGGCTGAGTGAAGGCTAGTGAGGGCTAGCCGAAATCGAGGTATGTAGTGAAAATTCTCCAAAAGGTGATTTTTGGCCAATAACAGACATGTGAATTGTGTTGCCTGAAGTCCAACGTAATAAACCCTTTCAATTGGATACTATCTGTGGATAAGCTCCAAGGCTGTGCACTCTTTGATGAAGTGACCACGTTCATCGCATAGCGTACAATGTATAATGGGCATAACTGGGGGTCATTCCACAACCCTTTGTTCCTCCTATAAGTATAGGATGGTACGAGGTTCATCGCCGACAGACTGGATGGAGGGATTCTTTTGGTAGGATCGTTCGATCGCATGTAAGGCGTCCCTATATCGTGGTATCTCTAGACAATGGTGGCT
This sequence comes from Pinus albicaulis, assembly GCA_034641835.2. Classification (NCBI taxonomy): domain Eukaryota; kingdom Viridiplantae; phylum Streptophyta; class Pinopsida; order Pinales; family Pinaceae; genus Pinus; species Pinus albicaulis. The sequence goes on along the minus strand of CM076569.1, from coordinate 91,171,978 downwards.
ATAGTGCCCATAGTTTCTATAGAGAGTGCATGCATGATTGGTACACAATGCTTTGCCTTTACCTTTGGTGGTAGGTTCATTTTTATGGGAACACGGCGTCACGATGTCTATTTTAGATCCAAGGAGTGGTTTTAATTCGTCTAGCTCTGGACATATATGGGTAGGATGACCTATTATGTCACATATGGCACATAATGGTGATTCTCGTTTAATGGCAAGGGTCACCATCTTCTTTCCTGTCTTCTCGGTTTTCCTAGTAGTGATCATCGGTTTTGTAATGGGAATTTCCTTTGCAGTGGTGGTCTCAACTATTTCTTGGACGGGTGAGGGCTCCTCAGGACTGAGGGGCTTCAACCTTGTGGCAGTAACATGGGTGGCTCTTGTTCTAGAAGGGGGAACAACGTACCAAACTGGGAATGCCAACGATATTTTGGGTAATACTAGTGTTGCCAAAAATTGTTGGGAGACGAAGCCAGCTGGGGGGTAGAGGAAACCAGTTTGGGAGGCGGCGTAGGGTAGAGAGACTGTCGTGGTCGATGCCTCGGTGTCGTTACTGCTTGAGTCTGTGTCTTGAATAGCCTCGGCGCTTGACGTGAACATCATGAATACTGAAGCTCTTGTGACATCGAGTGATGCCTCAGGGATAATAGGAGGATCTCCTAGGAATGACCCTAGAACGAACGACAGTTTGAATTGGCCAGGGCCAAATTCTTGGTACCGTGAAAGACCATCCAAGGTTGTATCTACATAGGGAATAATTACATCCGTGTTGGTTAGGGGACGCTTCTCGTTGTGTGTCAGCTAGTCTACATTAATGATGAGGTCCTTATGGGCCAACATCATAATGTGGAAGACGAAGGAGGCTATGGAAAAAATGGCATATATATAACTTTTTCCAAGGAATATATTGTAATCCAAGTGAGCATCCAAGACTTCAATGTCTATGTGGACCTTCTTTCCGGCTAAACAAACTGGGACATTTTGGTAGAGGTCAACGGGGGTTGAGGGATGACCGTCGTATGCTCAAAGCGTGATGACTGAGGGTTTTAGTTCGAGAGAACCTAAATTATTCCAAACATTTTTTGACATGATGCATGTGGATGCACCCTCGTATATGACACATCGGTGGGTAGTGATATTCTGCACTGACACTAGTATCTAGAAGGTGACCATGGAAGGAAGTCGGGGGGTGGATTTGTCTAAGTCAAAAGCCATTAGGCGTGTATCGGCAGGGTCAATAGCGCCTAACACGGAAATTTGGGCTTTCTGTTGTTTGGGCACGATTAGAAGACTTCCAAAGCTGACATGGCAGTGGAAGATTGTGTTAAATTGTCCACGATGCTATAATTATGGCCCGCTTTGGAGTAGTTTCTTGCTCGCCTATTAGGTCCCTTTTCCATCTTTGGCAATGGTTCTATAGGCATATTTGAAATGGTCAAAGGTGCAGTTGGGGCACTGGTACTTGCCCCTGACGCATTAGTGTTTAGTGGGGTGTCGTAGTTGCGATTCCATGTTTGGAAAAACATATCTTCTCCAGTTATGTATATTTCATGGCTTCTTTTCCCGGAATCGTCTATATTTTGTTGGTGAGTGCTTACCGTCCCTTGGTTGGGGAAAGGTTCTTGTATCATGGCTAGTTGTTGGGAGGATCCTCCTTGTCCTCGGTTACTCTGTAGCTTTTTTAGCTCAGGGAGATCGGGATAGTGGTGAGTATAGTGCCCGTACTCACCACATATCGAACAAGAATGGTATTTTCGAAAAGATGGCCTTTTTCTCTACCGTTGGGCATTGCTTGGCTTCTGGTTCTGATTCTAGTTAGAGTTACCTCCAGCCTGGGATTGTGATGGGCGCTGTTGGTTGCTACCCCCCTATCTAAGATTCCCTTTTGGCTTGTTTTTGGGTTTTTTCTTTACCACATTGAGAGGGTAGTTCTCTTGGTTATATTGGTGTGGTTGATTTTGGGACAGCTGCACAAAGTTCACCTGTGCATTTTTTTACGTAGGTGGGTCGTGTGTGGGGGATTAAGCATAATGTGGTCCCTGGTTTGCACCTGACTATTGGAGGGGAGTTCTTCCATTAGTGTTTCTTTCTGCGTACTAATTTCCCTGAGTTTGAGGGTAAGGTCCTCCCTGGTGGTATGCTTACACCCTATTAGTCAAATTTTTTTGAGGCATATGATGACTTGGAAAACCAGGTTGAGGCACGTTATGGGTAGAACTGTATGTGTAATCGGGGTTTTGATTGTTGCTGCCTAGGTAGCCCTGGGTCATTGACCCAATTAGTCCGTCTGCAGAGTTTGACATGCCTGGCACTTCTTGATAAGTTTGTAGGTGTGGGGCGTTAGGCAGGATGTTATAAATGTATCCTGAATGCATATAAATCAACTCAATCTTTTGAGCTTTGCTGATTGCATCCTCTTCGGATGTGGGATTCTGCTGCACCACATCCTTTTAAATATCTGCCATAAGACTTTTCAAGAACAAGTCTAAGAGGACCTGGTCGTCGAGTTTAGCTTTACATAAACTGTGACGCCGCCTCCATTCATGGATATGGTCCAAGATATGGACGATGGGGGTTTGTCTAAAATGAGTCAGTAATTCCATTCCGGAATTATGGTGAATGGGTAACTAAAAATATGTTATGAATGCGGTAGCAAGGGCGCTAAAGGTTCCATGTGAAGCTGAGGGTTTCTCCACGTACCATTTCGTGGCCACTCCAGTGAGAGTGCATTGAAATAATCTCAATCGAATGGTGTCGTCAATGATACTATTCAATGAGCACCACAGGTGAAAGGTCATGACATTATTACCTGGGTCTTTCACTTGCTTACCTTCGAAATTTGGTATATCTAAAGGGAGTTTGTGGGCATGACAAGCCATGTAGGATCGTGCGCGATGGGGTCATTCGTTAGCTTGGTTAAATCAGGTAGATTCAACGAAGCTAAGAAAGGTGACTGTGAGGTTGACGCCATTGTAATGTGTGAAGACAAAACGTTCTAGTTTAAATGAGGGTTAGTCTGCGATGTACCCTATTGTGTATTTAGCTGGCTTCCCATATGGGATGCACTTCTCTACCCCCTGGGGGTTGTGGGAGGAGTGGTATGTGGTGTGGTGTTGGGAGACCGATTAGGGTTCCCAACTACGGCTACCCAAATAAAGGATGAACCAATGACGGTGGCAGTCTTCCATATTTGACGCCTAAATGGCGAAAGACCTGGAACCCTTGCCGGTAGTGGGGGGAGGTCCAAAAGACGCCTCGATCAATAAGGTTCCGTTGGGACCTGTAAGGTGTCACCCAGATTTTGGAAAACTTTGAGAGGATAGAGACAATGATCAAAGCAAACTCCTTGTCACATACATAAAACAAAGTGAAAAATAAATAGATTTCCCTTTAAATTAATCTATATGATCAAGCAATCAAAAAAGTGGTTTTTTTTCGTTTGCGTATGGTACTAAAAATCCTAGAAGACCTATGCGTCCTCAAACACTTAAAAGTAACTAGGCCTTGAGAATATTTCTTGCGAGTTCTGGCACAATGTCCTATAAGAGATGGCGATACCCCTAATCAGCTGAAGAGAATCCACCAAGGTAAGGGTAGAGGGTCTGGCACTTGCCTGCACCGTCACCTATAAGGCAAAGGTTGCCCTAGTTTTTGGCCATTAAGAACCACCGTCCCACGTGAGTGTTCGAGTCTTGGGATTCTTGGTAATCAACTAACAGTACTGAGTATTAGTCGGGCCAGGTAGCCCTATCTAATACCACATGCACTGCACCTAAACCTAACCCCCTTTGAAATGGGTCTCTACCATGCTTAGGTTTTCTTTTCCGTGGGCTGATAGGTGGATTTGAAGCTCCCTAAATACACAAATTATATGTTTCAATACGAAGTATGATCAAGGCAGCTTATTGGATGCCTACCCCCTTGATCCTAACTTTAGCTATAAATTCTTTTGTGGCCCCTGTGGGGAGAATTTTGTGAGTTTGGTTAAATTTGTTTTAGGTGTCTTTATTCGCTTAGTGGGTGAGTGTATGTGAGCATAAAGTGGAAAAGAACATAGTTTGAGCGTGTGGATATCGTTGATCCTTTACAAAATCCCCTATTTAAACTATGTTGATTTGTTCCTGGCTCAAATGGAAAACATGTGCGGATAATGGGCCACATTCAAATCTTCCTAGTTAATCTATGTGACTAACTATAGGGAGATGGTGAATTGTGAATATGGAGTGTTCATATTCTTACCTAGGGTCACTGGAGGGTGTAAAGGTAGCAGATATCACTTGCTCTTCTATAAACAATTCAGTCCTAGTCCCACAATTCCTAATGCGAAAATTGAACTAAAATAAAAAAATTTACACTAGAACAAAGAAAAATAGCTATGAAAGCGTGGTCTTCGGCCACTTAGTTGGACTAGTTATCTAGGTGTGAGTACCAAAATTTGCAAAACATAAATTTTTCGGAATGCAAGTTACTTTTCCCCCTACTTAAGCTATGTGAAGATTTTGCAAAAATCAACCTGAAGTAAAATTGACACTAAACCTATAGAAGGCAACTAAAAATGAGTTTTAACAAGCTGCGGGGTGCCACAACCAGTGCTGGAGGATGAATTAGGGGCTACCAAGCACCTTACAAGCAGAAAAAGACAGAATTTAGGGAGAAATTTTGAATTATGTAAATTGCGTGAAAAACGCTGAGATAGGTGCACTTCCTGTGCATGGATCAGCACTTAACGCGTGCCCTACACATCTGTGAGGAAGAAATGCATGCAAATTCCTGCAAGTAAAAAAATTAGGAGCTGCTCTTCTTCAGTCTATCACTCAGGGTGAATCTACGGACTGCAAGAGAGATCAAAGGACTATCAGCTCCAATCCATAGCATAGACAGAGGCCTCCTACAAAAGAAGGCACAACCACATAAACTTGGTAATAAAATGTTAGTGGAGTCGCCAATCTTGTTATGGCGTGTTTGGTGCACGTATGTACGAAATCACACCAGTTTAAGGGGTGTGGTTTACCCCTTTAAAATATTGGTAACAGGTAGAAAGAAGTGGAGTTAATGAGCATACTACATATAAAAAGAAGCATGAAAATGTAATCTAAAAACTAAACTAAAACTAAACATAAATAAAAAGAAGCTCTAACGAGTCAAATGACACAATAATGCAAACGGTGGCTCTAGGCCCCTCTTATTGAGTTTTGGTAGAAAGGGGCAGAATACTTAACCCTCTTTCCAAAGGGCCCCTAGATAATGGTTCTAGGTCCTGATGCAAGGATGTTGTTCACTCCAAGCCTCACCTCGGTGCAGTCTCCCACTCTCTTTACTATGTGGACTCAGCTTGTTGGATGGCCAACAAGTGAGTCCCCTCTGTTTGCAGCTCCGGGTCACACACTGCTGGTATTTCTTAGGCAATTCTCGCCAGCATAACAATGTGATCACCGATTCTTCATCTCATGGTGGCTTTATATAGGGGATTTCAAATCCTCCTTCCCTCCCTTGGTACATTGTGGATGGTGACCCAAGGGAGAGGTATGATTCCTTTGTGTGCTCCAAATATTCCATTGTGTGGTCACATAGTGTCTAAGGAGGCATTGGTAGTTGTCCTTAGGCGGCTTCAAGTAAGGAGTAACTTGTCCTCTGCTTTATGTGTTCTCGGATAGTGACATTTCGCCACTCAGGAATGCACGCTTATCGCGCCAAAAGGCACGCAGAAGGTGCTCTTCTCGAAGGATAATGCACATAATCAACATTTAGGACTAGTTCAAATCTGATTTCCTTTAAACCTTTGAGATTTTTAAATACTTTCTGGATCCTGTAATGTCTTCCAACCCTATAAATCCTTTGGCTTGACATTAATTAATGTCATCTTCTGTTGTATGATTTTCCAGTGTTAACACCTGCAAATATTGAAGCTAATGCAATTAAAACAACTTGAAATTGCTAAAAATAAATTTCCAAAGTTTCATTTTTAATTAGATTTATTTTTTATAAAATCTAACATTTTAGTTTAAATTTCAATAATATTTTGCTAAAATGATGTCTAACCTATGGATATTAGATATTGTCAATAAAGGTCTTCAAATGAAAGTAAAGACCAGTTGAACTTACTAAAGTTAAGACAAAGCCTTCATAAAAAAGAGTATGCTACTCATGAGGCTCAGTTAAAGGTGTTACACCATTTTTTGGTCATCTAACTCTTCATCATTAGATGGACCCAAGTACACCATGTAAGACCAGTTCGTCGCAACTGCGACACAATATCTAGGTGTCGCCATTGCGACGTTTGGAGGCACCGTTCTAATAGCGACGCCTTTTCCTCCGTCGGTATAGCGACAGTTATTTTCGCGCTACATAAAAATACGAAACTTATATGGGCCCTACATAAAAATTCGAAACTTATATGCGCGCTACATAAAAATGTTTCGTATTTGTCGCAATAGCTACGTTTGATATCATGCGCGCATTCGCTCTCTGTTCTTGCAGAACAGCATTTGCCCTCAGCATTCGCGCTCAGCTCTTGCAGAACAGCATTTTCCCTCAGCATTCGCCCTCAGCGTTCGCCCTCAGCTCTTGCAGAACAGCATTCGCCCTCAGCTCTTGCAAAATGGTAAGTTCTTACTGCATGCCCTTCCTCCTATAGTAGGGTTGACTCTATTTGGGTTTTTTGGTCAATTCCATTGGATTGTGTTAGGCTGTAGGGTTCTCTCTAGATGTCAAGAATCAAGATTCAATACCCTCTATTATCTTCATCACTCAATACAAGATTTAAATTTTTCCCAAAGAAACGCTTATTAATTTGGCAGCCATTATTTCTCCCTGCTTTAAAAACCCTACATTTAAATGAAAACAAGCATTGCATTTCAACTACAAAAATCTATTAGTGCTCAAATGTACATGTGTGCTACATTAACGTCCGATATCGACGCGCGCTTTGCTCCCTCCGCTCTTAACACCATGCCTTGCCAAATTTTCGCTCTCCCTCGCCTCTTTTACGCGCCCTCCGCATTCGCCCCGAGCTCTTGGCACGCATTCGCTCAAGATTCGCCCCGAGCTCTGCACAAAGATTCGCCCCGATTCGCGCTCTCACTCTTTCAGACAAAGATTCTCATTTCGCCTCTTGCAGAACGCTCCTTGTTCGCATTCGCTACACCGTTCACCCTCAAATTTCTCAGAATAAATATTCGCCCTCGCGTTCGCCCCCGCCTGTGAAACAACATTCGCCCCCTCAGCCTCTGCAAATGGTGTGCTCTCATCAAGTAGCCCTTCCTCCCAGTGGTAGGGTTGACTCTATTTGGGTTTTTTTGGTCAATTCCATTAGATTGTGTTAGGCTGTAGGGTTCTCTCTAGATGTCAAGAATCAAGATTCAATACCTCTATTATCTTCATCACCCAATACAAGATTTAAATTTTTCCCAAAGAAACGCTTATTAATTTGGCAGCCATTATTTCTCCCTGCTTTAAAAACCCTACATTTAAATGAAAACAAGCATTGAATTTCAACTACAAAAATCTAGTAGTGTTCAAATGTACATGTGTGCATCACTTGTGTAGGGTATTCCTTTTCCACTTTCACATTATCCAAGAATGTGTGCAGTATAGTTCATATTTTTTGTGATTTAGATTGCCTTGAAAAAGGAAAGGTAAATTATTTCCCATGGAAAAGAAGGTTTTCCATTTTTATAGGTTGTTTGGACTTACCTGGAAAAATTTATGGTATGCCTTTCATATTATGTAGTTTAAATTTGAATTAACAGATTATTCTACATGAAAATATAATTACCTATGTGATGTCCTTCATCACTAATTAAAATTATAGGCTTTCAATTTCCTAGACTCTAACTCATCCGATGCTAAATTCTAGGTTCTCATTGGTGGATCACTCTTCCATTGATTTCCTTTCCCTCTGGATCTTGTCATACTTTAAAAGTCATCAATGATACATATATTATTTCAAGTATCCCAAAAGGCTTTATAGTAGAACATATTGTGAAGTTTTTTTGACACTTGAGGATTCTTTTTAGAACTGCAACATGGTCTATGCTATCGAGTTATATATCAAGAAAATTGTCCTTAATAACCACACTATGAGGTAGGTTCAACCAGTTTGAACTTGTTGGGACATAGCATATGAAGTTGTGTGATGAGTCCATATCACAGGTCTATTATGGTGAAAAAGTGAAGACACGTAATGATAGTTATTATGTTAACATTACTAGAAACATTTTCAAAATTATCCATGCTATCAAGATGTCAAAATTCCAGGCATTAGGTGTCAATACTCGTAGCTAATAGATAATAATAATAATATAAAAAAATCACAACTTTATTCTTGAAATATGATCGTTACACATTGGTAACCTAGTTCATGAGTTACTATCACCCAAAGATTGCAAAACAAACTTAAAATATAAATTAAACCAACATGAGAATCCAACTAAGGGTTTCTCGACAAAATCATGCCATAACCTGGCATTTTGAAACCCAAATTTGAATCCATCATAAGTAATACAATGCAAACTCAGATGGGTTTTCAATGCATGTTTGCATGCTACACTTATTCTCTGTCTAGATATCATTTTTTAAATGGAACCATTAGTCAAGCCCACAGTCCTTTTTATGTGAAAAATTTCAGCTCTATTTGAGCTCTTTTTTGCTCCACCACCTCCATAAACCAGTGTTACACGGGGTCTCGCCCCCCCACCGAGGGGTCTAGATTCCTCGCCCCCTCGCGCTCTGGGGTCTTGGGGACTTCTAGGGGATGTTTCCCTCATGCCCCCTCACGTCCCCTCACCGCCCCTTTTAGTTTATGGTTTCATGTTAAAAGTTGATGTGCCACTTAGCATATTTGAGAATCCAAGTGATTCTGATTCAGATGGTGACATGGTTGATATTGATATATTCGTGCAGAAGTTGGATGCAGAGACTAGTGGGGCATTAACTTGAGCATTTATGCTCATTTATCAGTATGATGATATCATTTGATATTCATATGTTATGTTTTATGTTTCAGACATAACTTATTTGCGTTAAGTTTTATGTTTCAGACTTGAGTTGTAAACTTCAGTTTAAACTCTATTTTGAATCTTGATATAATATGTCATATGATATCTTAAACTTTATTTTCATTGTACATTGTTAGTAGTTACATTAATGATTATATAGTTACAAACTTACAAACTTACATGCATGATTGTATGATGTATGTTTTAACTTTTAACTTTTAAATTTGTTTCAATTATATGATTCATCATTCATCGATTTGTAATTTTATCATTTATGATTTATCTTTCATGATGCAAGTGTATGATGACTGTATATACATTCTTTGCAAAAATATAGTTACATTTTAAATATTAAATTTTATAATTTTTATGACCCCGACGTCCCCCCACGTTTCCTGAAAATTGGTAGGGAGCTTTTGCATAGGCCGCCCCCTCGCTCCCTCGCCCCCTCGCTCCCACCTCCAGGGGACTTGGTGGAACATTGCCATAAACATATGCAAACATATATCATGATCTTGGAATTCCATTACATATGTATGTGCCAATGTTCCATAATCTTGCCCCATCATCAACTTAAGAAATTTCCATTGAATATCAAATTATGGAGGGGGGGGAATTTTTGCTGCAACATTTGGCTCAAAATCAGGGACCATCTTCGTATGAGGTGAATGAGAACTATAGATATTTGAAGAAGTAGATTAGTGCCTTTTCCTCTGGCCATGGAGTCATATACAGTCATCCATCACAAAAATTTGTCTTTGCTCATTCTCACCTTGAAAGTTGCAAAAAATCATGCCCTAATTGAAACGACACTAAATTTGAAAGATATAATAAAAATGCAAGCTAGAAGTGCCCTATTAATACAAAAGGAAAACCTTCCTACCTACCCTAACTGAGATAAATTTTGATTGAATAGGAAACATGATATTTCCTATGGATTTGATCCAACAACTTGTTAAATGTATGGGACTAAACCATGCATTTGATTTCCAGGGAAACATGTGCATGAAGAGAAAAAGTGCAGAATTAATGGAAAATCCATACATGCCACTTATAAAAACTACACCGAAAGGTCAAAAATACTTAAGGCCTTAACTTAATTTGAATCCAAAAATGACAAAACAGGATTAGTGAAAACACGAGAGTGGTGTGGGTGAACAACATAAATAAAAAGTGAAGATACCTTTCCCCAAGATGCCTTTGTCACCGTTGTATGAAAACATGTTTTCCTTTTCCTTTATACATGCAAGTGAATGCATTATAGGTATGGTGTTTTCCCAGAATAGGAGAAGCCTACTTAAATATATCATTCGTGGATTGAATGTTTGGGTGCCTTAATGTGCAATGACATGTTTCCAGGACCGAATTCAATGCAAGGCATATTTGAAACTCTAACTCTGTCTTCCGGTGTCTTATTAGAAATTATTTCAATTTTCATTTTGTGTTTTCAAGTTAGATATTATTTTCAAGTTTTTACATTTATAATTTTATTGCAATGTGGCAGACTGATCAGAGCAGTGCAGGAACAACCTCGAGACGGGATGATCGCGGAAAGAGGCCAGCGGAAGAACATGTAAAGTGCCAGCATTGCTCTATCTTCAGGTATTTTAGTTATTTACATAATCGAAATAATATTAATTTTGTTCAAATATGCAGACACCTAGCCATGGTACGCCTGATGATTCCCTCTTTGAGGAAGAGCTTTCTTCATCCCTATCTCCAATGTTGTTGTTGCAAAAAAAGGCACGAGATGCAAGGTCGGAATTTAATGCTTTGATAGATGCGCCTCAAACACCTGAAACAGAAGAGAGGATACAACATCTTATGAGGCAACTAAATAGATATCAGGTAATAATAAAAAGTCAAAAGGATATTTTTTTTGTTCTGCATGAGATGAATTGTGATAGTTTGATTTTTAATTTTTACATTGACTAAACTAACAAAAAATTCTTTTGTATGTAGCGTTTTCTGGCATTTGCTGAACCCGGTGTTGGTGGTAGTGGGACACAAGGGCAAGAGATTGCCCAACAACCCTCTCGTACACCTTCTACTCCTTTAGGTGCTAGCCAAGAAACACACCCTGCCCAAGCAGACACCCAGCCAACCGCTGAACGTGTTGGCAATGATGAGGCCGATATGGCCAACTACATTATTGCGTTTCCTGGAGCTACACGTGTCAGCTCCACAGGGACCATTAATGGCACGTTGTTGGTGAACGATGAGGGTGTCCCTATAAAGCATGTACAACTCCCATGTAAATTTTAATATTTTAACTATTTCATGTACTTTATCTAAAACATATTTATCATGATTTTTATTTTTAAATTAATGATAATATATTCTTTTTCTTTTGGTTTTATTCTGTGTAGGAAACAATGAGTTCTACAGGATTCTAGAGAGCCATGCGTTGGTATTTTTGGCCCAACCATACGTATAGGGTGGAATTCCCAGAATTCCAACCTGAAAAAAGAACTTCTAGATTATCTAGAAGCCCTTTTTGGGGTCGGCACATTTGACAGAAAAGCGGTGGCTCAGGTAGCCGGTAAATATTTGAAATATACCAGGGACACCTATAGGACGCAATTTCAATTTAACCCTAGATATGAGCATCCTCTCGCAGTTTCAGAGAGTGAGTGGAGAGCACTCATCCATGACGGAAAAGAGAAAAGGGCAAAGAAAGAAGGAAAAATGCCAACTGGACCCGCAAGGTAAATTACAACTTTAATTCAATAGCTTTAATTTTCTTTATGTCTAAAATAAAAGTGTGCTACGTCATATCTGACTTCAATCTTTTGATGCTAGGTTGCCCGACACCTCAAAGGCAACCAAAGCTAGGATAGAGAAAAAGGGCCATCACAAGCTCGGCCAGGGTGGCTACTTGAAATTAGCTGCAAGAATTGTAATTAAGTAGCTAAACATCTTATAATTAATTGTATCGCCTTCCAACGTTTTTGTAATCCTATCCTATATGATTAAAAATACACAATCATATATAATGTAGGGTGATGACTTTGGAACAATAACTACAGAGGAAGATAAAAATATTGCTTTCCGTTTTGGCTATCAAGCTGTAGTTGAACGTCGCAGAAGCTTGGGGCAGTCCCAAGATCTACAATGCCTGATAAGGTAAAACATTAACCTTTCAATATTTTTGTTTTCGTCCATAAATTTAATGTCTAACAACTTTGTTTAAATCAGGGGAGCAACACTACCGACGAGGTAAATAACCCAGTTTTAGAGCCAGATGTATATGATCCTCTCGTGCAACCTGATCATTGTAGTGGGGACCAGGCCGACAATGCTGCTATCAGTGAGGGCCGTGACGGTAATTAATTTCCACTTATAATTTTTTCTAATTATACCTTGATGGTTGTCCTTATAACGTTTTTTGTTTAAATGACAGAATGTTTCCCTTGAGGATCTTACCACCAGAGAGGAAGACAGGGCAACAGTCCCAACGGCGACAACTGGTGCACCAGGTAAATAATCTCATTGAAATTTTTTTTATTAATATTACCGAACTAGTTCAATGATATTTAAAAACTGATAATTAAAATTTAATATTATCTGTTTTTGGAGGCGATGCCCTGTCACTGGATGAGACCAGACATCGTGACAATGCAACTAGGTCAGCGGCGACAACTGGTGCACCAGGTAAATAATCTCATTGCAATTTTTTTTATTAATATTACCGAACTAGTTCAATGATATTTAAAAACTGACAATTAAATTTAATATTATCTGTTTTTGTAGGTGATGCCCCGTCACTGGATGAGCCCAGACATCGTGAATACGCAACTAGGTCAGCAGTGCGGGTTGAAAGGCACGAAACAGGAGCAGAGCACGATGATATTGATGATGTAATTAGGAGCTTTAAAAATAGGAAGAAGAAGAAGAAAATTTGACAATGTAAAATATTGTATTATTATAAGACAAACGTTACCATACTTGGAACGTTTTTTGTGTTATATAAAAAACTCATTTATCATACTATTTTTATGTCAAGCATTAATTGCAATGTTTCCTTGCGTACTTTTTGTTGAATTTTTTTTTTATTAGTTATTGAATTTTTTTTTTTATGCTCATGAAAGTAAAAAATGAAATATAGATTGGGTATTGGGGAATTGAGAGTGATGTGAGGGGGGAGGGGCCATAAGAGCTTCCACCTTCACGTGGTTGGCCCTGTTTAGTAGAGAATAATTTATTGGAGCAATTTAATCTTGGAGAAAACCTCCCTCGATCCAGCGTAGCAACAAAAAAGTCACTGTTGACTTAGTTGCTACTCTTTCAGATCGTGGGAGGCTTGTTCCAAGTTCATGCGACTCCAATAAATCGTTCTTGAAACGAAGAGGAGCTTATTCAGGTATGTTTTGACATTTTCAACATATGTTCTAACATTATCATAAGAATGCATCTTAGAGTAAAAAATACTACATCAATTACTTGTATTTATTGTATAGATAATGATGTATTTTGATTGACTTGGCAGTGCAGGTACAAATCCTCTTGCATCATGAGAAATACAACTTGTCAACCAGGGTCATGTCCAGGATATTTTTGCTTGTGCACTTGACCAGGTTCGTAATGTCACATTTTGTAAGTTCCTTTGCAGTTCATAATTCAATATTAAGCTTGTTCATGATTATTATCTAGGTTTTTTGTATGTGTTTTTTCATCTATTTGATTGTAAGCAACTCTGCATGTTTCCGTTGTTCACTATGATTTCTCCATTTACCACTCCCAGGATGAATCCGAATTTATTATTACATAGGTTACTTTATTGTTACTATGATTTCTCCATTTACGATTTCATAGGTTACATCATGTAAAGTTGTCAATCTCAGGTTGGTGATGAGCTTTATTTCTCCAGATTTGGGGCTTTTCTGATATTTTCTCCCTCATGTCATTCCCGCATCACCTCGTTGTTTGAGCATGCCAATTTTCTACCACTTGTACCAATTGGCACATGTCAATCTCTGAGTGGTGCCACATTTCACCTATTTTCAGTGAGAGTTTAGGGTTTCTCTAACATAGCTTCAGAAATCCGATTCAGTGCCTGTTTGAATATTGTCACATAATACTTATGGTTTGGATTGATGAGCATGTTCTGAATGGTTGGTTGATTCATAAGAACCACCCATAAATCTCCCTTCCTCTAACACACAGAAAATAAAAATTTCTTTGACAGGAGACAGAGTTTCAATACTTTGAAAAAAAACTTCTATTCCCTTCAATAACTCAAAAAAAACTATTACACTACTTCCTCACTGAGAGGGATTACAAAATTATGACTGCTACAAAACGCAGTGCATAAAACCAACTCACCGTCTGTTCAAAACAAACATACTCTGTCTCTAAGACACTCTGTTGTGTTTTTCCCTTTCGCACTGCTGTGCATACACACTTAAAAAGTTACACTCAGTTTTTCACTTTTTACACACTGCTATGTAATAAAAAATTTACGTACTGTCTATAAAAAAAACTACCAAGCTTTTTCGACCTTTTTTATTTTTATATGCCGGAACATATAAAACATATTATAATAAACCCTCTTTTAAAAAAAATAAAATTAAAACTAAATTCTATGGCCCACCTTTCATTTCGTATATGATATATATATAACATATGTATATATTAAACTATCAAAACATTAAAGAACCCTTTCCATCGGACTTCAAAAGTCTAAATAGATTGAATTTCAAACCAAATTCGCGTTCCAAAATGGGATGCTGACGTCTGCCTAATTTTAACTCGAATTTTCAATCCAATGTGCCCTATAAAAAATTCGGGTCCGGTTTTCAGGTTTTCAGATTCCCTTCAATTTCATGTGATCCAATATTAATGCTCCACGTGTCCTCCTTTTGAATTTACAAAACTGTCGGGTAAATTTCTGTTTGTTTAATTTCTAGTTGGTGAATTGCGTTAATGCTGGCTGTTGTGTTTAAATACAATCCTGTACAGAAATATGGCTGTGGCCGTCTACAAAAAAAACTTGCAGGAATTTTAAATGCTGAATTAAATTTCTGGATGGCATGCAAGCAACCTCCAAAAAGAAATGTTGCTGCTGCATCCGTCCTTCTGCTGCAGCAGTTGAAGTTAAAATTCAACAGCACAGGGTTTAATAAGTGAGGGTGTAAAGGTAACTTTTTGTCGATAGTACTGGATTAAGATCATCTATTCATTTTTGTAGGGTCTTATGGTGTTTGGTTTTTTTAGTTTTGGGTTGGGCTTATTGAGTCTAAGATAGTTTTTGAGTGAAAAAATTGCTATCAGGTATTAAAAAATTTTGGTTCTTTTGTCAAAATTTATGAGCTTGTTTAGAAAATACAAAGCGTGATAGTTTGTATCTTAAATTTGTGGAAAATAATTTGAAATGAAAC
Source organism: Pinus albicaulis (assembly GCA_034641835.2). Taxonomy (NCBI): domain Eukaryota; kingdom Viridiplantae; phylum Streptophyta; class Pinopsida; order Pinales; family Pinaceae; genus Pinus; species Pinus albicaulis. Next base: position 91,156,602 of record CM076569.1, on the reverse strand, counting down.
CTTTTTGTTTAGGTTGTTGCGGCGGTGCAAACCCATTCCAAATTACTAGGGGCATTGACAAGACAATAAAGGCCCTTGTTTGATTTCAAAATTTTGTGAAAGGAGGTAAACGCTTGCCTTTTGAGTAGGTACAGTTTTCCTTTTTGCTGATGGTTTGGTGTATCTAATTGAATTAGTTGCCTAAGGTATTTTGGTTGCAAACTCTTTTCATTTTTCATACGATGTTGGCCTTGTGGAATACATTTGATTGTGTGGTCTTGTTAGATCTACAACATTTGTAGTTGTTTAGTCTTATGGCAGTGCATTTTATTATGGAAATAGTTGATGCAATATTGTCATTTTAATCCTTACGAAGGTAGCATGTTGAGAAGTTTTTGTAAAACATTTAGTATTCAAAATGACACTTGATCCTATGTGACATCATACACTTGACTTCAAAATTTATATTCAAAGTGTGCCGGACAATTCTTGCAAAATTTCAAATATTTAGGTTGTTTTAAACCAAAATTTCAATCACCTCGAGACTTATGCTAATTATCCACCAATCGTTTAATTAAACAATTTCATTATACTCCGGCCCCACCTATATATATCAATAACCAATCAAACACTCGTATCGTACCTAACTATCCTCTGCACACCTTAGTTAACCTTCGGGCAAGTTCAACGTGCGACCACCGTCTAATGGCCCTTCTCCAAATCAACGACTCTTGGAAATTTCGCTCGGCTTCCAACGTCGGGCTTTAACGTGCGATGGCGCGGGTTCGCGGTGGTTTCGAGTCACTTCGCCCGTGTCGCATTCCCTATGGAATCGCTCGCGAAATAGGAAGCCACTTCTACTCCGTAAAAACGGTGCGATATGGGCAACCCGCTTTTGTGATTCCGCTCGTGGTTTTGGTACAGGGCTTGACCATAGGTGCAAGTCTGGTTCCGCTATCCTTTTGTTTGTTAACTCATGTCCAATCCTTGGGTCAGGTTCCGAAAGCACAACAATTTTGTCTCTTTATTAAGCGGGATTTTTATATTTGAACAGTTTTCATGACCCCGGTTCTCTACACAGACCTCGCCTTGGATATTTTTACATAAAAATGACTATTCTCAATAATTATTTATATAACTTTTCCACATGTTTAGTGTGGTATTCCCATGATTTATTATAAATATGTGTATTATCAAAGAAAACCAACACAAATTTTATAAGATGGGATCAAACAAAATTTTTCTTAAGTCGAGCCCGCCGGACTTCAAACAGCGATAAACCATAATTCAAACCAAATTCGCGTTCCAAAATAGCCTGCTGACGTCGGCCAATTTTGTGACGCGAATTTCTTATCAAATTCGCCCTAATATTTTACGGGTCTGGATTTCCACTGCGCGAGCGGCCCAAACAAAGATCCGCTCCAATCAATTTCTGCCACATGTCCTCAATAAAAACTTGCCCTGCTCCCGGCTGCGGGTGCATTCGATGGCGTTTAAGGTGATGGGACATGGATATGGTGATTTCATATCAATCGCATTAACATTTAATGCTATTCAATTAAGTTTTCACATCAAATCCGCATTAATTAATTTTTAACACTGTTCAAGATCAGACCTCCACTCCTCTTAGCGATTCCGCACGCTCCAATTTGATCCGGCCTTCGGCTCTCATTATTAATGATCAGAGATTAATTATGACAGGCATCCTATGATTGCATTGCAGATGGGTCGACAAAATGGCGTTTAGCCATGGTTTCTCAGACAAGCCGGTTGCTGGATTACACTGCCTGCTAACTGTGACGATAAGGAGAAGTGGCCAACTGAACTGCTGCCTAGACCTTGCTGCATATTTGCATTTCTCTCAGTTCTGTCTCTGTCTGTCTTCCTCTGTTAATTGGAATTCTGCTTCTTCGTCTCCTCTTGTGCCCACTGCGCCTGAGATTGCACCCATGCCTCGAGTGCATCATAGGATGCATTGCCGCAGGGGGAGCACTAGAGGTCAACCCCAGCGCGCTCCCTCCAACCCCTCAACAAAGTCGACTTCCGACCAGTCCAGTGATTATTACTTAGGTCGATATCCAAATACTAGGAGTGGGCGGGGTTGGCTTGTAGGATCTGGCCACCGTATGGATTCCCCTGCTCCTTGCTTCCCCATCGCTAGTTCACCTTCTCCCACGACGCGCACTGCGCAATTTTCCTTTAATTGCTCTCTCAACCGCCCGCGAATCACAGCTTTAGTCACTGTGGTCTTCCGCGAGGAGGCCCAAACGGAGGAAGAATGCACCCGTCCGGCGGGTCTAAGCTCAGAAAAATCTGGCCAGCATTCAAGCCTTCAGGAGGGTTGCCGTGGCATGCATGTGGAGGTAGCACCTAGCGATCCTGGACCTTCCGAAGGATGGTTCCGAATCATGGAGGAACCACTGAAGGAGTAGTTTGGTTAATTTG